>JAEQBH010004656.1:0-121833 GCA_016808115.1 Tetrastigma voinierianum
TTCGGAAAATATAAAAATAGTTTTAATTCACGGTAGTTCGATTAAGCTCTTGAAAATGTTTTATGAACTTATAGTGATATAGCTGTTTTCCCACTGATTTCATTTGAATCTAGTGTGTTTCCATTTCAGGAAGATATTACATGCATCGAAAACCAGAAGCAAAATTGCTGCCTTTGAACATAGAATTGGAGAAGACATTGAAATCCCAAGAAAGTTAGAAATGCGATCATCGGTTATGGTAGAAGCGAGAGAGATACAACAAAACACTCGGCGGGAAGAGCAATGAAAGACCTCAAAGCGAAAGGACTATGGAGGATTTTTGGAGGTTAGTCATTAGGGGCGATTACTCTGTTATGAGGCAGGCCCTACGAGATTGACAATTTTGAATTAAAGCCGGCTTTGATCCATGATGGTGCAGCCCGAACATTAATATCTTAGACGCAGCTCAATAGAAAAAGTGAGCCAGGCATATGGGGAGATTTCAGGATGGAAAATACGATTAAGTAAATAGGGTGGGAACTTTGAGGTGATCGAGCTATAAATGTGTTGCCACTCTTAGGAGATATGGCAGCCACTTGGTTTGAATCATTGCCATATGGATCAGTGAACAATTGGGAAGAGTTGGTGGAAGCCTACATGAGCAGATTCTTCCCTCCTACCCTCACTTCAAAAATGAGAGGGGAAATCATAGTGTTTAAATATGGAGAAGATGAAAGTCTCTATAATGCATGGGAGAGATATGAGAGATAGCTGAAAAGATGTCCACTACATGGAATAGATTTGACCAATTAGATGGATATCTTTTATCACTATATGAACTGATTTGAGGCGTAGGGTGTTCTAAATCAACAAGATTTATAATCTAATACCTCACTTTCTGCTGTTGCTACTATAGTATAGCGGTTCTAGGATTGTCCATAGGGATAGGTTTTCTTCATAGAAATGACTAATATTGAGGTTTACACTAGTGATTGTAGTTTGGATATTGAGATTGTGATAAAAAGTGGTTAGTTTTAATGGTTATCACTGAAAATAAAATAGATTAGAATGTGGAAAGAGGCCTCTTGAAGTATCCGGACAGTAGGCTTAGGTTCTTTAGGCAAACGAGGGAGTTTCTGGGTTGTTACCTCGCATTGGGGAGGATAGCATATGGTGTCTCCCGAGCAGGATCTTCTACCATTTGGCTATAAAAACCTAACCCTGTTAAATATCTTTGAAAATGGCATTCACTATTACACTAATGTTCTCGATAAGTAAAAACCACAAGTCTCCTTGGCTCCTTACAATGGCTAATGAATGATAACTAGCAGTATCATTGGATCTGGCATTAGGCATCTAATGAGCCTGACTTACTAAATCTTGACCGTTTCAAGGTGATTCGAAAGGATCAAAGCCTGGGTTGAGAAGAGAAGAACAATAATGACGGTGAATGCTGATGAGTCAAAACTCATGAGATTTTTTAATGCATTTTCTGAGTTTATAATGAGAATAAAGGATGGTGTTGCGAAGCGATAATTGAATCAAAGTTCAATTTGCGGGAAAATACAACGAGGAAATCATATTTTAGCAAAATCATAAGAAATCGACTGCTTGTGATTTAAATCAAAGCGGGCGAAGTCGACGGGAAGTGAAGTTTCCAGTGATTCGATCCTGACCTCAACAAATTTGGTTTGAAAAGAAGCAGGAGTGAATAAGTGAAGTAAATTGACCTACGAGAAGGAAGTTGAGACAAGCGTGACTTGGTTGAGAATAAAAGAGCGGTCGAAAGGAAGAGTTATTTGTTGCGACATCATTTTCGACGTCGCGACGCAAGCGAAGATTAATAACGCCGTGATACCACCGTGAGGGTCGCGGCGGAGGCTGTTCTGAGGCCGCGGAAGCGACGCTACTCGTAAAGGAGTCTGACTAATTTTGAAGGAAGGACTTGATGTCGTATTGTAGCCCAGTGGTGAAGAGAATAACACCCAGTGCAGCGAAACTCTGATATCAGACTGACGAGGTAATAAAGAAGAGACGAGGATGTCGCGACACCGCCGAAGTGCGATAAATTGAAAGGTTGGCGGACGGAGGTTGTGACACTGATAAGAAGTTGTGACAACAAATTTTTAAGGAGGTTGAAAAGAGAGGTCGCTAAGTCATCCAGTGGTCGCGACATCAGTTGCTTAAAAGAGAGGTCGCGATGTCATCCAGTGGTCGCGACATCAGTTGAGGCAAAGAGGAGGTTGCGACGTCCTTTGAGTAATTAGCGACATCGATTCTGATGAAATGGTCGCGGCGTCCTCTAGTGGTCGCTACATCAGGCGCAAAAGAATAGAGTCGCGATATCATTTAGGCATCGGCGACATACGTACCCGAGATCTTTGAAGACAGATCCGCAATGATGATTCAAACTCTTGCGACCTCAAAAGAGCTTAAAAAACAAAAAGGACATGTTGCGACGTCATTCAGCTGTCGCGACAACAGTTACAAGGAAACAAGGTCGCAACGTCCTTTAGCGGTCGCGACCTTTCGGAAGAATCCTGTAGAAGAATGAAGTGTCGCGATGTGAAGAAGAAAGGTTTGTGACATCTGCGTCGGTGCGACAAACCGATAGTCGTGGCATGAACAATGGGCGGTTGTTGGAAATCCGCAATAAATGCATCGAGTTAGGGCCCTGACTTTCAAACCTATCATCTGAAGAATTTGCTGTGAAGAAAGCGCGGCTCTTGGCAACCTGAGCAGAAGATCTGGGTAACTAAGCCATTTATAATTTTTCTTTTTTTCTTATTTTTCTTCTTGTTTTTCGTTTTGTTTCATTTTGTCGTTGGGCATTAAAGTAGATTTTTATTTACGGATCTGAGCAATTAACTTATTCATGATGAATGAAATTCATTTTCTTCAAATTACTATCACGGTTGTTTGAAGTTCGAGGAGTGCAGGTCGGACCTCCAGTTCATTATCGATGGTTATTTTTTATCGGATAACCATTTCTGTGTGTAATTCAGTAATTTAGAACCCCAGCTTCCATTGGGCAAACTCTGTTGTTAAGAATTTATATTTTAACGAGGAATTAATTCAGGTGCTATTGAACTTTTCGGCTTGAAAATGCTTTCTTATTATGAGTTTTACGTAATTAAGTTCAATATCAATGTCTTATACCAGTGTAGCATTGCTTCATACTCACGATTTCAGGAGGCCCTACGGGTGACACGGAGAGGAGCCAGGCACAGTGATGAACAATTTCTCGAGGTATATTAACCTAATATTGAGATCTAATAATTAGCTTTGTGAGTTTATTTAGATAAATCCTCGTCTCACTTGAAATCATGAATGAGATGGATAGAATTATCAATTAAACAACGAGATTTCACCTCGGTCGAGCAGTGATTCTAATCCTGTGTTAGTGAGATCTAATCAAGGGAAAGGATGAACTATTCTAATTTAGAGGAAGAGAAACCGGTAAAGTAAACCCGTACTATACCCATGTCTTGGGAGTATAGTTTATAATAGTCAAATGTTAGGTATTAAGTATTGAGAAAAGAAAATATCGAGAGCAAGCAACACAGTTAAAAAGTAGTTATCTAATTCCTGTCTTGAAAAAGTCAGGAAAATTAGATGATGAGCGATGTAGTTTGGAGATCTAGCTACACCATATTCCCTGGTGATTTAAAATGTTGTTCATAAAGCGAGTTATAAAGTACTCTGCGAAATTGATTTTCCTGATAGTAGTTTTCGATGTTTCCATTAACAAATAATGGTTGATAAGTTATTTTCATTACTATTATTTATTCTTTATTCTCTTAAATTTCAGTTTATTTGTTATTCATTCACATATCTTGGACTTGTATATTTTAAGGCTTCTAAGGCACGATTTGATTACGATTTAGAGTCAGGCAGTATGAAATTTGATTAATCGGGGTAGTTGATTGATAATTCTTGAGATCTCTGTGGGATCGATATCTTGGACTTAAATCCATTTTATTACTTGTTCGACACATGCACTTACGAGGATATTGGATCGAAGCGAGAAAAGTTATTTAATTTTAAGGAAAGCGTGTTAATGAGTAAAATTGCCAAAAATACAAGCAATGTTGAAAGTTTCATGGCATTATTGCTGAGGATAGACAATAGTCCTTTGGTAATGGTGTCATAAATTTGTATATCATACAGTCCAAACTATCAAGTTTATGGTCAGTTCTGGGGATTGGCGCAGTTCACTTTCTCTCATTGGAAGTGGACATTTTGAAGAACATATGGTGTTGCTAATTTTGTAATTTTATTTTATTTATCTTTTGGTTGTGATTTGTTTCTTAGACAATTTTTATTAGTATTTTGTAGTTTATTTTCTTTTGTTTTTCTTCTTATTTGTTGGTACTTATGGAGGAACATTCAATAGAAGATAGATTTGCCTCCGCATAAAGCGAAGCTTGAACTATATGTCGATTGGACGAAGAATTCCACCGTAGCTCACTCATGGAGCAAGTATTACCTTATCAAGGAGTTCAAATCCCACATTTCAAGAGGAAGAAGAGTTGTCTCTGTTAAGGAAGCGGATTTTTATCTACATGGAGGAACGGGGAAGATGATTAATCTTCATGGGCAAATTTCAGATTTAGATGCCTTCAGTCGACAATAGTGCTAGATTGAAAAAATGTAAACCAAGAATAGGACACTTAGTCCGAGCATTCAGAGAAAAATTCTCTAGGACACGATTAGTACCCAAAAAGTGCTATTTTGAGACCACATGTTAGATAGGTTTGAGTGCTTTTTGCGCACTAATCATGTCATTTATACCCGATTGAAGTGTTGAGTCTTCTTAGTATCGAGCATGCTGGGTTAGAGGTTATTTTTGGTTGTTTCACGGGTTTTTCGCACTTTGGGGTTCAATGCTCGAGTCAAATGATGAATCATGATTGATCCCGATTGTCGGCCATCGTCGGACCGAAAATCAAAGAAGAATGAAGCGAAAGTGATGGAAATCGATGATAGAGGGACGAGCAATCTGATGAAGATCGGTAAATCGGGAATTTAGCTAAGATTGAAAATTTATTTGGGATTGCCGAAAGAATTCGCAACCTTAGCGAAATTACCATAATTGTTGTGAACTACAGGGGTTTCGCAGGCAGCGTTCCTAGCGGAATTTCGTATTTTCGCTACTCATAAATTTAAGCTAAGCTAGCAAAATTTAGCTAGCTAAGCCCGAAATTGCCAAGCCTTAAGCGAAATTTTCTATTTTAAGCTATGCATGGTGATTTACCATTACCTAGCGAAATTCTTGATCTAAGTACCTTTGCCTTGTCACCCTTTTGTAATTAATGTAGTGACTTCAGGGTGGTGTATTGCTTTCTAGTCTTTAAATTAAGCGAATTGTTAGCAGGCTTTTGTATTTTCATGTATTGAAGTGTTTATATAAGCCCCTCCCTTTTGTAACAAAGTAAACAACAAATTTGGGGGAAGAAGATGTTTTGTAAGTTTTCATTTTTGTAAATAAGTCTGTCTTTTAGTTAGGTTTTGCTTTTCTCTCTTCTCTCTCCTCTTTCCCTTATTTTCTCGGGTGCGAGCACCTCTTGAGGATGACAATCAGATGCTTGGCTAAGCCTCCTTCTTTGAATGAAGGAAGCTAAGCTTGGTAGTGGGGCATATGCATGTTGTCTCTTGTGTTAAAAACTACAGTCTGTATTTATAGCCCCTCGTCTTCTCAAATTAGAAGGTTGAATAGCATTTTAATGTTATTGATTTGCGATACTCTCCATGCTTTAGGATCTGATCATATGTATTACTAGATACCTTTGTAGTTTTGGTGGTCTTCTGAGCCACTTGAGATATATTAGATATTAGGGTTTCAAGCGAAAAGTTCTGGCTACATGTTACTGTGTTGACTCGAATAGGAGTTGTTTTTGGGTTCCAGTTTGCTAGTTAAACATAGATCAGAGTTATACCTTGGACTATAGAGTTGCATGTCATAACGCGAGATAAAACAGGGCCTTGTTTACTTTAACTTACCAAGTTAGTGACCTAAATCTTCAAAGTTAACTTTTCACACTTCATTTTCGAGTTTTACAGTTAATCAATTTTCAAACTCATCACTGTTTTGAAAAATCAAAAATTAAATAAGAAAGCCTTACCTTCTTGCACTTATACAAAATCATTCCTAGGATGAAAACCCGTCGAGTGTTAGGCCACACAGACCCATATCACATGATGAAAGCTTGACTACGACAGTAGTAGAACAAGTGTATATAGATTTTTTGTTGATTTTTAGCTCGGCCTCTTTGTGTGACGAATCAGGTGGCGCGGATTGGGATGTGGTGTAAACCTACGAATGATAAAGTTAGTGAACTTGTGATCGACATCACAGTGAAGGTGACACTTTTAACTCTTTTTGTAACTAGTTGCGAGACAGCATGATTACATATAACTGCGTGCTTTTTAACAGTTGATTCCTCATTAAGTTGGTTTTAATTTTGTTGGTTAATTTTAACCTTTTTGCGGATTGGTTTGTGCTCTTTGTTGTGTCGATTTTGGGTAGTTGTGTATGAGTCTTTGGGAATGAGGAGAACTAGGAAGGCGCATAAATCGGTATACAACGACCCGAGCGGTGAGTCGGTGTACACCGCTGATACCATGGATCCCTTGCTGAAGAACAAAGTCGACCTGGGACCCCAATGAATCAACGACTGTAGAACCATGGGGATCACATCCTTATCTAGAGTTAGTGCCACAGTCTTTGTATCATTCCTCTTGAAGATGTAGAGTGAGATATGTTGGTACTACCTCCCCACACATATCATGGTGTGGAAAATGAAATCATACACTCATGCCAGGGTTTTGAGGAGGTTTTCACCTTCAAAGGAAGGTATGATGGACATGGATTTTGTTGAAGCTAAAAGCATTTCCATTGATATAGGACAAGGCGAGATATGGCTGACTCATTGAGGCTACAGAACCACCATTAGAAATTGGTACATTTGTAATTTGAATTCTGAAGAAGTTTTTAGTGCTCATAAGACCAATAATTTGAAAAAGACAAATTTACACTTTGAAGCAGATGGTGAGATTTTACAGTGTTGGGAGAGATTTTTGAGACCATTAGTGCATACTTACGCCATGGGTTTGATATGGATGTTAGTGAACCATATGGTGTATGTCTCCTGCCATGGCGGCTTTTGGAAACCATGTGGAGGAGACTTTCTAGTAACATGCGGACGAAGCCATGGATTTTTAACGTCGTAAAGCTGGAAACTGGGATGAGCCTAACCACAGAAGTGGAAGGATGAGACCCACGAGTTGGCGAGGGTGGGATGTATGCCTTGCCGGAAAATAGAGATGGAAATTTGGGATTTCAACCCCAGCAAAGGAAGTGGAGAGGCAGAGAAAGCGACTCGAAGGTGCATACGATTCGCGAAAATCACCACTGGGCGATCCTTTGCACTAAATTTTCAATCACGTACATCCGGTGGGCCGGTGTCGATGGCCTACGGTGAAGTTGATGTCGGGATGTGCAAACAACGTAGAGACCTGTCCCTGAAGCCCTGGCAATCCAATGCCCATATGGTAATACCTACAATTCGGTGGAGGGAATCACCTAACCTCTCATGGGACCAGCCCCCTGCTTATATTGCCCCCGGATGCCAAACCTGAGTTTGGTTCCCCTCCTGATCAACAACCATCATCCTCTTCTCCAGTAGAACAAGCATGAATTTGGTAAGGTGGTAGGCAACTTTGTTGAAGACAAAATGAATCAATGTGCAAGCGCGCAGGATTAAATCTTGTAGAAAGTACCTTTGAATAAGAGAATAGATGGGCTTGAGAGCAATCTCGACGAGAAAATTAATGACTGGTATTCGATCACGAGATCGACAAGTTGCTAAGTGCAGAGATAAAGGGAGGTTTCCATCACAAACACTTCCAAATCGAGTAATTCATGAGGTGGGGTCATCCAACAATTAGGAATGGATGAGGTTAAGGCTATAATTACGAAGAGTGGAAAAGAGTTGTCCATTTAATACCCAGCTCGTTGAAAGGTCAAGCGGGGAGAAGGGTGCGGTCCCGAGCATATTCTCCCAAAGGAGGATTCAATGAAATACCGCATACCACCTCCATTTCCACGAAGCACTTAGAGGTAAGAAGAAGGCATCTCCAGCAAAGCAGGCATCTAGAAGTCTAAAATGGTAAAAGTCAACATACCTCTTTTGGACATAATCAAACAGAATCCTTTACTTGTACAAAGATTTTAAAAAAGGATCTCTGTACAATCAAGAAGGGATTAGGCATTGAGAAGAATGCATTTCTAACTGAACAAGTCAGTGCCATAATCCAAAGCAAGAACCCAATCAAATACAAGGATCCTGGATCTCCCACAATTTCGAGTAAATATTGGTAGGGTGCATAGATAAATGTTGCTTGATTTAGGAGCCGGTGTGAACCTGCTGCTTAGTATTACGTGTGGCGGTTAGGTTTAAGGTGAACTTAAACCTACTGACATCACGCTTTCATTGGCCGATAGATCAGTGAAAATCCTAAGAGGATAGTTGAGGATGGCATTGGTGAAATAGACAAATTCTACCCGGTAGATTTTGTAGTGCTTGACAACTACTTGATTACACAAATGAACCCAATCATGTACCAATCATCTAGGAAGACCATTTTAAATTACTTTGCCCGATACAATCATCAATTGCGAATGGAGTCATGCAACATTTGGAAATATGACATTGGAATTGAACATATTTCACTTGAACAACAAGCACAAATTAATATTAGGCGAAATCAATTATTAATGATGTGTGCTCGGTGTGTGTCGGGGATCTGGCGGGAAGTGAATGTCAGGGGTACGAGAATAGTGACGAGTGAAGAAGAGGTTTTGAGTATTGCCTTGATTGCCGCTGAGGCAATTATTCGATTGAAAGTCCATCGTGAGAAACCAAGCAACAATGGGGAAATCTAACACCAAGGATTCGTTTCGGACCGGCTACTTAGGGTTTGAGGAGATCATCTCCCTTGACCCTCGCTGAGCAATTTGGTAAAATTAGAGGCTGATTAGTGTTCTCACAAACCAGGTGCAGCTGACAATTTTACTTTTGTTTTAATTTAGTCAATTTTAATACTTTCGGTTATTTTTTAGAAAGTTTCTTAACTTAAGTTTTCATATTTAGTAACTTTGTTTATAATATAGTATCTTATATTAAATTTTTTTTATTATAATATCATATATTAATTTTTATTATAATAATTCACTTTCCACTTTGACATTCGCACGAGAATGCGTTCATGCGATTCTAGAGATAGCGGTGTGATGGATGCTATTTGTTCTTTAAGCGGCTACTCGGGGCGGCACGGGATCGAGAGTTAGCCCGGTGTCACTCTATGCTTCAGCGGATCATGACGCTTAGGCCTTCCTCGTGATCTTGATCGAAGAAGGCCCACACGTGGCGACCTCTTTAGATGTTTTCATTTGCAGCAGCCGTGACACCCGGACCCACCACCACCACGGCGGTGAGGTGGTTAGGTTTCTTTATGATTTTGTATAGTTACCGATTTATCAAGCTCTTAATTTTGATTAGAATTCATGTATTAGCCATGAAGTAGGCGGTGATATTTTTGTATATTTAGCTTTGATAGCCATGTACTAGCCACTTTGGTTATATCAAAAGCTATTCGGTATATATATACAAACTTTTTGCATACCATGTTTTGTGCCTTTACCATGTATATTTGTTTTTCTTTTTCAATTGAACAATTGGTGCTACAGTGGACAATTGAATTGCTTTTGTTGGAAAATTGAATCAGCATTTGTCACCTTTTGTTAGAGCAAATTCCATGCTTGAATCAGTTTTGGTCGGGTTAGTTCTGACATGCTCAACTTGAAAATTTCTCCCTTATGCTAATTCACACCTTTGCACTCCAGTTATTTCAATAGATTTGTGAATTTGTTTGCTTCCTTTAAACTGCATGGCCAGGCCTTAGGCATGTTGGCAACCTAAGATAGGTTTGTGTTACCCATACACATGAAGACCAATGTTGTCTTCAAATAGAGAAAAAAGAAAAGAAAAAGAAAAGAAAAGAAAGAAAAGAAAATAAAGTCGAGTGAAGTTTTGCCTTGAAGCAGAGCACGGTCAGGGTGTATGGCGAAAGCATGAAACCCGGTGCACGAACCTTAATTGGTTGGGAGTCATCGATTTAGTGTTCGTTACATGGGTGGATAGGTAGAGTCTAGCGAATTGTAGGTGCTTGATTTTCGAAGTCATTCGGAGTCCGGGGTGAAGCCTTTAGAGTTTATGGTCAGTGATCCTTTTGGCTTGATGTCACTGAAGCCTTAGTGGTTAGAGTCATGTGGAGTGATCCCGTTACGGACTTTGGTGAGTCGAATTTTAAGCATTGCATCCTACAGTGTAGTTGAATAAAGAAAGAAGTGCGTCACTATCCTTATCTAGGTTGTTCAACAGCTTAAGGCCATGTCAGTGCTAGGTTGGGGGGAGGGGACAAATTTTGCAATTTATTGGCGTAATCTCTCTATATAAAGAACCATTAGATTTAGGTGGAAATTCAAGTTGAGAATCATGGAACCAATATTGACCTAAAATTGTTCTTATATGGTTTTAGCTCTTTCATGTGTCGGTTTTCAAACTTGGTGTCCATTTTTCGAGTTTAAGGTCTCTTATTTTATATGTACATAAACCCATAAACTTTTGGAAATCACTACATGCATCTCCTTTTTGTTTTGCATTGCTAAGGGACTAAGCGACGTTTCGATTGGGGGAGTGATTAGTACCCCCAGTGCGATTTGAACCCTATATTAGATGGGTTTTGAGTGCTTTTTCTGCGCACTAATCATGTCTCTCTCTCTCTCTCTCTCTCTCTTTCTCTCTCTCACTCTCTCTTTGTCAGTCAAGAGTGTTCAAGTCTTCTTAGTATCACTTATGCCGGTTAGAGGTTATTTTTGGTTGTTTTGCAGGTTTTTGCGCACTTTGGGAGTTCAATATCGAGTCAAATGATGAATCACGAAGATTGATCCCAATTGTCAGCCATCAATCAGACCAAAAATCAAAGAAAGAATGAAGGCAAAGTGATGGAAATCGTCTACGATGAAGGGCGAGGAATTAATGCGTGAAGATCGGCAAATCCACGGGAATTTCGCTAAGATTGCGAATTTATTGGGATTGCGAAAATTCGCAACCTTAGCGAGAAATTGCAATTTTAAGCTAGACACCGGGGTTTTAAGCTAGGCCTTGTTCCTAGCGAAATTTCAAAATATTTAAACTACTCACATAAATTTCGCTAAGCTAGAAATTTGGCTAGCTAAGCCGAAGTGCCAAGCACTGCGAGAATTTTCTATTTTAATTTATGCATGGTGATTTAGCTACCTATGAAATTCTTGATCCTAAGCGAAATGCAACATATGTCACCCTTTTTTGTAATTAATGCCAATGAGCTTCAAATTTGGTGTATTACTTTCTAGTCCTTTAAATTAAGCCCAATTGTTAGGCTTTTTGGTATTTTCATGTATTGAGGTGGCCCTATATAAGCCCCTCATTTTTGTAACAAAGTAAACCTTGTAATTTGAGGGAAGAAGGTATTTTGTAAGTTTTTCATTTTTGTAAATAAAGTCTAAGTATTTTAGTTGGGTTTGCTTTTCTCTCTTCTCTCTCCTCTTTCCCTTATTTTCTCGGCTGCCAAACACACCCCTCTTGAGGATGACAACTCAAGGGCAGCTAAGAAACCTCACTTTCTTTGAGAGATGAAGGAAGCTAGCTTGGTAGTGGGGCATATGTGTTGTCCTCTCTTGTGTTAAAGCTACGAATGCTTGTATTTGTGGCCCTCATCTTCTCAAATTAGGGTTGAATAGCATTTAATGTTATTAGTTGGCCAATACTCTCCATGCTTTAGGATACAGTGTATACTTGTGCTAGATACCTGTGGTTTTTAGATGGTCTTCACAGGCTGCTTGAGATGATATTGAATGTTAGGGTTTCAAGCGAAAAGACCCATGGCGCATGTTACTGTGTTATTTCGAATAGGAGTTGTTTTTAGGGTTAGGTTGCTAGTTAAACATAGATCCCGGTTATGCCTTGGACTAGGTTGCATGTCATAGCAGCGAGGGATAAAACCGAGGACACTTGTTTGCCACAACACGGAGTTAGTGACTAAATCTTGAGATTAACTGCACTTCATTTTCGGTTTTTAGGTTAATCCAATTTTTCAAACTCATCTTTTTGTTTTTGAAAAATCCAAAAAGTCAAATAGAAAGCCTTACCTTCTTGCACTTATGCAAATCATTCCTAGGATGAAAACCCGTCCAGTGTTCGACCACACAGACCCGCCTCTTTGCGATGGCTTGACTACGGCCGATAGTAGAACAGAGTGTATATAAATTTTTGTTGATTTAAGCTCAGCCTACTGTGGCACGAATCGGGACCTCTCCTAGTAACACTTTGCCAAATCCCAAGAATGCATTGATACTCCTTTGAGCGGTGTGCGAAATTTCCTATCTTGAAATTTGTGGAAGAGAGTGAAAATGAGATGGAAGTGAGAAAAGGCACTCCTAAACGCTTAGAGAATGAAAAAGTCATTAGTGGATAAATTTGACATTTGAAGAGAAAGTCAAGTGAGTGGCTATTGAAAGCGTCTTGGTGAAGATTGACACATTTACCTTCCCCCATGGATTTTTGTGACTTGGGCGATGAAAGGTTCTGAAATTCTCCATATACTAAGAAGACCACTTCTTTCCTCAAGCCAAGCATAGATTGACATCAACAAGGGGAATACATTGTAGGTGAGGAGAACGCCAAGTTCAATCTTCACCAACCAGTACCTTTGATGGAGCAAAGAAGAAAGTATGTGCGAGAAAATTCTACGACACTTGCTTCAATCGAGAACACGTGTTTGAGCGATTCCCCCCTTAAGCATAAATGTGTTTATCTACTTCACATAGAGGGAGCATTTTGAAGAAATTATGGTTGAACCACCGTGCATAATTAAAGGGGATTTTGAGTTCTTTCCCTCTTCAAAGTGCGAAAGAAACATCCTTGAGCTGAATGGTTATGAAGAGGAGGAAGTGCTTTCCAAGATGAATGATTGGTCAAATGAGGCTTAGCAGTACTTTTCCAGAGTCTAGATGGACTCTAAGCAGAGCAACTTCTTGGGAGGCAACCATCTAAGCAAGTAATAAGGATTCTATCCATTCTCTTTTCTTTTTCTATTTTTTTAGTTATTTTTATTTGTTGCTGTTTTTTTTTTTGCTGGCAGAGATGAAAATTCAGCCGATGTTTAACTTTGTTGTTAGTGTTTTGAATAAGATAAGTTTGAAGCTCAACATGTTGTCATGACTAGTTTGCAGAAGAGCGAAGGCAAGAAATTGGAAAGTGATTGATATGGTACTAATTGCTTGAAGTGTGAAAAAAAAAATGGAGTGGAGATGTTCAATTAAATTTGGGTTTTTGAGATGAAAAGAACCAAATTGACTGAAATATAAAGTTGGAAAGTTCATGATCATGTAGGGAGGAATTGAGAAGACAAGAGATGAGTTTAAGCATGAATGAAAGCATTAAGGGTTGCTAATTGGAGGAATGTTGAGAGAATATAAGAGCATGAAGGACTTTTGAAGGATAACAAGTGATATGGGCAAGAGACAAAGCAAGAGGAGAACCTAAGGAGTCAAAAATCTTCACCTTGGACAGCATTAGACATTCTGATTTTTTTCTGTATTGATTGAGGCTCCAAATGGTTCAGCTCAACCAATGAGCACATTCTACATTGAAAGGGCTTTCCAACAGGTCCTTACACATCCCAGTGCGAGCTAAAATGAAGGGGAGATATAGGTATAACAAGTTGGATAAAAAAAACGAAGTCTTGAGCAGAATTGCGGGCGTGACCAGCACCACGATCCTGAACGAGAGGCTTTTAGCCCTTTAAAACCCATTTTTCTTCTTCTACTTTATACTCTATCTTGCATACTCTTTCCCTCCAACCCTTGTAACTTCTAACCACTTTCAAATTCATCTCCCATCCTCTCAAATCCTAAATCACATTCCTCCCAATCCATCTCCATCATCTTCAAGCTTCAAAACCCATCACAAACCCACAAACTTACCTTTGTTGAACCCCAATTTTCCATCCATCATTCCAAGCATCAAAGAGGAGTTACAATGGAAGAATTTTTGTGTAGTTTTTTTTTTTTTGGAGTTCTTTGTGGATCATTGTTGATTATGGAGTAATTTGCATGTATTGAAGGAATTTTGAAGAATAAAAACTCACTCATTTGAGGTGAAGGAGGAGTTGAAGATTGCACACCAAGTGTTTGAGAAAATGCCAAGCCACTTTCATGGCTCCAAAGCAAAGAGTGTATCAGGGTAGTACACCAATGTCAAGTCTGAAAATCATCAAGGTTTCTATTCAAAGTGGCCAAGACTACAAAGGGGAGTTCACTTTTCCCGACTCCTTTATTACCCTTTTACTTTATTGCTTCCTTTTTCTTTCCGTTCTTTAGGCGATTTAAGACGATGTTAAATCTCAAAGTTTGGGGGTGTTTATTTTTATTGTAGTTTATCATGTCACACCCACATGTTACCAAATGACAACTTTGAGGATGAAATTTTCTGGTGCTTTTACGAGATAATTACTTTGTTTGATGCTTCTAACTTCGTCTTAGTTTGGTATATTTTTTTAGTTAGAGTTTATTGGAGTTAAATTGAGTTTTTGCTTGGGTGTTGTGATATCAATAAGGACCATAAATGAACCATTGGCATATGGACAATATTAGAGATAATAGGACTTAATGCTTAATGAGTTATCTTTTTAATAGGCTATTTAGTTATTGGTTTCTCAAAATCCATGCACGTGGTCACTAAGTACCCTTGAAAAGCAGTTTTTTCTTGGGTTAGAGAAGGTTTATGAGAATCCATCTAATTTTGATATCCATAGGTTCTAGAACTTGTTCTATTATAAACGAGGCGAAATCCTAGAGCAACCTGACAATTGAAATGATATAGAGCCATCCTTGGAAAGATTGTACCTTTCAAGCTAACCTGATAATATGCGTATACATATTCCTCTGAATACCAAGATGTTGAGCCTTAAAGAGCCAAAATTATGTTTTATCAAAAAAAAAAAAAAAACCAAGTTTGAAGCCAATAGCCTTCCTATATACTATCCTCAATAAAGAACCAAACTCACCCATAACATGAGGATTTGAACATAATTGAAATGTGGTGAGGGAGGGATGAGTTTGGGGAGTTATTTTTCCTATGGAAAAAATAACTCCAAATTGATTTGAAATGAGTTAAGTTGAGAAAATCAAAGAGGTTGTCAAAAAAAAAAACTGAGAAAAGATCAAGTGTAAAGAAGCAAAAATACAATAAAGTCGAGGAGGAGTGATGCAGCCTCGTAGCCTTCCTTCCACAGAGCAAGTAAATCCTAAGGGGTGTCTCAGCACCTAGTACCTAAGGCCAGGTTGGTCTGGGCTATTGATTTAAAGAAGCTCGCTAAGGGTTGAGGTAGAAAACTTAAGGGGTTTTGACATTGCACCACTCTAATAACCTTGTCTTAAAGAAAAGGCTTCTTGGTGTTTGTTGAAAGAATCTGAGGAATTTGTGCGAAGAAAAGTGATATGAGGAGTATGGAAGGATGCACTAAACAAATTTTGGGGTGTTTGAGAGTGTCCAGCTATCTTTGTTGTAGAGTGGGATAGAGTAGGAGTGACGTCAATGCAGAAAAATATGTATCTTTGGGTAAGTTTAGCCTAAAATGACTACTCAACTACCACCCTTACCCAAGCCTTACATTACAAGCTTATAAAGACCTACTTGATCTTGAGAGTTGTGTGCCTACATTAGTGGAGAGTAATAAGAACAACAAGCCTATGGAACCTAAATAAATTATCTTAGGAGATTCGTGTACTTGTCTCAATTCTCATAAACTCATCTAGCTTGCAATTGTTTGGATAGGGGAAGACCACACACACACACACTAGTGAGAACCATGATCTAAATTTATCTATTATGGGAATTAATTCACTATTAAAATGAATAAATTATCTTGATCATATTCTCTATATTCCTTGTAAAGGGTGATTCTTGGAACTACGTATCACATACCCCTTACGAAGCTTGATTACTCGGTTTTGGATTAAATAAAAGGGTGAAATGAACTCTTCTATTTCATTTGCTTGGGGACAAACAACTTCTTTCTTTTCTTTGCTTGAGAGATGACAAAACTTCAAATTTAAGGGTGTTTGATGAGTGCAAAACTTCGTATGTTTTGAGATTCATTTAAGCATCTTTATTTTGTGCATTTAATATCCATATTCATGTAAAACTCATAAAATTTCCTCTAAACTTAGTTTTGTAGGATTATTGATGAAAATCAAGTGATTTGGCAAGAAATGAGCAATATATTTCCAAAAGAAGAGTCAACTGAGAGTCTCACAGCGCTCTACTGGAAAGATGAATTTTTCTGTACAATATGGAACAACAAATGGTACAAATTCCCCCATGGCTGTATTCTACATTCAAAGAGCTTTCCAACGAGTACTCACACGCCCAAATCCGAGTTAAAACGAAGAAGTTATGACCCCGACAAGTTAGAGAAGATAAACCAGTTGTTGTCCTGAAAATGATGTCGGCGGTTTGATGTCGACCGGAATATGTCGACCGTTGATGTCGCGACCTGTGTCGTGACCAAAAATGCTGCAGAAACCTAAAAAAGGCCGAAAAGTGATATTTTGACCTAATTTCAAGTCCATTTCACCCTAGGACCATACATATTCTCGTTTTTTAGGTAAAGAGGCAAGCGGGAAGATTGGAGAGTCTCTCTCATGGGGTTTCTCTCTCTAGAGCGCCCATTTTCCGATTTTTACAGCCAATTTTGATTTGTTTTAGATTTTAGAGTAGTTTTAGAGCAGATTTTTATTTCTATAAAAGATATTTCGGTGCTGTATAACAGAGATTCAGATTTCATTTAGGTTTAGACAAAGATTGAAGCTAAGAATCTGGATTTTCTCTATCTCATGGGTTTTCTCTCTCTAAGCACTTTATTTTCTTGGTTTTTTATTTATGATTTTTATTTTAATAAATCTTAGAGTAGTTTAGAAGAGATTTTTATTTTCTATTGAAGAGAGATTTCGGTCTTGTATTCGATTATTCAATTTATTTACTGTTGGGGCGAAGATTTAAGCTTTCAATCTGGGTTTTTCTCTTCTTTCTTACTGATTTCTTTCTTCATTTCTTACTTTTTTGTTTTACGATTGGTGATGATTGGAATCCAGGTAATGGAGACATTAAACACCCTCTGAGGTTAGGGGATTAATTGTTGAACATTCAGTTTGCGAGTTTCTAGAATTATTTTTGTGGGTTTAAATGCGGTTATATAATTGGTATTGTTCATGGCTATAATGGTGTTTGGAATGATGGCTGCCCAAAAAGAGGCATCTTTGCTCCCCGATTTTCCAAGAGGCCCTTTGAGTGACACGAGAGATGGAGATTCACGAGTAAAGAGGCGTAACTTAGGGGTATGTTAGACTAATATCTTGGAACTATTAGACTACGAAAAATTACTTTGATAGATCACTAATTTACTCATGGTGTGAGGATTAATTAGATGATGTATCAATTTAGTTGTCAGAGGTTTCTCCTTAGTCGATGAAAGGGATCTTTGATCCGTGTTAGCGAATCTAATCGGGGAGATAGAAAATTTTTATTATTAGATTTGAAGAATGAATACTAATTACATTGGAGAAGGCTTGCATTTTCTGTATATGAGACGAGAATTCTTCAGTCCAAAGAAATGGTTGTGAAGTATTGAAAAAGAAAAAAATCAAATCTTAAAGAGAGCCAAATTTTACAAGTAGCTATTTAGACCCATTTATCCTGAAAAGGAATATGGTGTGTTAGATAGTGAAATGTATGGTGTATGGAGAAATCCGAGCTATACTACATTGCTCTTGGACAAATCTAACATTCAACTCACAAATGTTGCACTTTCAAGGAAATACAAAGAAATTTGTTTTGTAAATAATTATCCCCATCCTAGTGACTCTACGATTCGTGCCCGCGATGGGGTGATCAGAATCCATGAAAATTTATATCCTACCTCCTCTACTATGGTAGTCCAAACTACTGCTTAGTATAGTGAATCTAGGGTCGAACACGGGGATGGGTTTTCTTATTTCAAATGACTAACGGTGAAGGCAAAATTGGTGAATTAAATTTGGATTTTAAGGTTTGAGTAAGCAACGGGGGGGTTTTAGGTGTTCAGCCGGCTGAAACTAAAACAAGAAAAAAAAAATGTAAAATAGAACCCCTTGCCGAGTGTTAGGCATTTGGTTTGGGGCTTGAGGTAACCACGTGTCACTAGGTATTTTCACCGTTAGGGGAGCATGACATATAGTCATTTCCCGAGCCCAGGATCTTCATTTAGCTTTGAAAACTAAACCACATGATTTTCCCTTTTGAAAAATAGCATTTAAATGGGAATAAATGTTCGTAGCAGTGAAAACACATCCTGAAAACCCTAATCCACGATAACTAGCGGGGAGACAATAAGCGAGCCTCGATGGATCTAGTGAAAGTATCCATTGAACCCAAAAGAAACTTACAAATACACATTGAAGGCATGCTTAAGTTTAACCTAAGTGAGAAGCGGGAACCTGAGCAACCATAAATACGTGCGTTAAAAGCGAGGAGCGAAGTGAGTTGCACCTTCACACCTAGCCAGCAGAGTGTCCTCTTCCAGGAGGAAGGGAGGTCTCTTGAACATCCTACAGTTGTCATCCTCGGAGGAGTGTTTGCGACCGAGAAAAATGGAAGAGAAGGAAAGAAAAGGAAGAGGCTGCGGAAGCGCCTCCCGCTTCTTTGGCATATCAGAAATTCAAGTGCGTTGATTTGTACTCGCGAGACTTATATAGATGCTCGGTGTAAGGGGAAGTTACAAAAAAACCAAAATCGAAAGGTTATTACGAGGGGTAAAATGGAAAAAAACCAAAAGCAAAAAGCAAACGGTGCTTAGCGTGGCGAGCAGGTAGCGGGAGGAGCAGTCGCTGGGTGAGCGGTGCGCGGGAGAAGCTTTCTACGTAGTGGTGTTTTCTTAACATTTTGCTCTTCTTTCATACGATCTTTGATATGCAATATTGAGTTTGACTTGAATTCTTCGGTACTTGGATCGACTCAACAATTTTGGCATAATTAGCTCATAGCTTGCAAATTTGCCACAAAATACGATCAATAAAATAGTAGGGACCTTAATGTGCAAATCGGGTTAATTAACGCAGTTAGTACCTGCAAAAAAGCACTCAAAACCTATAATAAATAGGGTTCAAAATAGCACTTTTTGAGGCACTAATCACTCTCTTCATACCTTTTAGAAATTAAATGTTGTTTTATTTGGTAGATTTTTAGGATTAGTTTTAAATCGATTTTGTTTCAATTAAATTGATTTTTATTCCACATCCCTATTTGATCGCCTAAATAGTGAAGAGCCCTTGTAATCGGGGTGATCGAATTCCAATTAAGAGAACCTCTCCAATCCTCATTAGATGCGATATCTGGACTCTAGAGTCCACTTTATTACTGTATGACCGTGCACTTACGAGGAAGGAAGGGTTAGTGTTGGTAATACTTTTCATTTTAGTTTTTGAGTACACTTACTTTTGTTTCAAATCAGTTTTTGAGTATTTACCACATTCACTCCCTTGACCATATTTTCACATATACATACATTAATTGGTCACTTTACAAGTTTTTGACATAAAACTTGATAGTTTGGACCAGAAGATATACACAAATTTATGACACCATTACTAAAGGACTATTGTCTAATCCCCAGCAATAATGCCATGAAACTTGTTGTTTGTATTTCTTGGCAATTTTACTCCCATTAACATCAGTTTCCTTAAAATTAAAATAAATCTCTTTTGCTTCAGATCCAAGATCCTGCAAGTGCCTGGTCGAACAAGTAATAAATGGATTTAAGTCCGGATCCTCCGATCCGAGAGATCTCGAAAATTATCAATCAACTACGACTAATCAAATTTCACTATTTGGACTCTAGAATTGGTAATTGAAATCCAGCTTAGAAGCCTTAAAATATATACAAGTCCAAGATATGTGAATGAATAACAAATAAACTAAAATTTAGAGAATAAAGAATAAAGAATGGCAATGAAATAAATTGTACTAAACCATTATACATTCAAAGGAAACATTGAGTAAGCTACTATTGTGAAAAATCAATTTACGCAGTACTTTTATAACCTTGCTTTATGAACTTAGCAGTTTTAAGCCAGTCTGAGAATATGGTAGTGTGGCTTTAAGATCTCTCAAACTACAGCATTCATCATCTAATTTTCTGATTCTTTCGAAGACGAATTAAGTAACTACTTTAATACGTGTTGCCTTGTGCTGGATATTTTCTTTTGATACTTAATACGAGCGTGGACTATAAACCATAGCTCCCAAGACATGGAGTATAGCATGGGTTTTACCTCTTTACTGGTTTCTCTTCCTCTAAATTAGAATAGTTCATCCTTTCCTTGATTGGTCTCGGTAACACGGGATTAGAATCCTTTGTTCGAATTGAGGTGAAATCTGCTTGTTTAAATTGGATAATTCATTCATCTCATTCTTGATTTCAAGTGAGACGAGGATTTATCGAAATAAACTCACAAAGCTGTTGAATCTCAAATATTAGGTTAATACCCTTGAGAAATTGTTCATCACTCTCGAGGTTTGCCTTCTACGTATCCTTAGAGGGCCTCTTGGAAATCAGTATGAAGCAATGCTACGGTGGTATAAGACAACGATATTGGAATCAATTCTGAAAACTCATAACCTTGAAGCAGATTTTCAAACTGAAGAAATTCAATAACACTGAATTTATTATGAAAGATGAATTCTAACAACGAGTTTGCCCGATGGAGCTAAGGGTTCTAAATTATTGGATTACACACAAATAGTTTATCTGATAAAAAATAACCCTTTGTGTCGTAAGCTGGAGTCGAATTCGAATTATGCGAACTTCAAACAACCAGATAGTAATTTGAAGAAAAATGAATTCTGCATTCAGCTTATGCTTTAACAAGCTAATCGTTCAGATCCAGAAATAAAAAATCTACTCTAATGCCCAACGACAAAATGAAACAAAACGAAAACAGAAGAAAAAAATAAGAAAAAGAAAAAAAATTATAAGAATGAGCCTTAGGCTACCCAGATCTTTTCGTTACACGTGCATGGAAGGCGCTTGTTTCTTCAATAGCATTTATAGCATTATTTATAGGAGTTTGGAAGTTGGGCCCTAGCCGTGCATTTATTTGTGGATTTCTCGAATAGCACTGGCCCATTGTTGTTCATGTCGCGACTCCATTTGTTTATCGTGACCTCGACTTCGATATGTGACCTTTCTTTCATGTCGTGACTTCATTCTTACGCATTGTGATCTCTTGGGGTTGCAGCGCTAAGGGCGCGTCGTGACCTTCTTTCCTTGTAACTGTTGTCGCGACAGCTGAATGACGTCGCAACATATCCTTTTTGTTTTGTAAGCTCTTTTGAGGTCGCAGAAGTTTAACTATTATTGTGACGTCAGCCCCGGCATCTGCTTGGGTATGATGTCCGCAGCGAAGGCTAAATGATGTAGCGACCTCCATTCTTCTCGGTGATGTCGCGAGCGGAGGGCGTCGCGACCTCATTCCATGGCCCGATGTCGCGACCACTAAGGGCGTCGCGACCTCCTCTTGCCTGTTGGCCGATGTAGCCGCGACCCTTTGGATGGCGTGCGACCTTTGGATGACGTGGCGACCTCTCTTTTAGGCTCCTTCTTCAAAATCTGTCACAACTTCTTATCGATTAATCACAACCTCCATGTCTAGCCATTAACCTTTCAGTGCAATACCGTGCGTGGTGTCGTGACATCATGCGCTTCTTTATTAATTCTGGTCATTTGATATTGAGTTTACGTTGCGACTGCAGGTGTTATTCTTCATCAGCATCGAGTCGCGACGTAGCATAAGTCCTTCCTTTCAAAATTAGTTGTGACTTCCTTTACTTGAGAGGCTGTTATTGTGGCCTTGTAGTCAGCTCCTTGTCGCAACCTCATGGTGGTATCACGATGATGTCGCGACATCGTTTGGTGATGTCGCGACAGCTGAACTTCTTCCTTTGATTGCTTCTTTTATTCTCAACCAAGTCACGTTTTTTCTCAACTTCCTTCTGCAGGTCACGACTTCCCTTGTTCACTCTCGGTTTCTTCTTGAAAACCCAGGTTGTTGAAAGTCGTTACTTGGAATTCAAGAGCGCACTTCACATCGTGACTTCGGTTCAGTTTTGATTTAAATTCTCTTTGTAAATTTGATTTCTTATGATTTTGCTAAAAATATGATTTCTGTATTTTCACGAAAATTGAAATTTGATTCAATTATCAGTTTTCTGCAAACAATTCATCCTTATTCTCATTATAAACTCAGAAAAATGTATTAAAAATCTCATGAGTTTTTGGACTCATCAAATTCCCCAAAACTTAAAATTTTGCTTGTCCCCAAGCAAAGAAAAGAAGAAATTGTTTGTCCTCAAACAAATAGGCTAAGAAAATTTTTAAGGACATTTTTCTGATTTATTCCACATTCTTTTTCATTCCACCCTTTTGTTTTGGAACTAAGAGATATAACTATTATTTCAAATTTTAGTTTTTATGCAAGAACAAGGCATAGTGTATACAATACAAAATTTCTTAATAAACTAATGTATTTAAACAGTTTATTTAACAAGTCTTGTTCTGTGTGTGTGTGCAAGTCATCAATCCTTTTCAACTTCATGATGAACTTAGTTGATCTTCTGGGAGTTTTCTTAGACTGTTTATCAAAGTCCCATATGCTTGTTTTTCATCTTGATCTCCATAATGTAGTGAGATTCAACCTTGAAAATCAATGAGGTCTTTCGGGCTTATGATATTGGGCTTAGGTAATTGGGTAGGTAATGGAAAATTTAGGTTATAAATTATCCAGTTTCCATTTTGTCTCTACATTGTTTGCCTCAAACTTTATTCCTTTTTCTTCTTTGTTTCTTTCGATTCTCCTTAATCTCCAACTTGATTCCTACTTTGAATTCTTTTCATGGAATCACTTTCCATGTACTTGATTGAGGTGAGATTCGCTGTTCTTTAAATCTTTTGCCTTTACTTCTCGATGATTTGGAATAGTGCAATGTTTTGTCTTCTTAGGCTTTCTATTACTCTTAGAGAACTTTGGTCTAGCAACTCCCATACCAGTTGGCATTAGGGTGCTAGGTGTTAAAACACCCCTACGAGCTTAATTGTTCAAGGGAAATAGGTCACAAGACAAAACTTATTCCTTATTTCACTAACCCTGCTTTTTACTTCTTGACCCCTTCTTGTCAAAATGCGAGATATTATTCCCCCGAACTTGTTCTTCCTTAATATTACACTTTACGAGACTAGAGAAATTGGATAATTTGGGTTCTTTACTACATGTTTATTGCAAGGAAGGGAAATTCATTTCAATTCTTTGTTTGTTGAAGAACTAAGGCTTATTTGGCTCAAATCGGGAGACTAGAGAATATGCTTAAGCATATTTTGAGGGTGGAGCTTTAAAAAGGCTTTCAGCGCCAAGGATGTACTCTTATCATTTCTATTGGTTATTGTTTTCACCTAAGTTTCCCGCCTCCAATCAATAATCAAACAAGTTCTAGGACTATGAATCCCACAAATCCACGAATTCTCAGAGAAGGAATAATTTCCTAATTCCTCTCAAAAAGTTTCATAAGTTTTGTTGAAAGATAATATTATTTCTTGAAGACTTGTACTTATTCAACTGTATAATTACATTATTTTAATCAAATATTTTGTTATATGTGACAACCAATTTTCCCAATTTTTTGCGACTAAAAGTGAATCTTGAGCAGACGATCAAATGTTCCTAATTCCAATTTCTTTATTCATGCACTGATTTTGCACTTATTTGTGTTCAAATTTATCTCATAGTTAAACTACTTTAACTAGTTAAGATTATGAAATTTCAACAATTTCATTCTTGAACTAAGTACCAATATTATTTTTTCCCAACAAGTCAAACAAAAAATAAAAATAAAAACAAAGCTAACTACCGACAATACCAAGCATTTCCTTTTCACAATTTCCTTGTTTTATTAATGATCAAATTCTGATGTTTCGAGTACAACATTAGGGAAGAGAAAGAAGAGAAAGATCGATCAATGGTAAAGGTTTATTTTTTCTTTTTAGAGGAGCATCAAAAATGTTAGAGTCGGATCAAAGTAGTAAATTTGGGAAGAATTTAGAATTTCATTTTCCATTCTCTATTCTTCTTGATACTCTCTTTCTCCATCGATCTTGAGGTAACTGTTGGTGAGTTGACTTTCTTATTCAAGTCATGCGCGCCCATCTGATGTGTTCATTGTTCTGCTCTCCGTCTCGATCATGACTTCTAAAAAATTGGGGGAGATTTTGTTAATCAAGTCAAATTTTCCGGCAATTTCTCTCTTGTATTTTATTTCCTCGAAACTTTTATCTCTTTCTTCTATTTTTCTTCTCAAAGTCCTTGGCGTGACTTATAGGAATTTGAACCCTTCTGTCACTCTCTGATCTTGGCCTCCTGATACGAGATCTCTTCTTTTTTATGATTTTGAGGATTTGGAATCACGATCATCTTGGTTATTGTAGAACGACCATGGCTTAGTTTTAGCTTTTAGGTAGATCTTGATCCTCTATCCTCAGTTTCTTTCTTGGAAGCTTAAAGATTTCTTTCATCTGCTCCTCTTTCTTTCGACTCTTCTTCCCATTCTGCTCTTTTCTCTTTAGCTCTTCTTCTTACATTTCCTCCTTTTACGAGCTAAACTCCTCTTCCTTGATCTATTCTTTTTAATTCGACATACACATCTTCTGGAATTTATTTGAATGCTCCATTTTCTCTTCTCTTTTTCTTCCATACTTTTGCATAAAGAAATGAGCATCTCATTATTTGGTTATTTTCTTAGGCTCCTCTGACTTTCTCATATTCTCTGAAATCCTTGTTTCTCATTGTAATTGGAGCGCCGGTGGGGTGGTGAAATCTATAGGACTTAACTTTCTGTATCCTTCTTATCCTCTGCAAAAATAGAGGTGTTCCACTTACACAGGTGTGTTCCCTGGATTTTGTTCTTCTTGGTTTTCCACCATCAGGGTGTCTTCTTCTTGTCTTGCACTCTCCTCTTTATCTATGGAATCTGCTTCCACTATGACCTCCTTCTTCTTTTGATTCTTTGGCCCCTTGCCGGTTAGAGTGAGTGAGTGACATTTTGAGAGGCATTCTCTTCTTCTTCCCATATTTACCCTTCATACCATTTAATACATAACACCCTTGTGATGATTTCTTTGGATGAGATTAAATCTGTTTATTACCATCATGATACCTCATTATAAATTTTTCAATAATTGTCGACATCAATCTTGTATCTTTTCGGTATGGCATAGAGAGGATTGCTCTTGTTCTCTTGCATGCTGAAGACGTGCTTGTGGGACAGAATAGAGAGGATAAAGAAATAAAACCACACCTTGCCTCCTGCATCAGTCTCCCACCTTTCGAGTCTTTTGCTCTCCTTTTCCTTTCTTCTTACTTTGCCCTTTACCGTGCATTAATTTTCTGTAAACTTCTCATGGTTATAGTTGCTCATTATTCAGCGAATTTTGATCCATTTTTACATCCTTGTCCAGCCACATCTGTTCAATAGTCTTTGCTCCATAAGGCACAGAGACTCTCGACCTCTGTGAGTGTCTTTCCTCCCAACTAGATTGGAGTAAAATTCTCGGGCGACTCTTTGCATAACGGACCTTTGATGTTTATGGGGTGCCACCCCTGGTGCTCTATGAATTCCTTGAACGGTGAGATGAGTTGGTTAAACCTCTTATACTGGCGTCCCTTTCCCGACATAGTGATTTTCCAGACGGAGAAAGCTTCCTCTGAGACGAACTCGTCTTCTTCTTCTTCTACCACCTTGTCTTTCCCCTTGTATGCTTGTTGCCTGGAAACTGTTGATGCTTCAGGTGTTTCCGATGGTATGTTCTCCCTTTCAGGTTCGGATAGACTTCCTTAGGTCTGAGTATACTCCTGTGATTTATTTCCGGGTTTAGGATGAGGGTTGAAGTTTGGTAAGATTAGAGAAATCGGAAGGTTCAAAGGAAGAGATTCGGATTTAGGGTTTTCCAGAATAGGGAACCAGAGAATATGAGAAGATGAATGGTTGTGTTTGCTTCAAGGAAGGAGATGGTATTGGAAGGAGTTTCTCCACGACAGTGCAATTCATTTATTATTGTGGGCTATTTATTACTTCATTTATTTGCGCTTGTCGCGACTTGATTCATTCAATTGTATCGCATCATTAAATTTAGAATAAAGTCACTAGGTAGGAAACCCTTTTCTCTTATGTCGGGACTGTCTTTGGTTGGCCAGCGACATATGAAACAACTGTGGGGACAGAGTTATCATTAGGTCGCGACATCAGGTATTTGATGATATGGCCCGGGTGTGCGACCTTCACTGCTCTCTTTTGAGGAATGGATTGCGTTCGCGACCTTGCGGTTTGTCATGACCTCAATTTATGTCGTGACCTCAGTTGATGTCATGACATGTAGCACTGGTGTGACTATCCCCTTAATCGCTTCGCCGGTGCTTCTTGCTAAGTTGCGACCTCAGCGCGACTTAGGTTTTAAATCTCGGCGAAAGTTTTTTAATAAGGCCCTGTGCGCAATTGCCTGAAATTTTATGAGCAGAATGACTTTTCGCTCTTGATTAATTAGGCGAGTTCTCGTAAATCCAAATAAACCATTTCCACACAGCAATTCTAAACATGCATGCCTTCAATTTCTGGAGATTTGTATAGGGAAAAGAATGCTCCCTTTTTGAATAGCTCTTTCTGTGGATTGTTGGAGTTATCTGGAAGTTGTTACTTTTCTCTGCATGACGCCTGAATTTACGCATAAGCACTTTCTGCAACATTTCGAGAAAGGATTCAATTAACGAGAACAATTTCTCAAGTACTAACTAATCATTATAAAAACTAAAGAAAAAAAAATTAAGGTGAATTATAAAATAAATCAAAGTCTAAAATCAGAAACTAAAATCTCTATGGGTTGCCTCCCATCAGCTGCTCAGTTTTGAGTCCTTAGCTAGACTTGCTGTTTTGATTCTTTCTCTCTCTCAATCAACCAGCTGGAGCTCTTCCTTTCTTTCCTCCCTGCTTTGATAATGCTTAAGTCTTTGTCCATTGACTTTAAATTCTTCCCGGTATGGAGTCTTTAGGTAATTCTTTCAGATGTATTGCTTGACACTCTTGTGTATGGTACTCCATTTTGGATTTTAACTCACGGAAATAACTTCAATGCGGGTTAAAAGAAGAACATGTTCTCACAATTAGAACTGCGATATCGAATCCTCTGATCATGTCATTTTCTTTGTTTTGTCTTTGTATATTCTAGCATTGTCGTAGGCTTGCATTTCTCAGTTCATTCGGTTGGAGCCAGTCTCTCTTTCGCTGCGGTTTAAAATCAAAGTTCAGCTTCTTGATGGCCCACATAGCTTTATATTCCAGTTCAAGAGGTAGATGAAATGGTTTCCCAAAGACAACTCTGTATGGGGATATTCAATGGGAGTTTTGAATGCGATCTGTAAGCGAAGTGCATCATGAGTTTGGAAGACGATCCTTCACAGCAGACTACGAGTCTTTTCAAGGATTCTTTTAATCTCCACATTGGAAATTTACGCTGTCCGTTAGTGCAGGGATGATAAGCTATGGGCACTCCTTATATGTAATCACATGCACATCATGAGTTTTGCAAATAATTTTGTTTGCAAAATGGCTTCCCATCGCTAATGATAGTTACGGGTGTTCCAATTTGCTCCAATATTCTACGTAAGAAACTCACAAGCTGCCAGTAGCATCATTCCTTGGACAAGCCCCTCTTCTTCACCCATTTAGAAACATAATCCACTTTACCCGACCCAATACATACGGGTGATGAGCTTAAAGAAGTCATCTCTTTTTTAGTCCATGTTTACTGTTTGAATTTCAGTTAAAATTAAATAATTAATATCTACGAAATTATGAAGAAACTCACCAATTTGTCATTAGCATGAAGGAAGCGAAAGAAAGAAAAGAAGTAGAAAAATGCGAAATAAAGTGGATAAAAATGAAAATTCGAATGGCAAAAGCGAGTGAAAGCAATGGTAGTCATTGATGCAGTTGTGGAGTGCGCACAGTCCGGTTAAGTGATGACGTCAGGGAAGAGTGAAGGGACTTTGATGCGCTGCGGCGGGGAACCGCAGTCTAGAGGCTGTGCGAGAAGGAGCGAATTAAAGGAGTGATGTCGCGACGAAACGTAAGTCAGCGACATCATCAACGGCTCATTGCAACCAGGCGACATAAGGTGATGCCAAGGCACAAGAACAAGCGGATTTATTCTGGGGGCGAGACTTAATCTTTGAAGTCTTGACATCAAGAAGATCAACTAAAGGAAGCGAAACTATGAGGTTGCGATGTCACGACATCGGGGACACCGGATTCGAGAGCAATACCGGGAGCGATGTCGTGATATTAAGAAGCGAGGTCGCGACATCACTGTGACGAAATAATGGAAGGGTCGCGGGAGACTTGAGCCCATGTCGCGACTCGGCTGCATCGATATCATTTGCATGAGGAACAACCATTGAAGGCGCAAGGAATTTAGGAATGGATGTCGCGACCAGAAGGCCATAATGTCGCGATATGACGATCAAGCGAAACTGCAAAAGCATAGAGTAGTGTCGTGACAACATGAAGACCAATTCATAGGATCACGAACTTTAAGTCAATGTCGCGACATGAGTTCGATGTCATGACAAGAGAAGCTGGTCGCAAATTGGAGGCGATAACTTGGGCCTGGATACTCACAAATCCACGGCGGAGTTATATTGGATTAGGGCTATTTGGAAAACCACATAAATCTTGCAGCTACCGAATAGTAAAGCAAGTCGAAGGCGCATCAAAGGAGAGATGCAGGTAGCCTAGGCTTCACTTTATTTTCTTTTCTTTTTTTCTTTTCTTTTCTTTTCTTTATTTAGACGGATGTTTGTCTCATGTTTTTTTCTTCATTTTATTTTTTATTTTAGTCCCGAATGTTATCGTTTAAATGAAGGCGTGAATCTGAGTGTTCTTTTCAAATTACTACGGAATGCATCGAAGTTGGACAAATTTACGGGATTGATTGGCTAGTTTAGTGCAGTTATTCTTTCCCAGTCGAGGAAGGATCTTTGTCTGCGTGTGAATTGATGGTGAAGACGACTTCCATTTTAGTAAGCGTTGTAGTCGAATTGATTTTTCTGTAGTAATTTGCGGTATCTTGTTCATTTTAGGTTTTGCAATTTACTTGAGATTATGGAGTTTATTGATTTTGGATCTGGGCTCGATTTTATACGCGTTAAAATTGCGTCGTGCTGGGTTTCAAAGGAATTATACGGTGACACGGGGAAGACAATCACGGAGTAATGTACATTTATTTTAGGCTATACTTATGCTTTGCTATTAGGGATTCTTTGAGGCTTTGTAAGTTCACTTAGATGGAAATCACTCTTCTGGCCCCGAAGTGAGGACGAGTTGAGCGACTTATCTATTTAAACAAGCCCCGAGAGATTTCACCTCGGTGGGATGAGTGGGGCCCGTCCGTGTTAAGCAGGGATCCCAATGAGGAAAGGTTGATCTATTTGTTCGAGGAAGAGTAATTTGGAAGTTGTATATCCTTGCTTGGCCAGATGGCAGGGCTAAGGTGTACGAGTCCACAAAGTGGGTATGAGTATTGCAAAAGAAAATGCCCGGCAGAGGAGAGTTCTTGTTAAAGTAGTTATCTCGTTCACTGGAACTAGAGAGGGAATCGGGAAGAAGGAGATAGCAAGAATGTGGGCGTGGAGAGATCGGTGCACTACGAATGCCTTGGGCGATTTTGAAACTTGAGATAAACAAGAAAATTATTCGGTCGAACTCAGGTGATGGATTCATATGGTGTTTCTCTTGATGTGATATTCCTATGATAAGCTGTTCGAGTATTCATTTCTTTTGTAGGAATTTATTTTCCTTCATTTGTTTTATTTCAGTCTAGTTTGAATGTTCAATTCTTTTGAATTAGTTAATTTCCCAACTTTCATCTTTGGACACCCATCAATTACATGTGAGTGAAGTAGTGGTAAATTTTCGAGTAGTCGAGGTAGTTGATGAAAATTTTTTGAGATCTACGTAGGATCGTCATACGGACTTAAGTCCATTTTATTGCCAATCGACCTATGCACTTCACGAAATTCGGACCAAAACCAATAAATTAAATGTTTAACTCTAAGAGATTTTGGTTATGATAGAATGATGTCGACAAGTTATTGCACTTTATTTGCACGAGTTAGTTAATAGTCCTTCGATAATAGTGTCATAAATTTGTATATGTATTTTGGTCTTCACAACAAGTTTTATGGCGATTTTATCGGGGATTAGACAATAGTCCTTTGGTGATAATGCTATGAAATTATGTGTATATGTTTTGGTCCTGTCAACAAGTTTTATGGCGCCGTTGCCGGGGATCGAAGGGATTTAGTAATCAATATTCAGATGAAAGAAGGAAATACTAATTTGGACATTTTAAAAAAAAAAAAAAAAAGAACAAAAATAGCGTTTCAAGCAGTGACTCTTTTAGCCACTGACCTTTAACGAACCAAATTGAAAATATTTGTTGACCAGACTAATCCTGTTAATGTTAGTATGTTTGTTTTCGAGGAACAAAAGTTTAATGCATAGGAAGCGAGAATACGGATGCGGATTCCGGCGGATCTGGGAATTAAGAGAAACACTTAAGCTTGAGGAAGATAAAGAAGGCAGAAAACTCCACCATGGCAGATGAAAGACAGGAACAGAATGACGAGCATAGAGAAGCAGTCAGAAGACCTCCAATCACAGATACAATGGAAGACCGGAGACCCGATTATTCGAGGGATAGATACTGCAGCGATCGGACAACTGCCGGAGTTGAGGCCAATAATTTTGAAGCTGAAGCAGGCACTAATCACCAATGGATTCCAGCAGCATCCAGGTTTACTGGCCAAATACACTGAGGACCCAAACGAACATCTGGGAGGCCTCAGGATGCCTAATACCTGATGTAAAGTTAAATGGGAGGTTAGACCAGAGTCAGGTCAACTGCATCATTCCCATTCTCTCTAAGGGATACAGCAGCTACATGGTACGAGTCTTTACCATATGGGTCTGTTGACAGTTGGGAGGAGCTGGTAGAGCTACTTATGTAGATTCTTTCACCTCACTCACCTGCGAGAGAAGGAGAGATCATAGTGTTCAGCCGGGGAGAAGATGAAAGCCTACGTGGCTTGGGAAAGATTCAAGCGGTTCTTTGAAAAGATGTCCCAATGCATGGGATAGACTTGAAGACTCAAGAATGGACATTGTATATCATGCCTTAAATGATATATCAAGAGAATAATGGATGCTTCATCTTTGCACTTGAGCATTCAAGCGTAAAGTGCGAGGAGAATGAGGATCGATGAGGACGGCCCGAATGCAATATGAAACTCCTTCGAGGTTTTCAAGGAGGAGCTCTTGAGGAGAACAGGGGATTGCAGGCCCGAGCAAGATGACAGCCATGGGGCCAGTTGGACGCCATTATGCATCGAATGGACAAGCAAGAAAAGAAGACATGCGCCCGTGAGATAGGAGCTTGATCGAAAAAGAGTGTGAAGGGAAGTCTGCGAGAGAGCGACCGGATGAACAGTTTTTATGATGTTGGAGGTTAAGTATTTGGGTGGGCCAGAAGCTACCATTTCAAACCCAATGCTAACCTACCAGCTTTGATATCATCGGGATTGAGGAACCATAGGAACTTCTCATATGGTGGAGGAGGGGGCTTCCACGAGGCCCAAGAGGCAAGTCTGAGAACCCCAGCGGGGTTATCAACGGCTAAGATTTCGGCGGCAGCAAGGGGAAATGAACACGAACGAATACCAAGGTCGGAGGAGGGACCCTATCTTTTGAAGAGCATATCGCTGCGGAGTTCATGGGGATAATAAGAAATTGTTGAACCTCCGCCCAGACGAGTTGCGGGAGTGGGAGCAAGCGCTACCAATTTTTCAAGTTTTCGAGAACATACCAATGCTACCTTAAAAGGCACGGAGACTCAAGTAGGGGCCCAATTTGGCCACTAACCACTGCGAGAGCAGAGAAAGATGCCTTCCCAAGCGACACCAAGAAAAATCCCAAAGGCTGCATGGAACATGCGAGATGAGAAGGGAGTGGGAAGGAGTTAGAGATGATGAAAGAAAAAATAGCGATACTTGAGGAAAAAGACAACCGAAAAGGAAGAAGAGCGGAGAAAAGAAGGAAAGGAGTGAATGGGAAGGACATCGAGTCTCTAGACTGCGTGCCTTTCCCACGATTGTAATCAAAAATAAGAAGAGCAATTTGCTAAGTTTTTGAAAACCTTCCAGAAGCTAGAGAAATCGAGTATGCCACTTTCTTGAAGTAGTATTATTTCGAGATGCCACTCTCATAAAATTCCTTAAAGACATTCGAGCAAGAAGAGAAAGATCGTAGAAAGAGGGATTGTGAATCTCTTTTTACTTGCGGTCTTTGATGAAAAAAAAGAATTGCCAGAAAAGATGAAAGATCGGGGAGTTTTACAGTTCCTTGCATAATAGAAGGAGTTGAAATCGAGAGAAAGCTCTACGTGACTCGAAACTAGTATCAACTTGATGCCTCTTTGCATTTGCCTTAACCCAACAATTAAGTTTGGGGAGGTTACTTCCTACCACCATTGCTCCTTCAGATGTGGCGACGGTCGATGGTAAAAACGAGGAAGAGGTCTTGGGAAGATGTCTTTGAAGTCCTTTGTTGGGAAATTGTTTTCGGTGGATTTCATCATTCTAGACATGGAGGAAGATTAAATGCCGCCACGGTTGGGGCCATTCTTAGCTCTACTATGTTGCTCATTCATTAATAAAGGGTTCTTACAGCGAGGGTTGGAGAAGAAATTTGCTTTGCTTTCAACGATCGAGGGCATGAAGAATATAGACATAGAGCGGAGAAAATTTCAATGTAGTTGATGGAAGTCTATAACCTCTGACCACACGATGTTCAAAATGATTGTAATGATCAATTTTTTATCAATGAAAAGAGATGATTTTCCTAGTATATCGAAGATGATTACTCGATTATTCATACAGCGGTTTTTCATTCTAGAGCGTGATGAGCATAGCGCGAGAGAAGAGATGAAGTAGAGGGAAGTAATGAAAGGAAGTGTCAATGAAAGAAACCGGAGTGAAGAAGGGCTTGTGTTGAAGAGGCGCGAGTCATTTTGATATGTTTATAAAACCACCAGGAGGAGAAAACCATTGATTATCTACGCTGGGCGGAGTGATGAGGAGGAACAACAATTCTTTGCTTGAGATCTTGAAGAAACATAAAGAGTCTATAAGCTTGGTCCATTGAAGAATTGAAGAGGCGTGATCAAAGTACATTTGCATGCACAAAATTCTGCTGGAAGAAACTTCAAGGCCAACTGTAGAACATCAAAGGAGACTGAATCCCGTAATGAAGGAAGTAGTCGAAAAATTACTCAAATTGCTAAAATGGTTTCATCTATGCGATCTCGGATAGTCCTTGGGTGAGTCCGGTCGAAATTGTGGTTCCCGAAGAAGAGGGTGGATTCACGTGATCATAATGAGAAAAATGAATTGATTCAACAAGAGCAGTGAGGATGGAGAGGTATGTATTGATTACAAGAAGTTAGATGCAGCAGCAGAAAAGATGTTTCCCTTACCTTTCAGTGATCGGATGTTGGACGGAGTTGGGCACCTTCCTTTTTGTTTTACGGATTGGTACCTCGGGGATACAATCGGTCGCAATTGCACGAGGATCAGAGAAGACCACATTCACATGCCCCTATGGTATCTTTGCCTTGAAGGATGCCATTTGGGCTATGTATTACTCCGGCTACATTAGGAGGTGTATGATGTCTATGTTATTCTCGATTTGGTTGAAGAAGTGATGGGAAATTTTCATGGATGACTTCACTTTGTGTATGGATCGACACTGGTCAATGTTTAAACAATGGAAACGATTGCTTCAAAGATGCCAGACAACCGATTAGCATTGAATTGGGAAAAATGCCATTTATGGTAGCGAAAGGTATTGTTCTTGGGCGTAAAATTTACATACGGGGTAGAAGTAGACGATCAGGGTATCCACTATCAAAACTCTTGCTACAGCCTACACTGATAAAAGGAGTAAACTGCCCAGGGCATCTTTGGATTTTTCACAGGAATTCATCAAAACTTTCAAAAATAGCCAGGACCACTAGGCGGTGGAAAAGATCTGAGGTTGATTTTGATGACTCTTATGAAGATGCTTTTGAAGAAATCAAAATCGATTGGTACAAGCACCTATAATGGTTGCACGGAAGGAATGGGATCGAGGATTTGAAATAATGTGTGATGCTAGTGATTTTGCCATGGGAGAGGCTGTGTTGGGGCAAAAGAAAAGAAAGAATATTCGGGGCCGTATCTTATGCTAGTAAAACGCCCCAGTGAAGCCTGAAGGAAATTTACTTCCGACAAGCGAAAGGAGATGCTAGCTATAGTATTTGCTTGTGAAAAATTTAGGCAATACATTTTAGGATCCATGTGGTGATTCACAACGATCATGCGGCAATCGGAAATACTTGATGTCAAAAAGGAAGGCTAAGCGAGGCAGATTGATAAGGTGAGTCTTCTTTGACTGCGGGAGTTTGATTTGGAAATCAAGGATAAAATGGATGTGACAATGTGATAGCTGATCACTTGTCAAGAGTGAAAAGAAGCTTACGAAGAGGAGGAGAGGTAATATTAACGAGAGAATTTCCCGGATAGACAATGTTTAAGGTTTCTGTCAACTTCCATGGTATCTTGAGCATTGTGAACTATTTAGCTTGTGGAATTAGTTCCTTCAGATTCACTTCCCATTATAAGAGGAAACTTAGATTTGTGTGAATTATTATATTTAGGATGATCCACTTTATTTAAAAGAGGTGTTGATATGATAAGAAAATGCGTGCGAGGAAGAAAATGAACGAGGAAAAATTCGGATGAATGCCATGCATCGCAACAGAGCACTTTTAGGAGAAAGAAACGATCATAAAATACTCCAATCTGGATTTTATTGGCCCACGCTTTTGAAGTTACATATTTGAATGGGTCAAGTTATGTGACAGATGCGAAGATTGGAAATATCATTGGCCAGTAAAATGCCCTAAAGTATTATGGTGGTGCGATTATTTGATGTATGGGGGATGGATTTTATGGGACCATTCCACCATCATTTGGGAATCTGTACATACGCTCGATTGATTCACGTTCCAAATGGGTGGAAGCGATGGCTTGTTCTAGAAATGATGCTAATACGATTATGAGCTTCTTGCAAAAGAATATTTTGACGATTTAGAGACACCCGGGACTATCATCGGTGATGGGAAGCCATTTGCAAACAAGATATTTGCAAAACTCATGAACGGTATGAAGTTAAACATTTAATGAGTCCTAGCGTATCATCCCGGACCAATGGACAAGCAGAAATTTCCAACGGGGAGATTAAAGGAATACTTGAAAGGCGTGAGTCGAACGGGAAGGATTAGTCTTCCCGAACTTGATGATGCCTTTGTGGGCTTACGGAATTTGCATACAAGACTCCCATTGGAATGTCCCCATACGAGTGTATTGGAAAACCATGTCACTTACCTGGAATTAGAATACAAGGCAATGTGGAGCCCCATCAGAGAGATTGAACCTTGATTTCAAAGCTGCAAAGGAAGAAAGATTGCTACAAAATTTATGCAAATTGGAAGCGAGAAATGAAGCCTATGATAATGCTACCATCTACAAGGATAAGACAAAGAAATGGCATGATCAAAGTCTAAGGAAGGAGTTCGGAGGCTTGGGGGAAAAGTTCTCTTTATTTAATTCTAGGCCCGAAGTTGTTTCGAGGAGTTAAAATCGAATGGGGTGGACCATACGGTGGTGCAATGATACATTTGGAGTAGTGACATTAAGGCTTGATCTTGGAGAAGAATTCGAGTAAATGGACAAGACTTAAGCACTATTTAAGCAGAGAGAAAGGAATGAAAACGAGCGGGATCTCTACAAAAAGAAGAGAACCTGACAACAAGTCGGCTAAGGACTCAGAAAGCGAAGCGGTGATGGGAGTGACCCATAGGGAATCTAAATTTCTAATTTACTATATGAATTTTAGTTAGAATTTGTGTGGATTTATTAAGCGATTAATCTGAGGACTTTGTTTAGTTTGATGTAATCAGTGCATCGATATTGCGAGGTTGCGTGAGCAAAATGCAGGAAGGAGGGAAGGCTTGATTGTGGATGGCAATGACTCACATGGAGGAATCTGGGAAAAAGGAAGCATTTTTTTCCCCCTATATAAATTATGTAGAAAGTGAATTTAGTACATGTATGAATTGCTGTGTGAAATTGATTCATTTGATGTTGAAGAGTTTAGAGTATCTAAGGAATGAAAGACTCTATGAACATTGAGCTTTAAGGCTGAAGTCCTTGACATGAAACTTCCTTTAAAGAAGTTGTCGCGACATCATAACTTACATAGAGGACATATATGCTTTCACAACCAAAGGGATGGCTTGTCCCAGCAAAGGTTGAAAGGTAAGCGACAAATTAACTTGATGTCGCGACAAATTAGGAAATCATTGCCAGTGGGGGAGATTTTTAGGAGTTGCCACTGGCAATGACATCTTGTTTTAAGGTGGCATTAAAGTCGCGACATGTGGAAATAAATGGAAATAATCATTAAAGCTCATAAACTTTGAGTTGGTACAGCAGTTTGGGTACTTTTCCCAATTTTCACTCTCCATTCCGAGAACCCGTTCATTCTCCTCGATTTTAAACCTTTGAAAACCCTAGTTCCCAAAAATCTTCAGAAATTTTCCCTCCTTCTCAAATGGCCACACCACCATCGAGCCTCAACCTAACCAAGAAGAATTCATGGAGAAAACGTCTGTCGAAGAATGTGAGAAGAGCAGGGAATGAAGAACACTGCTGGAAGCATCGAGAGGGACCAACGGTTCCTAAAGCCTTAAAAGAGGCGAAAAGTAGCGAGAAGAGAGAAAATCGAAGATTTTGTATCGAGGAGGAAGCCTACTCAAGGCTGGAGGAAACAATCGCGGAAAGGGGTTTGTAGCGAGAGAAAGAGCGATTCAAAAGCCACATCGCCCTTTCAAGGAAATGATAAAGAAAAGAGGTTGAAACCCTTTGCGCATGAAAGCAGGGTATCACGTGATGAAGTAAGGGAGTTACACTTTCCAGGATTTGGTAGGGAGAAAGGACGATCTTTGTATACGTCGGAATTAATGGGTGCCATATGGAGCACGGGCAATTAACCAAGTTTATGAAATGGCGGGGACACAAGCATGGGTCAAAATTCAAAAAGCTCCTAGAAAACCCAGTTTGAAGAAGGTGCGAAAAACTCACTGACGGAAGGCTCGGCGAAGCTGAGAAAGGAGGACGGAAACCATGAACGGGAAAGCCTCATTTGGGGAGGCTAAGGTATGGTTCTATTTCCTAGCCTGCTGTTTTGGTTCCAACCCAGGACCCCGAGCACGGTGAGGAACGGGAGGCGGTCATGCTATCGCTATTACGGGATATAAGATTAATATAGGAATGATAATAGAAAATTCGATAATGAGTTACCACGAAGGAAAAACAAAGATAAGTGATCCCTCGCTGACCATGATTACAATCTTGTGTTTGAAGGGCTGGAGTGAGAGGGTTGGGAAGCCCAGAGAAGAAGAAGTTAGAGCGACATCACCACTCTTATTGACGAGGAATTGAGTAAAGGGACCGAGAAACCCGAGAGAAGAAAAGGGTGCGGTTAAAACAGGGAGAAGAAGTTCCAGTTTGCAAGAGAAGAAGTGAACACGAAGCTCCTCCGGATGTTAATAATTTCCCATTTGCAGACACTGCAGGGCAGGATGAAAGAAGCCCAGTAGATTTCTCTTCCCCTTTAGCTAGTTCTCCTCCTGCGAGGTAGAACATTGAAGAAAGGGAAGATTCTAGGGAACCGCAAGAGAACCCCGAGCGATCATGGAAATGCTTATAAATGCAAAACAAGATGGAGGCAAAGGGAAAGGAGTGGAGGTTGCAACAAGAGTTTAGGGAGGAAGTCTATGAAAAGAACTAAAAGAAGAGATCAAAATGGGAAGAAGAGACTACGAGAGAAGAGAAAGGTTTGAAGAGTGAAGGTTGCGAAAAGGAGCAGGGACGGAAGCCAAAGTGAGTGAAGGAAGAACATATGAAGGAATTACTCCACGGCCAACAAGGAAGAAAACTTAGAAAGAGGAAATGGAAACAAGGGATAAAGATCATTAAAGAAGGTGAAGTTGATCCAGGGCATTCTCTGACAATCGAGTTAACGGAGAACTGATCGGCTCTTGGGAATGCGGAAGGAAAGGGATGCGAGCGAGGAAGGGCGGATAAGGAGAACATCGATGGATTTAAATTTCTTTACATGTCACACAGTGAAAGATTTTGAGACAAAGATGGAAGGGAGAACAAGGTGTTAGATGGAAAGCGATGCATTCGGGGGGAGGAAGATGTAGGTACAGAGAATGCGGACTTGATCGGCAATGACACAGCCGAATTCTTGGGGTCATGACGAAATGGAGAAAAACATAGACACACTTGGAATGAGACGGGATGAGCTGAACAAAGGTGGATCTCTCAAATGGTGTCACACGGGACGAGGCGACAAAGAGAGAAAGCCAAGGGACCAGAAGAGAATAGAAGTAAAGATTTGAGTCGACCTGATTGGACACTCTTGACTGGATCCCAGGACATCTATGCATAAGCAGAAAAGAAAAAAAAATAGACCTATCCATTCAAGTTTCAATGCTCCTTTCTATCTCGTAGTTACAGCCATTGCAATTAAGTCGATGGCAAAATGAGAAATTAAAATTGAATTGTTGTGTGCTAAGTGGAATTTGTTTGATTCCATGATTGTGTTCTTTGTGATTGAATGATTAAGGAAAATAAAGTAGAAATTAGTTCGAATAAAAAGCTTCTTTGTGATGTAATGGTGAATTGAATGAAGCTGATTAGATTAGGAATGAAGGTGGAAAACGTGGGAATAAGGCGAATAAATACGGTTTGATTGAAACCTGAGGTCACGAAAGTTACTTAGGTTTAATTTGTTAAGTCGAGGTGGGGAAGGTAATATAATAGAAGGAACCAAACATATTTTGAGTTTGTGGTATGGAAACGATAGATCAGGAACTTTTGTTGAATACCAATTAATTTAAATACTCGTTAACAAAAAAATGGTGAGATACTCCCTATAGTTGAATCCTGTTATTTCAAACGAATTCTAGAATTTGTTAGATTATTGGTTGAGCGAAATCCTAGGTAATCTGTGAGATGATCACGAGGCCATTCTTGGGCCAGTTTGACCCTTCTAACCATCCCTACTTATATGTTGATGCATATACCGCGATTCGAAATTGAACCATGAGCTTATTTTGAAAATAACAGTGAAACTGACCCATTTTGAGAAATCAATCCTCCGATAAAGAACCTATGATTACCCGGGAATCAAAGGAGGAAGTAAGAAATGAAGTTTGAAGAGTATATATTTCGAGGAACTCAAAAGGGAATGAAAGAAAAGACAAGAAGCGAGAAAATGCAATAGAAAAGAAGGCAGCTTATAGGGATAAGTTTTATCTTGTGGCTAACTCTCTTGAACTGATTAAGTTCTTAGAGTGTTTGACACCTAGTACCTAATGCCATACAGTATGGGAGCTACTAACCCAAAGTTCGCTAAGAGTGTTAGAAAGCCTAAAAAGTGAAAACATTACTATCCTTAAATGGTGACAAACAAAGGAAAATTCCCAGTGAAATTACAGTGAAAAATAAGGCGTACGATTACGAATTGAAAGTCAAAGAGATGTCCCCGAGCATGAAGCTTAGGGAGTTTGTTAGAGAAACTATAAGAAAGAAAGAGGCGGAAGAGGAAAGGGTCGGGTAATCTTTGCCTAAGATTCCTTCCATCTTACCCATTACCCGAGCTGGCTGTATAAGCCAGACACAGTTGATCTTGGTGAAATCACCTACATTAGTGGAGATCAATATGAAAAACAAACTTATGGAATTTGGAAATATGGAAACAATCAAAACGGTGAAGGACTTTAGGGAGTTAATTGACTCAGTATGAAAATGAGAAAGGAAAATAATCTATTATTCAACAGGATCTAATGATTATGTTGTTTGTAAAACAATTTCATGATTGAGTTTGTATACCTATGAAGAAGAAACTAACCTTATTTGGACTTGAAGCTAGATATCTGAGAAAATGATGCATACAATGTATTTCAATAAAATTGAATACCAGCTGAGAATAAAATTTGTAAAACAAACGAGAAAAATGTCCTTTTTGTTTGGACAAACAATTCTTTCTTTAACAGCGAGGACAAGCAAAATTTTAAGTTAGAGGAGTTGATGAGCTTAAAGTCATCTCTTTTTAGTCCATGTTTGTTTGATTTTCAGTTAAAATTAAATAATTAATACTCTGAATTATATGAAGAAACTCACCAATTTGTCATTAGCGGGAAGGAAACGAAAGAAGAAAAAGCGAGTAGAAAATTGCGAAATAAGTGGATAAAAATGCGGTCAGATAGCAAGCGGAAATGAAAAGCGGCTGAGTCCATTGATGCGGTTATTAGATGCAGTCAGTTAAGTATTGACATCGGGAAGTGAAGGGACTTTGATGTGTGGCGAGGAACACGATCTAAATTTCTTTGAAGGAGCAGAAATTAAAGGAGTGATGTCACGACAGAAACTATTAAGTCGCGACATCATCAACAACCATTGCAACCAACAGCAGCATAAGGTGATGTCGTGACAAGAAGACTGATGTCGCGACACCAAGAACAAGCGGATTTATTCTGAGGCGAGACTTAATCTTTGGAGTCTGACATCAGAGAAGATCAAGCGAGGCTTGAAACTATGAAGTTGATGTCACGACATCGGGGGACACGGATTGACTTGATGCCGGGAGGCGATGTCGCGACAAGAAAGAAAGCGGAGTAAGCGATCATGACAACTAGTGGAAAGTGCGGGAGACTTGAGCCCATCGCGACAACATCGATAGCCATTTTGCGCCGAGAACGACCATTGAAGACTGCAAGGGACTAGAATGGATGTCGCGACAAGGCCATGATGTCGCGACATCGCAAGCGATCAACTGAAACCTGCAAAAGCATAGAGTGGTGTCGTGACAACATGAAAGACCAGTTCATAGGATGCAGAACTTTAAGTCAATGTCGCGACATGAGTTCGATGTCGCGATGAGAGGCGAGGTCGCAATATTTGGGCTTGATAACCCAGGCTAGATACTCTGAAATCCACAATGACGGGTTATATTGGGATTAGGGCTATTTGGGAAGCCCTATAAAATGCAGCAGCTACCCCCGAAGAATAGTAAAGCAAGTCGGAGGTAGCATCAAAGGAGAGATGCAGGTAGCTGGGCTTCACTTTTATTTTCTTTTCTTTTTTTCTTTCTTTTCTTTTCTTTATTTTAGAGCAGATGTTTGTCTCGTATTTTTTTCTTCATTTTATTTTTTTGGATCTGAATGTTATCGTTTAGCTGAAGCTGAATACAGAATTAAATTTCTTTTCAAATTACTACCTGGAATGCATCGAAGTTCAGACAAATTTACGCGAGTTCGATTATTTCGGTTTAGTCTGGAGTTATTCTTTTGATCGGAAGGATCTTTGTCTCGTGTGATTCGATGGTGAGGAACCTTCCATTTAGTAGCGTTGTAGTCGGGAATTGATTTTCTGTAGTAATTTGCGAGTATCTTGTTCATTTCGGTTTCACAATTTACTTGGATTATGGGTTTATTGATTTTGGATGCGAATGTCAGTTTACTATGCAGATTAAAGTGCGTCATTACTGCGATTTCAAGGAGGTCCTCACGGGTGACACGGGGAAGACAATCCACGGGAGTAATGTACACTCTTTACACTAAGGTATACTAACTTTGCTATTAGGGATTCTTTGAGCTTTGTAAGTTCACTTAGATAAATCCTCTTCTCACTTGAAGTCGAAGCAGGTTGAACGACTTATCTATTAAACAAGCGGAGATTTCACCTCGATTAGGATAGTGAGGCCAATCCGTGTTAGTGAGATCTAATCAAGGAAAGGTTGATCTATTTTAATTTCGAGGAAGAGTAATTTGGAAGTTGTATATCATACCTTGTGGAGTAACTTGGGAGCTAAAGGTGTATAGTCATAAAATGGGTATGAAGTATTGCAAAGAAAAATACCCCGGCTTAAGGAAGTTCTTGTTAAAGTAGTTGCTCTAGTTCCACTGTGGTCGAGAATCGGGAAGAAGGAGATAGCAGTGTGGAGCGTGGAGAGATCGGTACACTTTTCTGAATCTGTAGACGATTTGAAACTTGAGATAAGCAAGAAAGGGTATTGATGCGAACTCGGGGTGATCGTTCACTATGACTGTTTCTCTTGATGTGTCTTCCTATGATAACTATTCAGTATTCATTTCTTTTGTAGGAATTTATTTTCCTTCATTTGTTTTATTTCAGTCTAGTTGAATGTTCAATTCTTTTGAATTAGTTAATTTCCCAGCTTTCATGCTGGACACCCATATCAATTTATGGTCCAAATAGTATTAATTTTCGAGTAGTCAGGGTAGTTGATGAAAAATTCTTGAGATCCTACGTAGGATCGATATCTGGACTTAAGTCCATTTATTACTTAATCGACTGTGCACTTAGGAAATTCGGACCAAAGCCCGATAAATTAAAATGGTTCAGCTACAATAGATTTTGGTTATGATAATATGATGTCAACGAGTTGATGGCCTTTGTTGCACAGGATTAGTTAATAGTCCTTCGGTAATAGTGTCACATGGGAATTTGTATATGTATTTAGTCTTCACAAGCAAGTTTTATGGCGATTTTGTCGGGGATTAGACAATAGTCCTTTGGTCATAATGCTGTGAAATTTTGCGTATATGTTTTGGTCCTGTAAACAACAGGTTTCCATATGATGGTGGGAATGGTCCCATAAAATCTATTCCCCATACATCAAAAATTTGCATAACCATTATACCTTTTAGGGGCATTTCATTTATCTTATTTGAGTATTTCCAATCTTTTGGCATCTATCACATAATTTGACCCATTCAATTGATCTGCGAAGATAGTGGCGATAAGGTAGGATGGAGTATCTTGTGAGGCATTCTTTCTCAGAAAAATGCCCCCATATGGTGATGCATGGCATTCATTGAATTTTACATTGTTCACCCTCACGGAACACATCTTACGTATCATGTCGACACCTCTTTCAAATAGCGTTAGGTCATCCCGGATATAGTACTATTTGTGGAGTCCACGAGCTTTCTTACATTGGTGGCCCAGATTCTAGGAACTACTCCACAAGCGGGTAATTCTAATGCTCGGTATACCATGGAAGTTGGAATGACACCTTAAGCAGTACATTCATCAGGGAAGTTCTATGTTCAGTGCCTCCTCCTTTTACGAACAATTCCTTTCTACGAATAGTGATCGGCTATCACATTGTCACCACTTTTTATCTTTAATTTCGAGGATCAAACTCTTTGGTACTTGGCACCACCTTATCGATCTTAGTTTAGCTTCCTTTTTTGACATCGGATATTTGATGGCTACGCATAGTGCATGTGAACTATAACATGGGATCCCAAATGCTTTGAATTTCTCACGAAGCAAACACTATGGCTAGCGTCTCGCTCGGTTGTGGAATGATTTCTTGCTTCATTGAAGGATACGCTAGCATAATATGTGGCTGCGAATATTTTCTCTTTCTTTGCCCAATCTGACCCCGTTGCGAAATCACTAGCATCACATATTATTTCAAATCCTGATCCCATTAAAGTGCTGACCGTGATAGGTGCTTGAACGTCCCCAATCTTGATTTCTTGAGCGACCTTGCGAGAATCATCAAAATTAAACTTTGAGTTCTTTACTCCAATAATGCATAGTGGTCACGGCTATCTTTGAGAAGTCTTTGATGAATCTCCTATAAAATCTGGCATGCCCCGAAACTCCCTCATCCCTTTACTATTGTAGGAGTGCGAGGTTTTGATAATGGAAATTTTGGATTGTGAAAGTCACTTCTAATACATAGCGAAATTTTATGACCAAAACGATACCTTATGTTACCATGAAATGGCATTTTTCCCAATTTAGTGCTAATTGTTTGTCCTTGCATCTTTGAAATCACATTTCGAGTTTTCGGACATTGTTCATGGACCTACTGCTTAATGAAAGTCATCCATAAAAATTTCCATGACTCTCATTAAATCTGAGAACATCGACATCATACATATTTGGAAGTAGCGAAGCGTGCAGCCCAAATGGCATCCTTCGAAGGCAAAGGTACCATAGGGGCATGTAGATGTGGTATTTTCTTAGTCCTCGGGTGCAATTACAATGCAGTTTGTAACTTTGAATACGTCGAAACAAAAATGAGGGTGTCTGCTAAATACGTCAACATCGATCAAGAAGGGCAAAGGAAATGATCTTTCTGGATTTCGCGTATTGACTTCTATAATCAATGCATACTCCATCTTGACATCCCTTTGTTCTTGTTGGAATTAATTCATTTCTTTCATTGCGGATCCACGATGAAATCCCATACTTCTTTTTGGAACCCACGTAGATTTGAGCTAACCAGGTATACGAAGTACATAGATAAAACTAGCATTTAACCATTTGAGCACTTCCTTCTGACTACTTCTTTCATTCTCTTTGGATTCGAGTCTCCTTTGATGTTCAACGATTGGCTTTTTGCATTTTCTTCCAGCGATATTTTGGCCATGCATATTGATGGATAATACCTTTAACTCTTAATGGAGCAAGCTATAGGCTCCCTTATGATTCCTTAAAATTTCAAGCAACCTGCGTTCCCTCAGCATCACTAAGTCTAGTAGAAATTGTCTTGTGGTTACTCTTTGGCGACTCGGTAAGCATACTTTAAATGGCTTGGCAACTCCTTTAAAACTAGCCCTTCTTCACTGGTTTCTTGATGAAATCCCTTTTCTTCATTTTTGTCTCATTTTTTTTTTTTCCATTTGTTCAAGACTCATCACTTTTTCTGTAGAATGTAAACTGTTGTGCATAAAATCTGAATCAAAACCTTGAATCTTGAAATTCATCTCTTTTCATTGATTGAAAGTTGGGTATTACAATCGAGTAAACATCGGAGTTGTTGACATATCATCCTTCTATTGACTTGATATCTTCCCGCTTCTATGTTGAAATTCCTCAAACTGTATAGGTGGAAGTCAAGTGACTCTTCTCGATCTGAGGTGAGGAATTCCCTTTTGCATATCGATTAGAGCTGCTCCGATTGCAAGGAATGGCCTTCCCAGAAGTAGAGGGACTTATGAATCTTCCTCCATATCCAGTATGATGAAATCAACAGGAAAAATAAATTTTCCCACCTTTACCAGCACATCTTCACGAGTTCCTTCGGGTTTTACTTGAGGTTCTATCACGCCATTTGAGGGTAATAGTAGTGGGAGTAAGCTCCCCCAGGCCTTCTTGCCTTGATTAGGGCACATTAAATTGATGCGGCTTTGGAGTCACGAGAGAGCTTTACAGAACTCAGGCGCTCTCGATGGTCACGGGGAATGGTAGGCTCCACTAGATCAGCCGTCTTTTACGGTAAGTCTCTGCTTGATCCTTGCTTAGCGCTGGTTGCGGAGTCAAATTTACAATTCCTTCTTGTGATCTCTTCCTCTTTTTGCTCGGTATGTCTTTTCAAAATTTTTGCATAAAGTGGCATCAGAAGTCACCATACGTGAAAGGCATCTGCGATCTCCGGCTTTGAAAAGTTTCAAAACCTTACTGTGTTTCTACATCTTTGATTGCGGCCTTTATGGAAATGGAATTTCTTGACCAGTTGATACAGGTTTTCTTCTTTCTTCCTTCTTCTCCTTAGTTGTTTCCTTCTTTCTTTCCTTCTCAGTGTTTTGACGTTATGCAGGCCTTCCTTTCCACTTGTTGCTTTCATCTTTTGTCTTTACACGAATCTTTCCAACACGAAGGTACGCGCGTATGCGGTCTTTGGATTCTTCTTCGTATCCTTTGGAAAGGCATCTTTCATCTGGTTTGCGGGGTTTAGGCGGTTGCCCTATTTGTGTCTCGGGTTCTTGAGGGAGGCATTGGTCTTACGAAAAATGCGAGAACTAAGTGTTGAGCTTCCAGTGCAAACTTTTGTTCATGAGTTTAACTTGACTTCTTGTCCCCGTGAATTGCGACATTGCTCTTCAAATGGTTGAGCCCTCCTCTGACTCAGGTATTCGTTTATTTTCACCTCCTTCTGCTCTTGCGGGGAACCTTGGTGATTCTTGATATCACATTGAGGATTAATCATGCCTTGGGCCTTGTAAGGCCCCCCTCCACCATATGAAAATTTTTCATGGTTCCTCGATCTTTGGATGATAATTAACTAGCGAGTTAGGATTTGGTTTGAAGTGATAACTACTTGGCTCCCCAAAGTACTTAACCTCCTGGCATCATATCAGGTTCTTGATTGGTACACTATTTGCTTCCTCTCGATAGTTCCCTCTCATTTGCTCCTATTTCCATGTTTGTGTGCATCTTTGAGGAGCTTAAAAGTCATCCATTTTTAGTCCATTTTTCTGATCTATTTTTATCTAAAGGCGGTTATGTGAGAAACATGGAATAACTAGCATAAAGCTGATATATAGCGGGAATTGAAAGAAAATTTTTGTAGAAAAGGGCGAGAGAAGGTGGATAAGCGTTAATGATATAATTAATTTTGACGAGGATTCTTGTGGGGAAAAGGCGCCTGAGATGAAAGGACGTGTCGTGAAGCCTTGTGACAATCAAAATGCATATTCGAGATCTGCTTGGCCAGGAGAACTCAGTCGCAAATGAAGCAATTGAAACAAAAATGAGGTACAAGGATGAAAGGAAGCTCAGATTAAACAACCGGGGTGAAGAAGAAGAAGACTGTGATGTCGCGACATGCGGATGCGATCGCGACATCAACCTTTGAATCGGAAGCGATCGCGACATGAAACACAGGAGGGAAGAAATTCATTACAACATCATTTCGAAGAGGTGGCGGCGTATTAGTGCGGCGGCGGCAATAGTGAAGAAAGAGGTGTGACAACACGGTAGTCGCGACAGCAATTCCGCGAGAAGGAAGTACGCGTGCTTGATGGCGATTAGCGACAGCGATTCTTAGAGAGGTGGCGACCTTGCACGGATGTCATGACATCAGTGCAAGAAGACGAGGAAAGGTGGCGACAACATTAGGTAATCAGCGACATGAGTCTGAGAAGGAAATTACGCGACAGATCAAGGTATCGCGACGCCGATCCACCAAAAAGACATGCCATGGCAAACAAAGGCTTCTGCGACAAAGACTCGGACAAGGAATTCGCGACAAGGACTCGATGTCGCGGCAGTATCAACAAATGACGGATTAACTTGAAATCCTGATGAGGTGCATGAAGTAGGGCCCGAAACTTGAGAACCACATAAATACCGCAGTTGCTATTGAAAGCGCGACTCTTGGTGACAGAAAGAGAGATGCGAGTTCTTGAAGGGTCACGTATTTTAATTTTTACTTTTCTTTTCTTTTCTTTTATTTTCATTTTTAGATTAGTTTGTATTTCGTTGAATTTGGATCAGAGCGTTAAATTTGGCCCAAGTTTTAAACTGAATGCGATTTATATTTCTTCGTGCTTTATGCGGTTGTTTGAATTCAGAGACAAATTTTGGATTTGAACCATCGATTGCCGAATTCTGATTTGCTCTTGATCATTAAGCTATTGTATGGTGTAATCAGTGATTTGAAAGCCCGGCTTCCATTGAATTGATGTTATTAGCCGAGAAATTATCTTTCACGCATAATTTATTTCATTGCTGTGAACCGATTTGTAAAGCGACTAATTTAGTTTGTGTATTTTTCTTGAATTGATCCCAATGTCAGTTTCTCATACCCACATATGGGATTGTCTCAAGCTCTGATTTCCAAGAGGCCCTTTGAGTGACACAGAGAAGGCATTCTTGAGAGTGACGAGCAATTTATGAAGGTATGTTATCCTGATATTGTCGATCTAATGTGCTCTGTGTTTTTAAATCGATAGATCCCCGTTTCACTTGAAGTCGAGATTAGGTTGGATGATTTTATCCAATTTAAGCGTACGGAGAGTTCACCTCGATTGAATGGTAAATTCGATCAGATGTTAGGGATCTAATCAAGGAAAGAATGAGTTGTTCTAATTTTGAGGATGAGAAACCAGTATTGTGTAAACCCATGTAATGACTACAATTTAGGAGCTAAGGTTTATAGTCCATGTTGTGGGTATGAAGTATTGAGAAAGAAAAATACCCAGAATAAGGCTACCCAGATTAAAAGTAGTTACTCCCAACCTTGTATTCGGAAAGCAGTGAAGGTGGTGTGATGAGCGGTGGGGTTTGGAGAGATCCAGTTGCACTATCATATTCCTTGGACTAGTTTTAAAATATGTTGTTCATAAAGCAAAATTACGATTGCAAAGGCTGCGAGAATTGATTCTTCCATGATAGCTTTATTTTGATGTTCCCTTTATAGTAAGTACATTCGTCCCAAGATTTATTTATTTCATTTTTTAGTATTCATTTCATTTGTATTCATTCATTTTTCTTAGTTTTCATCATTCCAAGGCTTTCAAAGCTAATTCCAATAGCCCATTATAGTCCAAATAGTGTGGAGATTAAGTAGTCAGGGTAGTTGATTAGAAATTCTTGAGATCTTTGTGGGATCGATATCTGGACTTACATCCATTTTACTACTTGTTCGACCTGTGCACTTGCAGTATACTGAATCAAAACCACAAAGAAAATGATTTACTCTTTATGAAATATCTTTTAATCAATACTATAGTTAAGGATAACCACGAACAAGTTTAATGGCATTATTGCTGGGGATTAGATAATAGTCCTTTGGTGATAACGCTTTAGACTTGTAAACATATCATCTTGATTCAGCGAACAAGTTTTATGGCGTCGTTGCTGGGGATCGAAAGAATTTATTAAATCAATATTCTGATGAAAGAAGAAAATGCTAATTTGGAAATTTTTAAGAAAAGAACAAAAACAGTTTTTCACAACTTGATCACTAATTTTTAACAATCCATATTGAAAATATTTGTTGGCCTGACTAATCTTATTAATGTGAGTAAGTTTTGATTTCAGGAAAAACTTTAATGCATAGGAAAGCGAGAACAACGTCTGATTCAAACGGTGTGAACTAGAGAACACTCGGAAGCTTGAGAAGAAAAACAAAAGGGCGAAAACTTCGGCCATGGCGAAAGGCATAACGGCGGGGACGAGCGTGACGAGAGGCCTCGATCACTAATACAATGGAGGACTTTTGGGGCCCGGTATTGGGGATGAATACTGCACTTGTCAGACTGACCTACCGGTTGATGCAAATAATTTTGAAGCTGAAGCCGACAACGATTACAATGGTTCGTGACAACGAGTTTCTTAATTAGTCCCTGAAGACCCGAATGAGCCTTTTTGGGAAGTTTCTTAGGATGGCAAACCACGGTGAAGTTAGATAGGGTGAGAGACCGAGGTCATAAAATTGCATTTATTCCCATTTTCTCTAAGAGATACAACAGCTACATGGTATGAATCTCTACCATATGGATTGATACTTGGGAAGAGGAACATGGAAAACTATGAGTAGATTCTTCCCCCGTCACTCACCACCTCGAGAGAGAAGGAGGAGATAATTGTGTTCGATAGGGGGAAGATAGAAAGCCTTTATGTAGCATGGGAGAGATTCAAAGGTTGTTGAAAGATGCCGATGCATGGAATAGACTTGAAGACCCGGATGGACGTAGTGTATCATGCCTTGAATGAAAGTACATCCCAAGGGCATTATTGATGCTTCATCTTTGTGGAGCGTGAAGCGATAAGAGTGCTAAAGAGGCAAGATATCGATTGAGGACACGGCTAAATGTAATATGAAAACTCCATCGGAGTTTTCAAGAGTGAGAATTAGCGGAGGAAGAGGAGTCATGGAGTGACGAGATGACGACCATGGAGCGAAGTTAGATGCCATCATGCATAGAATGGACAAGCAAGAGAGGAAGATGCTGCTTTGCTCGTGAAATAGGACAGTTGAAAGAGAACTATTGAGAGGAAGTGTTGATGTACCAGGAAGCGTTTTATGTGATCTTGAGGGGTTAAATGCTTGGGGGGCAGCTATCGCCAGGCAAAATCCTAACTGCCGGCCTACTTATCATCCCGGCCTTTGAGGAGCCATGAAAATTTTTCATATGGTGGAGGGCTTCACAAGGCCCAAGGCATGGACAAAATCCTCAACAGGGATATCAACAGCACCAAGGTTCCTGCAGCGGTAGCAGGAAGTGACGAAGCGAGTACGGAGTCGGAGGAGGGCTCGGCCATTTGAAGATCAAATCTTGCGATTCATGAGGGACGACAAGAAGGTATTAAACCTCCATGAACAAAGTTTGCGAAGTGGAAGCCTCGGAGAATACAATTCTCAAATTTTGAAGACCACTAACCTCCTCCAAAACACGGAGACGCAAATAAGGCGGCGGCCTAACCTGAAACAGGATGAAGATGCCTTTCCCGAGTGACACAAAAGAATCCAAAACAACGCACATGGGCACATGCAGGCTCGAAGTGGAAAGGAATTGGTGGAGAAAGCAGAAAAATATAGAAAACAACAAAGGAGAGGGGCACAGGATAATCTTTGGGAAACCATTTGGAAAAGGAAGAAAGGGGAACAAGTGATCGGAGAGAGGGGGAGCAGAAGAAGGCCCGGAGCAGTCTGCACTGTGGAGTCCCATTTCCACGGAGATTGCGAAATCAAAGATAGAGGAGCAGGTTTACCCAAGGTTTTGAAAACTTCAAGAAATTGGAGATCGAGTATGCCTTTCACGAAGTGGTGACTCGAGATACCATTTATCTGAAGTTTTTTGAAAAGACTTATCACGAAACAAAAAGTAGATTCTTGAAGGAATTGTGAACTTAAGCGCAACTTGCGAGTGCTATGATCAAGAGACTTACGAGGAAAGAGGAAGGATCGAGGAGCTTCACCATTCCACTGCACCATTGGAGGTTGGAGTTTTAGAGAAGCTCTCTGTGACTCGGAATTACTTGATTATGATTAATGCCTACTCTGTTGCTAAAGTTAAGTTTGGGGAGCTTACTCCCACTACTATTACCCTCAAATGGCGAGATAGAACCACATTTAAACTGAAGGAATCATAGAATGTCTTTGGTAAAGGTGGGAAAATTTATTTTTCAGGTTGACTTCATCATCTTGGATATGGAAGAAGATTCACAAGTACCTGCTCTTTGGGAAGGCCATTCCTTGCAAATTTGGAGGCGCTCTAATCGATATGCGAAGGAATTCTCACTCGAGTTGGAGAAGGCGGCTAACTTCAGTTGATCAAAAGTTTGAGGAATTTAGACACAGAAGGGGAAGATATCAAGTCAATAGAAGATGTATGTGTCAACAACTCTAATGTTTACTATGATTGTAATGCCCAACTTTCAATCAATGAAAAGAGATGAATTTCCAGTATCTTGAAGGTTTTGATTCTGATTTTATGCATAATCGTTTATATTCTACTGAAAAAGTTATGAGTCTTGAACAAAAAGGGATAAAAAAGGGAGATAAAAATGAAAAAAAGGAATTTCATCAAGAAACCAGTGAAGAAGGGCTAGTTTTGAGGTTGCTAAATAATTTAGTATGCTTACTTGGGTTTGCCAAAGTAAACCCGAGTAATAATTTCGGCCTAGACTTGATGATCTTTGAGGAACAGAGTTACTACAAATTTAAGGAATCATGAGTCACATAGCTTGGTCTATTGAAAGAATTCAGAAAGGTATCGATCCATCAATATGCATGCACAAAATATTCTTTGGAAGAGATAAAGCCAAGCTATTGAACATCAAAGGAGATTGAACCCGGTAATGAAAGAGAGTAGTCGGGAAGGAGGTGCTCAAATGGTTAAATGTTGGTTTCATCTGTCACGATTTAACGACAGTCACGGAACCTTGATCCGTGTAGTTCGAAAGTGGATTCTTGTGTCCATGATAGAAAGTGATTAAATTGCCACGGTAGAATTGAGCGGAATCAACAAAATTTATGTCAAGTAGTTCCTCCCTCACTGCGGTAGTCAAACTACTGACATGGCCGGTCCCAGGAGTCGAACACGGGGATGGGTTTTTCTTCGATGAATGGTTGAATGAAATCATTGGTAGATTAAATTTGGATTTTGGGGTTTGGTTAAAAGCAGTGGATAGTTTGCAAGCTGAAAATAAAATGAAGAAAAATAAGAAAAAGAACTCCTTGAAGCATTAAGGCACTAGGTTTTAAGTCCTGGAGGCTAGCTGAGAGGTCGGTTAATTTCCTCGCGTTATGACAAGCTGACTATAGTCCGTGGCATAGCCTTGGGATCTATGTTTAACTATGAGCCTCACCCTTGAAACAACTCCCCATTTGGTCAATCTGAGGGTAGCATGCGGTTCTATGGCCTTCTTGTTTGAAACCACAACATTCAATATCATCTCAGGGCGTAAAGACCATCTAAAGAACAACAGATACATGTATCTACTAATTATGCCTTGTATTCTAAAGCATGGAAGTATTAGCGAATCGATAACATTAAATGCTATCTATTTTAATTTGAGAAACACTAACATATAAATATCATTTTAGAATGACCATAAGAACCACAGTACATCTCACTCAATATGCTTTGGATTCTAAAGGCATGGAGAGTATTGGCCAAATCAATAACATTGATGTTATCACGACTATCGATTTGAAACCCTAACCCCTTAACCTACCTCGTTGGCTCGTAAAAGAGCGAAGTAATGAATATTAGTGTATCTAAAGCTAAGAATACACTAAACCTAAAAACTTGCCAAGTATTGGCTTTAAAGTAAATCAAAAAGCTAAAAACACAAGTTTAGAAGATTTGGGAACCAAAATGACAAAACTTTCTATTTGCATGAAAGCGGGGAACCACCCAATGACCTAAAGATCTCATCCCAGCGGCCTTTTACTTTGAAGGAGTGGTTTCGGCACTCATCCTCCCAGGGTGTCATCCTTGGGAGGTGTTTGGCAACCAAGAAAGGGAGGAGAGAAAGAGGAGAGAAGAGAGGCAGAAAAGAAAATGAAGGCTGCCTTGAGATATTTCTTGAAAGATTAAAGTTAGGGTTACAAAGCTTACAAGGTGGCTTATATAAGCCAACTGAATGTGTGAATACAAGAAAGCTGCTGAATTTGGCTAAGTTAAGGACGAGAAGTAATACACAAAAATTGAAGTCATTGGCACATTAATTACAAAAAGCATGACAAAATGTGAATTTATTAAGGCTCGAAATTTTCGCTAAGTAGCGAAATCACGAATAAGCGAAATCATGAATTTTAAGCTAAGCGGTGGCAAATTATTAAGTAGCGAAATTTCGTAACTTGAATTCTGTGAGTAAGCGAAAATGCATAATTTAGCTAGGAATGATGACATTTCGCTAGCTAAGCGAAATTCCACAAGAGATACGAAATTGAGAAATTTACAGCTATCCACAGTGAATTTTAAGCTAACTGTGAAAAGTCGAGATTTCTCCTGCAATTTCTTGTTCCGTTGTACTTGCTGTTCACACTTAGCTTCTCTTCCATTTTTCTTCACCTTCATTTTCTTCATTACCTTCTTCTTTCTTCTAGTCTACGATCCTATGATGTTGAGTTTGACTTTAATTCTTCGTATTTGGATTGACTCAACAATGTTGTGATTAACTCATAGCGCAAAATTTGCCCACAAAATGTGATCGTTAAATAGGGACCTTAATATGTAAATTGGGTTAATTACAACAATTAGTACACAAAAAAATAAAACCTATTAAAATAGGGTTAATAGCACTTTTGGGCTTCAAATCACACTTTAACCTACACATTGCTGATCATGTGATGGGAGAAAAGAAAGAGCATCTGATAGCAATATTATGTGCCTGAAAGGTTGTAGTTCAAAAGGTTGTGAAGAAGTAATGCCTAACCTAAAGTAAGAATCATCAAAGTCATGTCCAATAACTATCATGAGATAATGAATACATACAAAATTGAGTATCAAAGAGTCTCCATCTCGATGAATCGACGAAAACTTCCTGAATCTAAGTGTTTGTTTATCGGCTCCTCGATAATATTGTCAAAATTTTGCCTTTCTCCCCAAACCTAGATACTACCACGACCCTGCAAGCTAACCAGCTTCCCTAAATAGATCAGGGACCCCACCTCTTATTCCACAATTCTTTTTGTGTTGTAGGGTGCAATCTTGTGAGAATCGACCTCACCAAGTCCATGTAGCAGGGATCTAGATGACTCCCGACCAATTAAGGCTTAGGGCACCCAGGTGCAGGTCTTTAGAGCCTAAAACTCTACGGGTTCCGCCCCGGACTTGAATGATTTGAGACTCTGCACCTACAACTTGCTAAACTCCACCCATCCACCCATGTAACGAACACTAAGTGTGACTCCCAATGGAGTGAAGGTTTAGGGCAGGAAGCAAAGGCTTTTCGCCATATACCCCTCGGACCATGCTCAGGTTTCAAGGCAAAGCGTTGGCAATTTTATTCTTTTCTTTTCTTTTTTCTTTTTCCTTTTCATTTCTTTTTCTTTTTCCCACGGGGTCCTTAACCTATTAAAAGGTGGTCGATGAAACTAGGGTGAGTTATGCAAAGTAAAGGAAGTGCCTGATTTTTCGGTCTATCATTGAAATCTAATGTGCTTTGTGTGTGGTTAGCTAAGGTGGAAGAAAAGGTCGAAATCAATAAAATTCAACTAATCATTCACTCAACTAAGCATGGAACTAATCTAACATCAATAGAATTGGACACGGCACTTCAATTTTCAAACCACGAGTTAGGCAAAACCAAAAAATTTTTTATTTGCAAAAACGGGCCCAAATTTTGAAAAAGTAAGGCGTAAAATTATAACGACATAGAAAGGGGACCCAACAAGCCACTAAACATCCAAAAAATGGGCTTGAACAAAATAATAACAAAACATAAATACAAATCCACTTCCTTTACTAACTCTCCCCTGACCCAGACATCTGGAAGTGTAGAAATGGGGTTCGGATTGGAAAATTAAAGAAGGAAGTGTTACCTCCATGATGAGATGTGATCATTGCTGGATAGGAAACTTCGTAAGCTTTCCATCGACACCTTATTCACTGCGTTTGGGCTTCAAATAAACAAGTTAGGAGAAGAAAAGAGAGGAAAAAGGTGACCAATTGGACCATTTTTAAAATTACACTTTCATAATAATCTCAAAAATATTCTTTCTAGCCATATTTGGATTCTACACTCTCTAAGCTTTCCAACGGTACCAAGAACGCCTAAAACGGAGTTCGGATGAAAGAAAAAGTTATGAAAGCGAAACAAGGTGGAGGTCAAAATTGTGGGCATAGAAAAATTTTCATTATGGCAAATTTTAAGCAATGAAATTTACATTGTAGCGAGGTGGCGTTCGGTAAAGTTACGAAAATTTATTTATCCCCAATAAGCAATTTTTTTATTTTTTTGATTTTTTTTTTAAATCAAATAAAATTAAAACTAATAAAATTAAAAATAATATATATATATATATATATATATATATATATATATATATATATATATATAAAACGATTTTATTTTATTTTTATTTTTTAACTTTTTCTTTTTTTACTTTATATATATATATATATATATATATATATATATATATATATATATATATATATATATATATATATATATATATATATATTTTTTTTTTTAAATTTAAATTTTTTTTTTTAAGAGACAACTTTTTTTTTTTTTTATATATATATATACATAAATAAAAACAATAATAATAATAATTATTATTACTATTTTTTTGAAATAAAAATAATATATATATAAAAAAAAAAAAACAAACGGTTTTTTTTTTTAATATAAAAAAATTAAAATGGAACACTGTTGGCTATTTTGGCATGTAGCGAAAACACTATTGCTAAGCCATCCATTTCGCTAGCTTAGCGAAATTTCGCTAGCTAGCGAAATTTTTGAGCAAATTTTGCACTATAGCGAAATTTTGGCATTTCGCTAGAATTGCGAAAATTTCGCTATAGTTCGCGAGTACAAGCTAAACTCTTGTCGTTCTTTACTCGGTGCCACGATCTTCCTTTCAGCTTCAAATTTCACGGCGCAAAATTAACCTGAGAAAAATTAAGAAAAATTAGAAGAGTAAAAATTAATCTAAAAGCATAAATTAACTAAAAATTAAGATAAAACCTAAGAAGGAAAAGTGAAATCAAAATAAAATATAAAACAAGATAAGACAAGAAAATTAAAACAAAAAGTGGGGGAGGAGCTTAGAAATGCTAGGAGTTGAGGTGCTCAGGCAGGTAAACACCCGAACCAACCTATGCCATGCCGTATAGGTATTTGCTTGTGCCTTTGATGTAGTGGCAAACTTATGTACAGAGGCCACTAATCTCTTGAAGTTTTGCATGGCATGCAGTGATGGGTTGGACTTTTTGGTGGGTGCTTTAGGGATTGGTTGTGGTGCAGGTGAAGGTAGAATATGCCTTTGACGGAGACCATGGGCGAGGGGATGCAGCGAGTGGGGCATGGAGGTGGTGCAGGCATTAGCGAGTGGGGTTCAAATGTATGGGGTTTAGGTGAAGGCTAAGCTTTTGGGGTTCCTCCCCTTCTTCCTTTCCTCTGCCTCCCCCTGCCTCCTCTCCTGGCAGTTCCTTAGGAGCCTCTACTGGTTCCTGCATCAATTTCTCTTGGTCAGTCAACCACTCTCCCTCTAAGTTCTCCTCCTCTTGATGACCATGCTGAATGGTGAACCTTGAAATAGAGTTTTGCAGATTATCAATTTCCTTTTCCATTTCACTTTGAAACTCATTTAATCTTTGGTCCACGGAGTTCTCCACAGTATGAATTTTTTTGCTCAATTGGGCATTGAATTCCTTTTGTTCTACCACAGCATCACCCACTAGTTTGGTAAGGTCCAGAATTGCTTGCTCAACTGGGGAGATTGGCTGTGGTGGTTGAAATTTTGAACCAAGAGGCATATTGTGGATGTGAAGGAGGTGCAAAAGTTGGGGTAACACTGTAGGAGGGTGTACCCATCCATTGGTCTCTATAGTCCCTCATGGATCTATGTGGGTTTGGATTTCTCTCCCAGGGTTGCTGATCCTGAAGGTTTCTATAGTCCCTCATTGACATGTATCCTCTAGAGTTACTCTCCACTAAATACTCACTGTATTGCCTTCCCTCTTCCATTGGTCACAATTCAAACCCACTTAAAATGTAATCCTGCAATATAAATATGGCACCTGTGATCCTGCTGACCTTGTTTTTTTAATTACATATGAAATGAAAAGAATTGAGTAAAGATAAGGAAATTCACGAACTTGTGATGAGAGGATCACAAGTTCCCACCGGCCTCGTCCTTGCACTAAGGCACCATCGACAGCGCCATTTGATTCGTGCCACGTGGTGGCGAGAATCACGAAATTTGTATCCGTGGATTCCTCCCTGCGCGTGGTCAAGCTCTTTGCGGCATAGCGGTCTAAATTCGAACACGGGGATGGGTTTTCTTCGTACAAATGATTTGAATGAAATCAAAGCGGTGAATTAAATTTGGATTTTGGGGTTTGGTTAAAAACGAGGAAGTGGATGGTTTGCAAGCGAAATAAAATGAAGAAAAATAAGAAAAGAACTCCTTGAAGCATTGGGCCACTAGGTTTAAGGTCTAGGCTAAATAGAGAGGTCCTGGGTTACAATTTCCTCGAGTTATGACAAGCGACCTATAGTCCATGGCATAACTTCGGATCTATGTTTAACAGCAAACCTCACCCTTGAAACAACTCCTATTTGAGTCAATACGGTGCGTACAGTTATGGCCTTCTTTGTTGAAACCACGACATTGATATCATCTCGAGGCTCGTAAAGACATTAAAGAACAACGTACATCTATCCTTAATTATGCCTTGTGTCTAAAGCATGGAGAGTATTGGCCAAATCAATAACATTAAATGCTATGCAACCTAATTTGAGAAACACTAACATATAAATATCATTTTAGAGGCTCGTAAGACCATCTAAGAACCACACAGTACATCTCTCGCTCAATATGCCTTTGGATTCTAAAGCATAGAGTATTAGCCCGTCAATAACATTCAATGTTATGCAACTATCAGTTTGAAACCCTAACCATAACCTACCTCGGAGTGGCTCGTAAAAGGGCAACTAATGGATATTAGTGTATCTAAAGCTAAGAATACACTATTACAAAGCTTACCCAGTATTGGCCTAAGAAAGTCATCCAGCTAAAAACCTAGAGTTGAAGATTTGGGAACAAAATGACAAAACCTGCTGCATGAAAGCGGGGAACCACCCGACAACCTAAAGATCTCATCCCCGGCTGACCTTTTACTTCAAGAAGGAAGTAGTTTTAGCGGCTAAATCCCCTCAGTTGTCATCCTTGGAGGGGTGTTTAGCAACAGAAAGAGAGAGAGAGAGAAAGGAGAAGAGAAAACTGAAAAGAAAATGAAAGCTGCGCGAGATATTTACTGAAAGATTAAAGTTAGGGTTACAAACTTATAAGGTGGCTTATATAGCCAACCCAAATGTGTGAAAATACAAGAAAGCCTAACAATTTGGCTAAGTTAAAGGACAAGAGAGTAATACACCAAAAATTGAAGTCGGTTGGCATTAGTACAAAAGCATGACAAGGCGGTGGATTTCGCAAGGCTCAAAATTTTAGCTAGGTAGCGAAATCACCAGAATAGCGAAATCATGAATTTTTAGCTAGGCGGTGGCAATTTTCGCTAGCTAAGCGAAATTTATTCATTATGAAAATTAATAACAGCGAAATTCTTGTGATAAAAATGCATAATTTCTCTAGGAATAGTGACATTTAAGCTAGCTAGCGAAATTCACAAGAGATAGCGAGTGAGAAATTTAAGCTATCCACGATAATTTTAGCCCTAGCGAAAAGTCTAGGTTTCTCCCTACATTTCTTGTTCCATTGACCCGCTATTCCTATTTGCTTACTCTTCCATTTTCTTCACCTTCATTTTTCTTAACCCTATTTTCTTCTCTTCTTTCCCTTCTAGTCTCCTGATCTATGATGTTGAGTTTGACTTTAATTCTTCATATTTGGATCGACTCAACAATGTTGAAGGCGTGATTAGCTATAAAAGCGCAAAATTTGCCACAAAATGTGATCATTAGAATAATAGGGACATAATATGTAAATTGGGTTAATTCTGACAATTAGTACACAAAAAGCGCTCAAAACCTATTAAAAATAGGGTTCAAATAGCACTTTTTGGGCACTAATCGAAAGAAATGAATTAGATACCAACAAGAGCGATGACGGGATGGAGAGTATGCATTGATTACGAGGCGAATGTCTGACCGGAAAGATCATTTCACTTGCCCTTAGGTGATCAGATGTTGGACAACCTCATTTTGTTTCTTGGGCCAATTATTCAGGGTACAACCAGATTGCAATTGCACACGAGGATGAAAGACCACATTCACATCACCCACATGGTACCTTTGCCTTGGAGGATGCCATTTGGGCATGCAATAGCACGCTACTTTCGGCGTGTATGATGTCGATGTTCTTAGATTTGGTTGAGAAGTCATGGAAATTTTTATGGATGACTACGGTGTAAGTCGGTTTTGAACAATGTCGAACAACTTGGAAACAGTACTTCAAAGATGCAAGGACAAGCGGCTAGCGAATTGGGAAAAATGCCATTTCATGGTGACGAAGGTATTGTTCTTGGTCATAAAATTTACGCTCTGAGTTTAAGTGGACGATCAAAATTTCCATTATCAAAACCCTTGTACCTCCCACAACAGTAAAGGGGATAAGGAGTTTCTTGGGGCATGCTGGATTTTATAGGAGATTCTTCAAAGACTTCTCCAAGATAGCCCGACCACTATCTGGAGTCTTGGAGAAGGACACAAAAGTTTAATTTTGATGATTCTATGAGTGCACTTTGAGAAATCAAGATCAGATTGGTTCGACACCTATCATGGATGCACTAGATAGGATCGAGTTAGAAATAATGTGTGTGATGCCGGTGATTTCGCAATAGAAATTGTATTGGGGCAAAGAAAAGAGAAAATATTGAGCCATATATATTATGCTAGCGGGAGCCTTGATGAAACCGCAAAAGCTTATTCCATAAGCGAAAGGAGATGTTAGCCATAGTGTTTGCTTGTAGAAATTGGGGCATACATTACAGGATCCCATGTTGTAGTTCACAAAGACCATACGGCCATTAAATATCGATGTCAAAAAAGAAGCTAAACGGGCGATAAGGTGGGTCTTGCTCACTGCGAAGTTTGATATGGAGATTAAAGATAAAGGGGGTGTGGCCAATGTGATGGCGATCCTTGTCAGTAGAAAGGAATGAAGCAGAAAAAGAAGGAGCGGGGTGTGAAGGAACTGTGAACCCAGTACATTTTAAGGTGTCATTCCAGACTTCCATAATTATCTTGATATAGTAGATTACGGCTTGTGGAGTAGTTCCTTGGTGGCCCTACCAGCGAAAAGAAAGCTCGGGAGCGACGGTAGGTGCCGTATGGGATGACCTTTATATTTAAAGAGGTGCTGACATGATTATCGAAGATGTGTACCAGGTAAGCAATGTAAAATCTTGAATAGATGCCATGCATCCCCATATAGAGCTTTTACGGAGAAAGAACGACTCACAAGATACTCCAATCACGGGTTTTTTATTTGCCCATTTATCTTCGAGAGATTGTCTTTGAATGGGTCAAAATGTGTGATAGATGTCAAAAGATTGGAAATATCAGCAGCAGAAATGAGATGCCCCTAAAAGGTATAATGGTTGTGCAAATTTTTGATGTATGGGGAATAGATTTTATGGGGCCATTCCCACCATCATTGGAAACACAGTATGTATATTCTTTGGCGTGGATTATGTTTCGAATGGGTGGAAACAGTAAACATCGAGGAATGGCCTTCAATACAGTTGTGAGTTTCTTACAAAAGAATATTTTGAGCAGATTTGGAACACCCAGAACTATCATTAGTGATGGAAGCCATTTGCAAACAAAATATTGCAAAACGTAAAACAGTATGGGATCAAGCATATAAGGAGTCACAGCTTATCATCCCCGGACGATGGACCGAGGGCGAAATTTCCTAACGGGAGATTAAAGAATCACGGAAAAGGCGTAAGTTCAAGCGAAGGATTAGTCTTCCAAACTTGATGATGCACTTTGGGCTTACGAGTTTGCATTCAAAACTCCATAGGAATGTCCCCATACGAGTTGTCTTTGGAAAACCATGTCGTCTACCTCTTGACCCGGAGATACAAAGCTATGTGGGCCATCGAAGCTAAACTTTGATTTTAAAACTGCAAGGAAGAGATTGCTCCAACTATGAATGGCCCGGAAGAGCTGAAATGAAGCCTCGACAATACTAGAATATACAAAGACAAAACAAAGAAATGGCATGATCATAGGTTACGAGAAGAGTTGAACGAGGAGAGACGGGTTCTTCTTTTAACTCCAGTTGAAGTTATTTCGGGGAAGTTAAAATCCAAATGGAGTGGACCATACACGAGTAGTGTCAAGTAATACATTTGGAGTAGTAACACTAAAACGTCTTTGGGAAGAATTTAAAGAATCAATGGACAAGGCGAAGCATTATGAAACGAGGAGGAAAGAAAGGAAGAGCTCTAGTTGGTTTGGTAGAGAAAGGATCAAAAGCAGCAAGTCGGCTAAGGACTCAAGCGAAGCGGCGTGGGAGGCAACCCATAGAGATTTTAGTTTCTGATTTTAGACTTTGATTTATTTTATAATTCACCTTAATTCTGTTTTCTTTAGATTTTATAATGATTAGTGAGTACTTGGTAATTTATGTTTAATTGAACCCTTTCTGGAAATATTGCAGAGTGCTTATGCAGAAATGCAAGGTCAAGGAGAGAAAAGTAACAACTTCCAGGACAATTCCAGCGATCCACAGTAAAGAGCTATTTGAAAAGGGGAAGCATTCTTTTCCCTATACAAATTATGTGAAAATTGAATAGTATACATGTTTGAATTGCTGTGTGGAAATGGTTTATTTGATGATGAGAATATGCTAATTAATCAAGAGTGAAAAAAAAAAGCATACGTTCCATTAAATTTGGGGGAATTGCAGGGACTAAGGTCACGACCAAACATGTCGCGACCAGCGATGTCCTTGACGAGTTGATGTCGTGATTTCGGTCATTAATGAAGGAAGAGAAAGAGAATGGAGTGGTCGACGATGGTTATGTCGTGACAAAAATGGAAGTCGCGACAAGAGTAATTCCTTTAGAAGAGTGATGAGGTCGTGACATCTTAACAATGTCATGAGATGCCTGGTGTCATAGCCTGATGTCGCAGTCTTAGGATGACTTGTCCTACCACCGTTAAATATTGTCACGACAAACAATATGATGTCGCGACATAATTGAAAAGGATTTGCAGGTTAGGTAGCGATGTAATTCTGCCTAATTAATTAAATAGGACACTAAACGGCGGCGAAATTGAAGTCGCGACAAAGCGCAAATAAATGAAATAAAATAGCCCACAATAATTGAATTGCAAGCTGTTGAAACTCTTTTCATTATCATCTCTTTCCTTGAGCAAATTCAACTTTTCATCTTCGCGTTCTCCTCTGTTTTCCTTGATTTGAAAACCCTAGACCAAAATTCCGTCCTCCAACCCTTCCTAACTTGCAAATGGCCGACCCTTCAACCCTAGTTCCAAACCTGAACGAAATCATGGAAGATTGTATGCAACCCGAAGAGGAAGTTCGTCAGGAACCTGCCATGGAGAACATACCATCGGAAACACCTGAAGCATCAACAGTTTCCAAGCAACAAGCATACAAAGGAAAAGACAAGGTGGTATAAGAAGAAGACGATGTGTTTGTATCAAAGGAAGCTTGTTCCAACATGCAGAAGTATTACGCTGATAAGGAGTTTGTTGGAGAAAGAGGATTTAAAAACCCTATTTCTCCTTTTAAGGAAAGGATAGACCACTTGAGGGTGGGAGAGTACGCAAACATGAGTGCAGTTTATGCGCGGTTGTGAAAATTTTACTCAAACATTGTTGATAGAAAGGAGAACTCTGTTTTCGTCAGAGGGGTTTGGGTACCATATGGAGCAAATGCCCTTAATGAAGTGTACGGAATGGCAGGGCAGAGGCATAGCTCAAAATTCAAGAAGCTGTTAGCAAATCCGAACCATGAGAATATCGTCAAGAAATTGACATATGGGAAAGTGCAAAAAGGAAAGAAAAAGGTTATAAACAGGGGAGATCTGATAGAAGAAGCAAAGGTATGGTTCTATTTTTCTAGCTTACGATTACGGTTCCTACAAACATGTTTACCTGGTAAGAAGAGCAGGAAGCCGTCATTCTTTATGCCATCTGAGGGCTCTGAGATTAATGCTAGGGCTATTGGTAATGAGATACCATGAGGGAAACAAAGAGGGTCTGATCCACATCAAACTTAACCATCACAAGGTTATGGTGGTGTGAAGGAAGTGGGCGAAGAAGATTGCCCCAGTTTCACCATGTATACAGTAGGGTAAGCAAGGGACGAAATCAAAGAAAAATGGTCATAGTAAACGATTCAAAGATGAAAATGAAAATGCAACGGAAGAAGACACTTTTACGATGACGGAAGCGGGAAGAAGAAAATCTAGAAGCAAATCAAGAAGGGGATACTTTTATGTTTCGGGGATAGGAAGCGAAGATAGAAGCCTATAGATTTTCAACCCATTTATTGTCTACGATGAGAAAGCAGGGATTTGAGAACAAGGAGAAAGCTCTAGGAGCCCAGAAACTAACCACCAAATAATGGAATGCTCATTTCTATGCGAAAAATATGGAAAAGAAAGAAAGAGAAATGGAGCATTCAAATCAGGAAGAAGATGTGTATGAAGCTGAATTGAAAGAAAGAGATCAGCAGTGGGAAGAAGCGGAATGGAGGAAATGTAGACGAGAGTTGAAGAGAAGAAGGCCGAGAAATGGGAAGAGGAATTGAGAAAGGAAGAACGGCTTAAAAAGTCCTAAAGCATCAGAAATTTCAAAAGGAAATGGAGGGAAGAGACAAAGATCTACTGAAAAATCTACAGCTTAGCCATGAATCATTCTACAATAATCGATGTTCAGGACTCTCAACTCCTGAAACTTATCAAGAAGGAGATGCGAACAAGAAGCCAAGACAAGGAGGCAGTCAAGGGGTTCAAATTTCTTTATATGTCATTGTTAAAGGACTTCGAGAAGAAGATGTTAGATAGAGACAAGTGCTTGATGACAATGATGCTTATAGAGAGAAAGTATAGGCTGGAAAATTGGATTTGATTAACAACAATCTATCAAATTTTAGGAATCATAAACGAGAAATGGGCGTACAATGAATACATTAGATTCGGAGGCAAGATGATTTGAATAAAGTTGATCTCACCAATGAACTGATTCTTGAAGAACAAATGGAGAAAGGAAGTACTTGTTTGAAGAAGGGTGGAAATGAAATTCCCCAGTTCAACGAGCACACGGCAGCCCTTGATCTGGATCCTCCAAACATATTTGCTACTTCCTCAAAAAGGAAAAAACCTTCCAACTGACTCATCCATCTCTTCCTCATTCTCAGCCTGTTGATTCTCAACTTTTACACAATCTCATGAATAAAATAAGAAATTTGTTTGATGTTGTGTTGTTTATGATCAAAATTATTGTGTTTACTTTTTGCTTTAATTGTTAGAAGAATATGATCAGAATTAGCTCGATAATGAAAATGATGACATATCATAATATTAGCTAATTGATTAGAATATAGGTTGAAACACAACTAAGCGAAAAATAAGGGCTAGTGGCACATAATTGGGTGACACAAATTGCATAAGTGATTTGAATTTAGTTGACAAGTCCAATTTAAAGGAGAGTTATACAAATGAAGGAGCAAAACATATTTTTAGGTTTGAAGTATAAACAGTTAGCCAAAGAGCTTGGTGAACCTGGGATCAAATAAATCCTCATCAACTGAAGTGAGTCAAGGACATCCTTAGGGTTATTCACAGTTAATCAAAAAGAATTCTAGAACTTGTTAGATTATTGATCAAGGCGAAATCCTAGGTAATACAACTAACAAGAAATGATGCAGGCCATCCTTGGCAGTTTGAGCCTTTCTAGCCACCATTATACATATGCTTTTGCATACACCTTAGCTCCTAAATTTGAGCCAAAACAGTCCTTATCTTCAAAACAAGCAATTGGAAATCCCAAGCCTTCCTTTATAACTAATCCTCCAGTAAAGAACCTTTGATTACCCAAAAACTCAAGGAGGGAGAGAGAAATAAAGTTTGTGGGAGTATATTTTAGGAGAACTAAAGGAGAAATACATAAAAGGGTGAAGAAGGACAGATCTAAAGCAGGAGGAAACAATAGAAAAGAAAGTTTAAAGGAAGAAGTTTTGTCTTGTGGCCTAACTCTCCTGAATAATTAAGTTCTTAGGGGTGTTTCAACACCTAGTACCTATACCCGGCGGTATGGGAGTTACTAACCAGTTAGCTAAGAGTGTTAGAAAGCCTAAAAAATGAGAACATTAGATTTTTTCCTGAAAAGTATGGCAGAGAGTTCCAACAATGAAAAATACAAATGAAAATTGGAACAAGCGATTTTAACACAGAATTCAAAGGAAATACCCAAAATTGAAGTTTGGGAAATATTCTGATTCTGAGAAAGAAAGGCGTGATTAAGGAGAAAGAAGAAAGAGTTTGGGTATCTGGAACTAAATTCCATCCATCTACCTGCCCATTACCCAAGCCTAACATTACAAGCGGAACTGGCGATCTTGAAGGTTGGAATTTACCTACATTAGTGGAGATCAATATATGAAAAATAGCATATGGAATTTGGGAAACTATTCAAAGGATCAAAAGCGTAAATGCCTTTGAGGTTAGGCGACTCGCTAAGAATGGAGGAAGAAGATTAACCAGCTGCTTCAGCGAGGATCATTATCTTGTTTATAAAAACGAATCCAACAATTTAGTTTTGTACATCGGATTGGTAGAAACTAGCAACTATCACGGACTTGAAGCTAAATATACAATAAACGAATGCAATTTAGTTTTTCAATTAAATTGGTTGCAACTGCAAAAATGAATCAGAAAAATGTCCTTTTATTTGAGAACAAACCAAATTTTCTTTTTCTTTGCTTGAGGACAAGCAAAATTTTAAGTTTGGGGGAGTTTGATGAGCTTAAAAGTCATCCATTTTTAGTCCATTTTTATGATCTATTTTTATCTAAAGGCGGTTGTATGCGAAACATGGAATAACTAACCAAGCGTATATAGCGGGAATTCAAGAAAAGAAAAATTTTGTAGGAAGCGAGAGGTGGATGGCGTTAATGATATAATTGGCTGAATGCAGGTTGCAGCAGGAAAGGCGCACAAGGATGAAAGGACCTGATGTCGTGAAGCCTTGGCCCCGGCAATCCAAAATGCATATATTCGAGGTTGCTTAGCGGCGAAACTCGGTCGCAAATGAAGCTTAATTGAAAACAAAAATGAGGGAGGCGAAAGAAACTCAGGTCAAGCAACCCGGGAATTGAAGAAGAAGAAGACATGATGTCGCGACATACGGATCTCGTCAGCGACATCGACAATGAATCGAAGCAATGCGACATCAACACAAGGAGGAAAGTCGCGACAACATCGACTCAAGAAGAAGGTCGTGACATCATTCGGAGTCGCGCGGCGGCAATGAGTAAAGAAGAGGTGGCGACAGCATCTGCGGTCAGCGACGAACAATTCCACATAAAGGAAATTGGCGACAACACACGGATGTCGCGACATCGGTGCAAAGACGGAAGGTCGCGGCGACGTGGCTGTCGCGACGCCGATTCTACAAAGAAAGTCGCGACAAGATCAAGCTGTCCACGACGCCGGCTCCACCAAGTACCGCAGCCAAACAAAGGCTTACGAGACAAAGGCGAGACAGAGTCGCGACAAGGACTCGTCGCGGCAGTATCAGCGAATTGGGCGATTAACTTGAAATCCTGATGAGGTGCATCGAAGTTAGGGCCCAACTTCAGAACCTTATAAATACCTGTTTGTTATTGAAGAACGCTCTTAGTGACTTGAAAGAGATATGGGTTGCTAAGGCTCCTGTATTTTAATTTTTTCTTTTCTTTTATTTTCGTTTTAGATTAGTTGGGTATTTTCATTCAAATTTGGATACGAGCGTTAGCTATTAAAGTTTTAGCTAAATGCGATTTGTTTCTTCAAATTCTTTATGCAGTTTGTTGAATTCCAGGGCAATTTTGGATTCGAACCATCGGTTGCGAATTACAGTTGCTTTCTTGATCGAGTAAGCTATTATATGGTGTAATCCAGGTGATTTAGAAACCCCGACTTCCATTGAATTGGCGATTATTGTGAAATTATCTTTCTACTGAGAATTTATTTCATTCTTGTTGAACTTGAGTTTGTAAAAGCGACTAGGCGGTTTTGTGTATTTTGGAATTGATCCCAATGTCGGTTTCTCATACCACGTAATAGGATTGTCTGAAGCTCGATTTCGAAGGCCTACGAGTGACACGAGAGAAGGCATTCTTGAGAGTGACATTCCCAGTATATAACGATATTGTCAGTCCTAATGTGCTCTATGTTTTTAAATCGATAGATCCCGTTTCACTTGAAGTCGAGGTCAAGTTGGATGATTTATCAATTTAATCATCGCAGAGTTCACCTCGAGTCGAATGGTAAATTCAATCCCGTGTTAGGTAGGATCTAATCAAGGAAAGAATGAGCTGTTCTAATTTTGAGGATGAGAAACCAGTATTGTGTAAACCCATGCAATGACTACAATTTAGGAGCTAAGGTTTACAGTCCATGTTGTGGGTATGAAGTGAAGAAAAATACGAGCAGAGGCTACCCCGGATAAAGTAGTTATCTAACCCATTGTATTCGAGAGAAACAGTGAAGGTGAGATGATGAACGGTGGGGTTTGGAGAGATCCAGCTGCACTATCATATTCCTTGGACTAGTTTTAAAATCTGTTGTTCATAAAGCAAAATTACAGTGCAAGCTGCAGGAATTGATTCTTCACAATAGCTTTATTTTCAATGTTCCCTTTATAGTAAACTGTTCAGTCTAAATTTGTTATTTCATTTTTTTTAGTATTCATTTCATTTGTATTCATTCATTTTTCTTAGTTTCATCATTTAAGGCTTTCAAAGCTAATTCAATAGCCCATTATAGTCCAAATTGTGTGGAGATTAAGTAGTCAGGGTAGTTGATTAGAAATTCTTGAGATCTCTGTGGGATCGATATCTGGACTAAAATCCATTTTACTACTTGTTAGAGCACATTGCACTTACGTTATCTTGAATCAAAACCACAAAGAAAATGATTTACTTTTTATGAAATATCTTTTAATCAATACTATAGTTAAGGATAACGACGAACAAGTTTAATGGCGTTATTGATGGGCATTAGATAATAGTCCTTTGGTGATAAAGCTTTAGACTTGTAAACATATCATCTTGATTCAGCGAAAAATCTTCCTCTCTTGCTTGTCCATTCTATGCATGTTGGCATCTAACTTTGCTTCCATGGCTGTCATCTTGCTCAGCTCCATGACTCCTCTTCCTCTGCCAATTACTCTTGAAAACTCTGATGGAGCTTTCATATTGCATTTAGCCAGGTCCTCGATTAGATCTCTTGCCTCTTCAGCACTTTTACGTTTGAATGCTCCACAGCGCTGTGGAAGCATCAATAATGCCTTGATGTATCATTCAAGGCATGATACACTATGTCCATCGCGGGTCTTCAAGTCTATTCCATGCATCGGGCATCTTTTGACAACCTTTTGAATCTCTCCCATCCTATGAGGCTCTCATCTTCCCCCTCTTTGGAACACAATTATCTCCTCCTTCTCTACGAGGTGAGTGATGGGGAAGAATCTACCAAGTAGGCTTCCACAAGCTCCTCCCAAGTATCAACATAACCATATGGTAGAGATTCATACCATGTGGCCTCTGTATCTCTTAGAGAAAATGGGAATAAATGCAGTTTCACATGACCTCTGGTCTCACCCCCATTCAAGCTTTCCTTGTGTTTGCCATCTGAGAAACCTTCCAGGTGCTCATTTAGGTCTTACGTAGGATGACGATGGCTGATTCCTTTGACCAATTATGTCAGTGCGGCAGTTCAAAATTATTTGCATCGCGTAAATTTGTCGATTACGAGTATTCATCTGAATAATAGGTCTCGGGTCTCCGTGGTATCGATGATTGAAGCCTTAAGGCTGTTGTTCTTTGTCCTTCAGTCTGGTCTTGCCTTTCATCTGCCATAGCTGAGTTTTCTGCCCTTTTCGTTTTTCTCAAGCTTCTGAGTGTTCTCTCTAATTCAGTATCTGCTGGAATCAGATCAGTGTTCTGTTTCCTATGCATTAAAGTTTTTCCTGAAATCAAAACATACTCACATTAATAGGATTAGTCAAGCCAACAAATATTTTCAATATGGTTTGTTAAAGATTAGTGGCTAAAAATAACCACTGCTTGAAAAACTATTTTTGTTCTTTTTCTTTTAAATGTCCAAATTAGTATTTCATTCTTTCGTCTGAATATTGATCTACTAAATTCTTTTTCGATCTGACGACGGTGCCATAAAACTTGATAAGTGACCCGATAAATGTATGTATGAAAATATGGTCAAGGGAGTGAATGTGGTAAATACTCAAAGCGATTTGGAAACAAAGTAAGTGTACTCGAAAACTAAAATGAAAGTATTACCAACACTCAACCCCTTTCATGAGTGCGGGTCATGTCTGAGTAATAAAGTGGACTACAGGAGTCAGGATATAAATGCCACGAGGATTGGGTTCTCTCTAGTGGAATTTGATCACTTCCCAGTTAAGGGATAACTTCACTATTTAGGCGATCAAATAGGATGTGGAATAAAATCAATTTAATGAAACAAAAACTGATTTTAAAACTAATCTAAAATCTACGAATAAAAAGCGACCACTTAATTCTAAAAGGTATGAAGGGTGCACCAAAGGATGGGGATAATTATTTACAAAACAGTTTGCATTTCCTTGAAAGTGCAACATTTGTGAGTTGAATGCTAGATTTGTCCAAGAGCAATGTAGTATAGCTCAGATTTCTCCATACACCATACATTTCACTATCTAACACACCATATTCCTTTTCAGGACAAATGGGTCTAAATAGCTACTTGTAAAATTTGGCTCTCTTTAAGATTTGATTGTTTTTCTTTTTCAATACTTCACAACCATTTCTTTGGAATGAAGAATTCTTGCCCCCATATACAGGAAAATGCAAGCCTTCACCAATGTAATTAGTATCTCGTCCTTCAAATCTAATAAAATTTTCTATCTCCTTGATTAGATCTTTGCTAACAGGATCAAGATCCTTTCATCAGACTAGAGGAGAAACCTCTGATCAACTAAATTTGATACATCATCTAATTAATCCCTCACACTATGAGTAAATTAGTGATCTATCAAAGTAATTTTCAGAGTTCATTGGATTTCAATATATTAGTCCCAACATCACGCAAGTTAAGCTCTTTGCTCAGGGAATCTCCGTCTACATGTCGCTCAGGAGGCCTCATGGAAATCGAACAAAGATACGGCTCTTTTTGGGTATAAGCTACTAATATTCCAAACAATTCATTATATGAACAGTACCAATTATATAAATTCAATATTCAGAAACCCACAAATAACTTAGCGCAAATACGAATGTTGACAGGTAATCCCCAACCCCAGGGGTGTTTAATGTTCCATTCTTTGGATTCCAATCATCACCAATCAAACAAAAAAGTAAGAAAATGAAGAAAGAAATCAAGAAAGAAGGAAAAACCTGATTTTAGCTTAAATCTTCGCCTCGACAATAAATAAATTGAATATCTAAATACAACACCAAAATCTATTAAATAAAATAAAATCTGCTCTAAAACTACTCTAAGATTTATTAAAAATAAAAATGCAAAAACTAGAAAATGGCGGTTTAGAGAGAAAATCAGTTACTTAGCTTCAATCTTTGTATGAACCTAAATAAATACGAATCTACGTATCTGACAAAATATCTTCAATAGAAATAAAAATCTCTTTGTAAAACCACTATAAAATCTAAAACAAATCAAAATCTCTGAAAAAGCGGGGAAAAATGGGCAGTCTAGAACCCCATCGAGAGGCTCCAATCTTCAGCTTTGCCTCTTTACCTAAAAAGCAGTATATATATGGTCCTAGGGTGAAATGGGCTTGAAATTAGGTCAAAATATCAGTTTCGACACTTTTAGGTTTATGCAGCATTTTGGTCGCGACATCAAAATCTGGTCGCGACATCCAATTACGATCGAATCAATTACAGTGCGACATCAATTAAATTCGCGACATGAATCTGATGCGATCATTTCGAATGGCAAGCGGTTTCTTCTCCTACAGCATTGGGGCCATAACTGCCGTTTAACTTTCGGTTGGGCGTGTGAGTACTCGTTGAGCTCTTTGAATGTAGAATGCAGCCATAGAATTTGAACCATTTGTTGTTTCCATATTGTACGAAAATTCATCTTTCAGTAGCACGCTGTCAGAGACTACGATTAAACTCTTCTTTTTGGAAATATATTGCTCATTTCTTGCTTAAAATCACTTTACTTTTCATCAATAATCTACAAAGAGCAAGTTTAGAGAATTTTATGAGTTTTACATGAATATGGATATTAAATGCACAAAATAGCATGTGAAATGAACTCAAAACATAGATGAGTTTTGCACTCATCAAATACCTACGTGAAAAACATGGAAACCCTTAGTTTGCCTTAGGATCCTTCACCTAGTGGCCTTCTACTTCAAGGAGGAAGGGGTTTTAGCCACTCATCCTCTGATAAATCATCCTCAGAAGGTGTTTGGTCAGTGAGAAAGAAAAAGAAAAGGAGAGAAAATGAAAGAAAATGGGAGCTTGTTTGACAAGCCTCCTGAAAACTTCAATAAAATCAAAACTTAAAAGTTGAAAAAATTCCCTTTACAAAGTGTTGTTTGGGCATTTTACTTGCAAACAATACAAATTAGCAAATTGAAAAAAGCAATAAACTAGTAAATATGGATAATTTGGGAATAAAACGAAAAAAGGAGAGACAAAAAGTAAAAAAGAGGGCAAGAAATTTGTGAGTCTATGAAATTTTAAGCGAGGGGGTTCTACGAGAATTTAAAGCTGCGAAGTACTGTAGGGGTTCTGCAGTTCGCAACCCTCTGAAATTGTTCTCTGTTTTATGCTTACTACTTGATTTTGTTCCTAGTTCTACAACTATGAGTTCCAATTGATTCCTTCATGCTCGAGCTACATCCCTATCTTCAATATATATAGCTTATGAAAACTACAAAAACTGCTATAAAATTTGATCATAAGCATTGCTAGGTCGTTAATGTGCTAACTGGGTGATTAGTGGCCAAAAAGTGCTATTTTGAGCTCTATTTATTGTAGGTTTTGAGCACTTTTTATGTACTAATCAACCGAATTAACCCGATTTGCACATTAAGGTCTGGCGCTATTCTCACTGATAAGTATTTGTAAGTAATTTTGTAGTTTTTCAAGCTATTAATTCAAACTTGTTGAATGGACCCAAGCATGGAATCAGGAGTCAAACCCTGACTTTGAAGATCACGGGAAATCGAAGGAAGGGGCGGAAGGCGAGAAGAAGAGTGATTCGTGCCACGGTAGGGTGATCCGGGATCAACAAAATTTGTTTCCTATTTTCCTCCTCTTCTTGTAGTCGACTATTCTGACATAACGGTTTAAGGTCGGGTTTCTGAGGGATGGGTTTTCATCTTACAAATGATTTGTATCATGGTTCAAAATGGTGAGAGCTTTCATTTGGATTTTTGGATTAGCATTGAAAAGTGTGGGTGTTATTTGTCACTAGGTTCGCGAAGCAGAGTTTAAAATAAAGGTGTGGAATGGGAGACGAAGGCTTGGGTCACTAAGCTTGATAAAATGAGGTTATAAAGGTGTCCTTAGGTTATTTCCTTGCATTAGGGCAAATGACATATAGTCATTGCCAAAAGCTGGATCTTTGTTTAACTTTAAAACCATTGTAAATCCTCCTATTTGAGCCCAAGCATTTATTGAGCATTTAATGTTCCAGCAATTTGAAAAATACATCATTTAACCTAATTTCAGTGGCTCGTAAATGAAATCTAATGAATGTCAGTGTATCTACCATTAAGAATACATTGAACCCTAAAGCATGCCAAGTATTGACCAAAGGAAATACATTAAATAGCATTAAACCCTAGTTTGGAAAGTTTGAAAAACATAAATGCAGTACCTGCTTCATTTAAAATAGAGGAACACACATGACCACCATTAACCAACCCTAAACCCTTATCTTCCAAGGTTTGAGGCTTAGCCAAACATCCCTTGAGTTGTCATCCTCTAAGGGGTGTGTTTGGCAAGCCGATAAAATGAGAGAAGAAAGAATAGAGAGAAAGAGAGAAAGCTGTAACCTAAAATGAAGAAAAGTACGTGGTTAAGTTAGCAAGTAGGGTTACAATTTGTCCATAAGGTGGCTTATATAGCCTTACAAGATGTATGAAGAAATACCAAAATAACCAAAATAATATGATTACATTGGGGACAAAATGAATTACACAAAAGCAGGGTCGTTTGGATCACATCTGAAGGCGACAATTTCACTATGCATAGTGAATTTAGCTATGATAAGCGATTTTAGCTATGATAAGCGAGTATAAGCGGGTGACACCATGAAATTCGCTAGGATTGCGAAATTTTCGCAATCCTTGCGAATTTTCTCTATGCCATAGGGAAATTCCTGATCTCCTACATTGCATCCAACATCAATTCAGCCTGCATTTCTTCATTTCCAACTTGACATTTCTTCATCCCGGCTTGATAAAATCGCCAAGAATCTATACGAACTTAGCATAAAACATCATAATTACGATGCCAAGGTTGATATGATGTATGAGGTTCCCAAAAACCTGCAAAACTACCAAAAACAACCTCGAAATAAAATCAGTAGTACTAAATGGACTGCGTGTCGTGGCTTAATTAATATGATTGGTACGCAAAAAGCACTCAAAACCTATCTTAAATGGGACTAAAAATATGCTTTTTTGGTGTAATCCACTTTAACGACGCGTTTGCTAGTCCCTTAGCAATGCTAAAAACAATCAAGGGGATACGAGGCTATGTTTTGCAAAAGAGTATCTTATACAAAAGTGTTATTATCTGAAGTGAGAGCTTTACCTTTAGTATGAAAAAACTTAGACTCTATACAAATACCGCATCATGAGAGAACAAATGCCATATGGAACAAGTTCTGGGCAACATCGACTCGAGGAAGTCAACCTAAACTTCCACTAAATCTAGAATGTTTTAAGGTAGCAGTTTGAACCAATAAGTTACAAAGCTATTCCCTCCCCCAACCAAGCTACGGGACCTTAAAAGCCCCGATGACCAACTAAGTAGATTTAGTTACACTCTTATTTCATTCTTCGAATGTATGCTGTAGGATGCAATGATGAAAGCTTCGACTTCACCCAAAGTCCGTTAGCGAGGTCCACCGACTCCCAGCAATTAAGGTTTAGGGCATCAAGCCAAAAGGATCTCTACCAACCTGACTCTCGAGGCTTCACCAGGACTTGAATGACTTGAGAATCCAGCACCTCTGACTCGCTAAACTCTACCCATCCACGTATACTTGAACACAAAGTCGATGTCCCAACCTGAGTGAAGGTTTAGGGCACTTAGAGCTTTGAGCTTCGCCATATACCCCTCGGACCGTGTTCGGGTTTCAAGGCAAAGCGTCACGGCTTTCAATTCTCTTTTTCTTCTTTCTTTTTCTTTTCTTTTTCATTTGGAAGACTTCATTGGTCTTCTTTTGTGGGTAACACAAACCTATTACGTTAGATCAGGATCTATGGCCGGCTTAGCAAGTGAAAGGGTGTATAGCTTCGACTATTGATGAAAGCGTGTGCATAGTGTGATTAGCTAAAGGTGGATATATAAGGTTGAATACGCTGGAAGTTCAATCGACCAAAAACTTAATCATGCATGGAATTGTTCTAACATTATGGTGGCATACAGGGCTTCAATTCTTCAACTAAAGGTAAGAGCAGAAACACAAAAATATAGGCACAAAAAATGATTTGCAAAAGTGTAGAAAAATGTAAATATTGCTATAAAGCTTTTGATATAACCAAAGTGGCTAATACAAGCTTAACATAGCTAAACACAAAAAAATATCAGCTACTTTACTCTCGACTAATACGCCTGCATCCTATCTGATCACATTTTTTTAAAATGTGCAGGCGGAGTTGATAAAGCTAAAAACAAGACAAAATGTGATGAAGACACTTCAACTCTAACTTCCCCTGACCAGCAAAGTATAAACATGTCTTCACTAGGTAGGGATCGGAAAGCTAGAGAAGGGAGTGCGACCACCTCACTCTCGTGGTGGTGTAGATATGGAAATTGAATCAGAAGAGTATTCTTAGTATTTATCAAGCATATCAAAATTTTACTATGGGTGATCTCGAGTGGGGTACATGCGGAGCTGTCTCGTTGGTTTGGCGGGGAGACCGGGTGGCTCATGATCCGGCATGGCGTGATTATGTGAGAGTGACCTTGGTCTACTTGGCCTTTGTGTAGTAGCGAGTGCGCGGACAACATCCATAATAACTAGCTCCTAGAACTAACATGGATATGCTCGGAGATTCTTTGTGAGGTATAGAGGATGGGCCACTTGATTAATCGATGAAATTTGGGCGGTAGGAGGTGGAGAATTTGGAGGATATGAATGCAGGCGGGGTCCTCTCCCACCTCGCCTCCACCTCTAGAATAGGATGCTCTCCCCTCGGTGGGTCCTCTGCCATATCATTTGCTGGCTCCTGCTGTTGCTGGAGAATAATGGAGATCGGCATGTATAGCGATCGCTCTGTAGATAAGACCTGAGTACAATTGATCCGCCTCTCTATATGTGGCTCCTCAGGGAACCTTAGATGCTCACGGACTGGCTCGTGACCTCGGCATCGATAAGAGAATTCGGCTGAGCAGGAGTCCTTACGGTGGACCTTCTCCCTCAGAGATGCAGCCAAAAGTCATGACCCGACTCGGAGGGACTAAACCCGGAATCCCTCTGGAGATGCATTATAGGGCCTCGAGTATAGCTCCCCCTATGTACGCCAAGATCTTGTAGTGGGAATAAGATGGTGCAGACCGTGGTCCTGAGGCATCGAGGGGAAAGCTGCCTGCGGAAGAGTATAGGCCCGGTTGTGGTGTCTCGAGCGAGACAGCGAACCATCTCTGTTTGTGATGGCTGGGGTCCGCTGGAATTTTCAGTGGAATTCGCGGAGACCTGCGCGGGCCCTAATGTGGCCGTGATCCGCGGCTCCGGGTACCCTGGGGCCGGCGAGTCGGTCGAACCGGATCTCAGCGGACTAGGCACTCCCCGGGATGTCATAGTTTGGTAGAACTCAAGCACAACCCGGGGATAGAAGAACTGCCTCGGCGTCATGAAAGGTAGTAGTGAATACTGTCGGATCAACGCCATAGAATATCTGAAACGCTGGTCCACGGTCAACACCGGTATGTATGGCTCTATGGAAGTCTACGGCTGCCTGAGATCCACGTTCCCTGGAATCGGATCGCAGGAAAACATAGGGCGCCTGATCCTCGAAGCCGGTGATAACCTGGGAGATGAACCCTGATCAGCTGGAGGAGGTGACGGCTCGGGCCGAGACCTCGAAGACTCACCGGGCCTGATGTTCGGGCCAGCAGGCCGAGGGCCCTCCTGCGTGGTCTCGGATGCACTGGAGAAGGGGCTGAGGTCCTTTGATGCGTGTCAGGGATGGGGGCTCGGAAGCACGAGGAGCTCCTACGGTATGCGGGTTGGGGCCAATGTAGGTGAGTGACTGCAGCTGGTCGGAGAGTGAGCCTGCGGCCTTGGAGGTGCCAGCCTTCAGTCTCTGGTGTTGGGCTGGACCTTGGGCTTACTCTTGATGACCTCCGCGGTGAACCATGGCCGTGGTCCCGATCGTGTGGCGGGCGGGGCTCGGGAGTGTGGGATTGACGGCGACCGGTGGGCTGCTTTGTCTTGAGGCGCGGTGGACCAGAGTGATGGCGGCTCTGCAGGCTCAGCGACAACGGGGCTCGGGCCGCGGTCACACGGGCGCGGAGTCTGCGGGAGGCGGTGGCTCGAGTCTAGCTCAGGGCACGGAAGTGGAGAGGCAGCGGCGGCACCAAGCTGTGCTCGGCGGCGGGGTTCAGGGCAGTGGTAGGACCTTGGCTCAGCGGCGGCTCGAGCACGGGCGGCTCAGAGGAATATGAATAGTGTGGAATGAAATGAAGCGGGGCCTTTTTATAAAATAGTTTGGAGTAGTGAAAGGTCCTGGAAGCCAAGAGTCGTTGGATGTCAAATTTAAACATGACTTACAAGTATTTGCACACGCAATTGCATCTACAAATAACAACAAAAATTTATTTAGGTAAATTAAAATAAAGTAAAATAAGTAAAAAATAAAATAAAATAAAGATAAAAATAAAAATACTTAAAAATTAAAATTTTATATTTAGTTAAAATTAAGATAAGAAAAATTACTAAAAATAGAATAAACTGAAAATTGACTAATTTAAGCAAAATAAAAAAAAATTGAGGCTGCGGTTTGGTCACCGATGAAGGTCAGGCTAGTTGATTACTGCCCCAGTTCCATTCATTGAGGATCTAGGAGAAGGAGCTCTTTCACCCCTGCAGTGATGTGTGCTGCATATGCCTCCATGCTCGGTCCCTTTGTGTTGAGCTTCTTTTCACTTGGTGATCTTTGGGCGAGATCATTGACTGGGAGTGGTGATGATCCATTTCTCACCAATTGCTTCATTTTTTACTTTGATTCCGCTACTTGATGCCGTGAGCTTTTGGTTTCCACATGGACCAATTAGGCGAGACTTCGAGATCCTTGCATGTCATCTTACGCTAGCTTATGCTTGTTACTCAAGTGAAAAATATTGAGCTCTAATGTCATGTTTCCAAATGTGAGCTGCATGACTCCATTTCGGCAATTGATTATCGCATTGGAAGTGGCCAAAAATGGTCTTCCCAAGATAATTGGCACATAATTAAGCCCACTTGTGATTGGTTCGGTATCAAGCACTACAAAGTCCACTTGGTAGTAGAATTTGTCCACCTTCACCAACACATCCTCAACTATTCCCTTAGGACTTTTTACCGATCGATCAGCTAATGAGAGAGTGATGTTGGTAGGCTTAAGCTCCCCTAAACCCGGCCTTATATGCGAATATGGCGTTGGGTTTACGCGGCCCTTGATGAGCAAAGTCATCTATTTTTTGATCCATTTTCTGTTTGATTTTAATGTAAAAGAATAATTAAGATACATAAATATTAGAAAACTCACCAAATTTGTTATTTGCGGGGAGTATAAAAGAAAAAGAAAGAAAATGCAGTGGAAAAATCACGTGAAAATAGTGGAATAAAAATGCAAAGTGGAATTTGGGCAAGAATGGAAACAAAGGTTGATTCATTGATGCAGTTTTGGGCTTGCAGTCAGTGTAAGATCGCGACATCCAGGATAAGTGAAGGAAATAAACAAGGTACATGACGGGAATCACCGGATAAGCGGCGAAGTTAACTAGAAAGCTAGGAATGATAATGGTAGCGACATCGTGATGTCGCGACAAGGGTTGATGTCGCGACTCGGGATGGAGGTCGCGACAAGAGAATCGCCTTGAAGCTATGACAGGTTTGGAAGGATGAGCTGAGTTAACTGAAGCTGTTGTCATGACGAGAGGGCGGCGTCACGACCGCAGCGGCCGGTTGAAGGCACAGAAGTTATAATCGATGTAAGACGAGATCGAGGTCGCGACATGAGACTTGTTGGTGAAGGCGCGGTTCCATAAGTGATGTCTCGACAAAGGATTGATGTCGCGACATCGAAACCATCGAGTTGAAGGCTGCAAGGCATAAGGCGATGTCGCGACAAGAAGATTGAGAGGTCGCGACATCATGAACGATCGGTTGAAGAGTGCGAAGACTTGGCGATGTCGCGCGACAGACTGCCGATGTCGGCGACGCCGGGAAGACAATTGAAACACGCAAAGGCATAAAGTGATGTCTCGACAAGGGATCGATGTCGACATCGAGAACCTTTCATTGAAGCACCGCGAGAAGATATGAGCTGATGTCGCGACAAGAGATTGATGTCGCGACATCGGGAACAACCAGTTCAAAGCTGCAGTGACTTAAGTTGATGTCGCGACGAGAGAACGATGTCGCGACATGGATGATGTCGCGACAAGGGACAATTAGCGACTTGAGCGGTGGGCGGAGTCCGCTTGGAAATCCACAGCGAATGCGTTGGGATTAGGGCTGGCCCGAGAAACCTATAAATCTGCGGTACCCGGAAGAGGAGGAAGCGACTTAGGCGGTGACAGACGAGGGTGCGGGTAGTACGAAGCTCATTTTCTTTATTTTCTTTTCTTTTCTTTTACTTTTTCTTTCTTTTCTTCAATGTTGATAGTTAGAGATTAGATTAGATTCATCGTTCTAGTTTTCGTTTTAATTTTACGGATACGAATGTTATCGTTTTGAAGCGAAGGTTGAATCACGAAATTCGAATTCTTTTCAAAATTACTACGGAATGTTTGGAAGTTAGGACAAAATTACAGGTCGGCTATTCCAGGTTCATAAATGCAATTATTCTTATGATCGGAGAATCTTGTAGTGTGTAGTGAGTGGTGGGAACCCGAGCTTCCATTGAGTAAATGTTATAGTCGAATTTATCTTTCTGTAGTTGTTTCCAACGACTTTTGATTTCGATTATAGATTTACTTCGGTTATGGGTTTCACTGTTTTTGATCGAATACAGGTTCTGCCCGTTATAAGATTTGTCTCATTGCTCACGATTTCAAGGAGGCCCTACGAGTGACCGCAGAGAAGGCATTCCCCGAGAGTTATGAGCAATTCTTGAAGGTATATTAACACCTTTATTTGAGATCTAATGAGCTTTGCAAGTTTGCCGATAAATCTCTTCTCACTTGAAATCGAAAGAGTTGAATGAGTTATCAATTTAAACAAGCGAGTTCATCTCAATTCGAATAGTGAGGCCCGATCAGAGTGTTAGCTAAGATCCTAATCAAGGAAGGGTGATCTATTCTAATTTTGAGGAAGAGCATCCTGGAGTTGTATATCCTTGCTTGACCGATAACCCAGGAGCTAAGGTTCTGATCCATAAATGGTATGAAGTATTATGAAAAATACCCGGATTGGAAATCCCTTTTAAAAGTAGTTATTTAATTTCCACGTCTTCGAGAATCGGGAAAATTAGATAATGAAATGTGTAGTTGGAGAGATCATTTATCTTGTTAAACACCTTGGACAAATTTTAAAACACAGAAATACAAGCAAATTTTCTCGATTAACTACGAATTGATACTTCACTATAAGCGAGATTCTTGATGGGTACTCTGAAAGATAACTATTCAGTGACCATTTATTTTCTTAAATATTCATTATTCTTTATTCTTTATATTTCAGATTATTTGAGTGTTCATTCATTTTCCTTGTATTCGTATAATTTTCCAGCTCCTTAAGCTGGATCCCACTATCATTTTATGGTCCAAATAGTATGGAGATTGAGTAGTCAGGGTAGTTGATTTAAAATTCTTGAGATCTCTGTGGGATCGATATCTGGACTTAAATCCATTTTATTACTTGTCGACCTGTGCACTTGCAGAATATCAGACCAAAACCAAAATTTGAAAATGATTTACTCTAGGAAATTTTTGGTTTATATAGTATAATGTCAACAAGTTTTATGGCACCATTGTCGGGGATTATTTAATAGTCCTTTGGTAATTTTGTTACAAACTTGTGTATATGTCATTTGGTCTCACTCAACAAGTTTTATGGCGCTGATGCCGGGGATTAGTTAATAGTCCTTTGGCACTTGTGTGATATGTTAGTACATGTGTTTTGGTTCGATCCAGCACCCCAAGGTCTAAGCGTGCTTTGTCATGCAAGTCCCTCAATGTTGCGATATTGTGGGGGGGATCACGGATCCTTAATATTTCCTTTGGGGTCTTGCTTTGAATGATGGCACTGACTTGTTTTGTTAGGAAGGCTTTCTTTTCAATGCCCAACCCTCTCTTGACTATGTACAGGTCCTTTAGGAATTTTGCATATGTTGGGACCTGCTTAATCATGTCAAGCGATTAAGGATATTGCAACTACTTGCCTTAGCACCTCCAATTTCAGCTTAGTTTGTGATTTTTCTTGCTCTAAGTGCTTGAAGAAATGGAGGGGCACGTTTTCTTCATTTAATCTTCTGCGATTATTATCCTTCGGGCTAAACTTCCTTTTCCTTTCTGTTTCTTGAGTCATAGGCATTGGTTACTCGAATTTCTTTTTCACTCCTCCAAGTGATGATAGCCTTCGCCATCCATCCTTGAGTTGCTAGAAGAACCTATTTCATGGACTCCCCTTCGGATTTGGCGGTGTTTGGGAAGGAATCTTCCTTTCTCACATGCCTCCGACAAATTGGTAATCTGGTGATTTATCTTGTAGATTATCAATTTTCTGATTAGGCTAGTTTCAAGCCCTCCCATTCTCTTTTCGAGGATACTTTCTACAGTATCAATTCTTTGAGCCAATTGTTCATTGATCCCCTTTTGCTCTTCCACAAAATTACCTACCACCTTGCTCAAGTTTAGAATAGCTTGTTCAACAGGGGAAGAGGGTGGTGATGGCTGTGGTTGAGATGAGGAACCAAACTGTTGTTTGGCACCAGGAGGCACATATGCAGGGGGGTTAGGCTTCCAAGAGAGATTTGGATGATTTCTCAGGTGGAATTGTATGTATTACCATATGGGGCATTGGGTTGTGGCTTGTATTGGCGCGACATTGGCATGCTCGACATCGAATCTCATTTGAGGTAGCATTTTGGCCGATTGGTCTTACGGGTGGAGAGTGGATTGGTAATTGATGCATGGGTTGGCTTTGTCTGCGGGGTTTCGATCCTTGCACACCTCGTGTAGCCTTTTTCCTTCCAGCTCTTCCACCTTCCTTGCTAAGGTCGATATCTTTGCTTTCATCTCCGTCTCTTCTGAAAGTGCATAAATGCCTCCCCTTGGGTGGGTCGAATGCTTCATTCTTTTAGCTTCCCTTGGATTCGGTTCATCCCATGCCTTGGAAGTTTCAACCACATAATTCAAAAAGTCCATGGCATTATACGGGTTTTGCTCAGAGAAAGTCACCTCCACACATGGTTTCTAGCAGTTGTTTCATGGCTGGAGACATACCTTCATAGAAATGATTCACTAGCATCCATGTATCAAAACCATGGTGTGGACGTACAACGATGGTCTCCATGAACCTCGACATTAAAATTTCTCGTTGTCATAGGCGGGTGTAAGTGTGATTGCCTCTTAATTGTTAGTCTTGGTTGTGCTGAAGAATTTCTTCAAAAATTCAGCTTGAAGATCGGCCCAATTTCTAATTGTTCTCGACCTCAGTGAATTGAGCCATATTTTGGCTTTTGTCCTTGAGGTTAATGGAATGCCTTCAAGCTTGACAAATCCATATCAGTTTATACCCTCCTTAAAGTTATGCATACTTCCTCAAAATCACGAATGTGTGTATGGATTTTCATTTTCCATACAATGAAAAGTTGGAAGTAAGGGCACAGGATGGGGTCTTGCGCACATCCTCGTAGGTGGTATGATGCGGGGAAGGAGCATTAACTCTAGGAGGGTGTATGTGGTCCCTAGGTGACTATATGTTGTTGGATTCATTGGGCGCTTGCGACTTTGTTGTTCTCGGGTGGGATCCATTTGCTCCTTTCACTTCACAACTGCTCAATTGGTGCACTAACTCTTTGCAGTTTACTTGATATCCCTCTATCCCAGTGATGCATAAACACTGTAACCTGGAAATGAGACAAAGCGAAAAGAGACATGAGCACTTGAAAAGGATAAGTGTTAGAAATATAAAATGAATGTAATGGTAAAAGCACGACCCGACGTGGCTCTTGAGTAAAAAAAAATTGAAATTGAAACAATGAAAATCAAAAGGTTTAAAAAAGGTCGCAATACTTGTAATGAGGATTACAAGTACATATCAACTCATCATCGTAGTTTGGCGCCATCCGTGGCGGTGCCGTTTGATTAGTGCCACGATGGGTGATCAGAATCAAAAATTTGTTTCCTATTTTCCTCCTCTTTGAGTAGTCAAACTCTTACTGGCATAGCGGTCTAGGGTCGAACACGGGGGGATGGGTTTCATCTTACAAATGATTTGTATCATGGTTCAAATGGTGAGGCTTTCATTTTGGATTTTGGATTAGCATTGAAAAGTGTGGGTGTTGTTGTCACTAGGTTCGCGAAACAATTTAAAATAAGGTGTGGAATGGAGACAGGAAACGGGTCACTAGCTTGATAAAATGAGGTTATAAAGGTGTCCTCGGGTTATTTCGCATTAGGAAAATGACATATAGTCATTGCCAAGCCCGGATCTTTGTTTAACTTTAAAAACCGACCCTTAAAGTCTCCTATTAAGCCAAAAGCATTTGCGAGTATTTAATGTTCAATGGATTTGAAAAATACATCATTTTACCTAATTTTAGTGGCTTGTAAATGAAATCTAAGAATGCCAGTGTATCTAAGTAAGAATACATAACCCTAAAGCATGCCAAGTATTGACCATAGGAATACATTCGTAGCATTAAACCCCTAGTTTGGAAAGTTTGAAACACATAAATGCAATACCTGCTTTATTTAAAACAGAGGAACACCTGCCAACCACCATTAACCAACCTAGCAACCCTCATCTTCAAGGTTTTGAGGCTTAGCCAAACATCCCTTGAGTTGTCATCCTCTAAGGGGTGTTTTTTGCAACCGAGAAAATGAGAGAGAAGAGAGAAAACTGTAACCTAAAATGAAAAGCTGCATGGATTGAAAGTTAACAAAAGTTAGAGTTACAATTTGTCCATAAGGTGGCTTATATAGCCTTACAAGATGTGTGAAATACCAAAATAACCAAAATAATATGATTACATTGGGGACAAAATGGGAATTACACAAAACGGGGTCATTTGGATCACAAACAGAGGGGTAGCAATTTCGCTATGCATAGCGAAATTTCTCTATCATAGTGAAAATTGCAGGCATAGAGAAAATTTGAATTTCGCTATGCACAGTAATTTTCTCTATGATAGCGAATTTTTGCTATGCATAGCGAAATTTCTCTATCATAGCGAAATTTTGGCCATAGAGAAATTTTCGCTAGGATTGCGAAATTTTCGCTACCATTGCGAAATTTTCGCAATCCTTGCGAATGCCGCTATGCATAGGAAGTGCGATCTCCTACATTGCATCGGCGTCGGTCGTCTGCATTTCTTCATTTCCCGCTTGACATTTCTTCATCCTGGCTTGATAAAATCGCCGAGAATCCATACGAACTCAGCATAAAACATCACAATTACGATGCCAAGCTTGATATGATGGCTGAGGTTCCTAAAAACCTGCAAAACTACCAAAAACAACCTCGAAACAAAATCAATAGTACTAAACGGACCTGCGCATGTCAATCGACTTAATTAATATGATTAGTACGCAAAAAGCACTCAAAACCTATCTTAAATAGGACTCAAAATAGCACTTTTTGGGTACTAATCAAAGAGCACAAGAGCAATTTCGCACCCTTGTGCGAAAATTTCGCACCCCTGTGCGAAAATTTCACACTGCATTTGATTCGTGTCATGGTAGGGGTGCCGGAATCAACAATATTTATAAATCTAAATTCCTCTTACTGTCGTAGCAAAGCTACTGCAGTATAGTGGCTCTAGGGTCGAACTCATGGATGGGTTTTCTTTGTGTAAATGATTTGTAGTTGGCTTAGAAAGGTGAATTTCAATTTGGATTTTAAGGCTTAGTTAAAAACAGTGGGTCGAATGTTTGCAAATTGAAGATAAACTAAAGTAAAATATGAAAAAGAACTCCTTGAAGCATCGGGCTATTGGGGTTGAGGTCCTAGAGCAAATGAGAGGTTCTCTAGTCCTTTTCCTCACCTTGAGGAGGATGACCTATAGTCATTTCCCAAAGCTGGATCCTTCATTTGGCTATCAAAACTGAACCATAATAATTTTCTTTTTGAAATATAGCATTTATTGGACATAAATGTTCCCGGGCAGTGAAAACTATCTTCTAAAAATGTACCCTACATTAATTAATAAATGACAACTAATGAATCTCAGTAGATCTAGCAATAAGCATCCTTTGAACCTAAAAGCTTACTGAAATGCAGGTTAACCAAGGTATGAAAGAGATTTAAACCTATTATGAGAAATAGAGACATAAATACCCCATAAATGGTTGCATTAAATACATGAGAACCATCATTTTACCTCAAAACCCTAGCCTAGTAGCCATCCTCTTCAAGGATGGAGGGGGTTTAGCCAACCATCCCTTTAGTTGTCATCCTCAAGGGAGTTTGGCAACCGAGAAAATAAAAGAAAAGCGAAGAAAATGAAGTAGAAAGAGAAAAGCGGGAAAACTTACCGCTCAATGCTCTGTATTTCCACCAAAAGCCCACACTCCCCTATTCTCTCCAGGGTTTGAGCTTATATAGAGCTCCAAATAGGAAAAAAAAAACTACCAAAATACCCTCAAAGCACACTTATACATGGAGGGAAAAATGGGAAAAAGGGAGTTAAAAGAACCAAAATTCAAAATTTGAGGGAGAAAATTTCGCACTGGGAGAAAATTTCGCACCAATGCGAAGAGCCACCGCATAGAGTGCGAAATTGCTCTGTCTTCTTCTTAACTCCTCTTACGCTCCTCCTTTCCTTCGATTTGGATCTGAGAAGTTAGGTTTGACTCGGATTCTCCATGCTTGGGTCCATTCAACAAGTTTGGCATTAATAGCTTGCAAAAACTACAAAAATTAGCCACAAAATACTATCGATAGAATAGCGGGACCTTAATGTACCGTCATTAATTCGGTTGAATTAGTACACAAAAGTGCTCCAACTTAGATAATAAATAGAACCGAAAATAGCACTTTTAGGCACTAATTGTTAGTGATATGCGCCAATTGGCATATACATTGTCATTATATGTTTTATATACACAGGCATTATCATTTTATCTTGTTATTTAAATTATGGTTTAACTTGATAAAATCAGATCTTAGAATAGTTGACTCAGCTTTACGATAAACCAGTATGTGACTTGGTAGTAAAATAAGGCATAAGAACACTATTCTAAATAGTTTATAATTCGATCATTATTGTGAGATAATAATGGTAGAACTATTATGTTTTCTGAGAAAAGACCACGTTTTGCTGGTCATGAACATAAGATGTTATTCAGAACATAAATACATGTTAAGTTCATGTTATTGGATTGACCCGCTATGAGAAATACTACATGGATTATGTCATCAGTAATTCTCATTGCAGTAGTGGTATTTGAGTCCTTCGACCTGAATTCACCAGGATTCCGCGAAGATTGTCTTGAGCGTAGCTGATGATGTCTTTAACAGGGATGGTAATCGAGGCTATGGTTGGGCGTACGGTAAATCATGTGGAGGAGATGCGGTAGTGAAGGGAATTTGTCAGCTCTTAATTGAGTGAGATGTCTAACCATCTTAAAATAAGTGAGGCGAGAAATGCATAGCGTTAACAGATGAGATTAATCAGGTTATCCAATATCATTTGTTTAGTCGATCTATGAAATCAAGTAATGATTAAGTTGTATAAAGATGACTTCATGATTAGTGCCCCGAAGTGCTATTTTACAAGCCTATTCGAGATAGGTTTGAGTGCTTTTGCGCATAATCATATCAATTAAGCCAATTGATGTGTCTGGGGTCACTTGTTTCACTAATTCCATTTGAGTTTGTTTTGGTAATTTCATAGGTTTTGGTACCTCGACCAATTAGTTCAACTTTGATGTAAAGATATGTGCCGAATCTTGAGGATTCACGAGTGTTTCAACCCCGTCAAATGAAGAAATGTGAAGTGGATGTGAAGAAAGAAGGTTGCGGGTGGATGTAGTGAGGCGGAAGCGGGGTCAGAGTTTTGTATGATTGAAAATTTGCAATCATAATGAAAATTTTGTAATCATAGCGAAGTGAGAACCCAAGTAGGCTAGCGAAATTCTTTGTGCCTAGCGAAATTTTCCAATTAAGCTATCTCTATAAAATTGGCTAGACTAATGAAATTAACTAACTAAGCGAAATTCAACATTTACTAGCGAGGAATTTCCCATTTCGCTATCTCTGTAGAATTTGCTAGGCTAAGCGAAATTTGCTAACTATAAATGAAATTTTAAACTACGTGAGAATTTCTACACTCTTGAAATCTATTGCTGTGTTTTGGTATTTTGGTTCTAAACGACCACGTTTGCGATATTTTACCATTTGTCCCTTATGTAATTTCATATTTTAGGCATTTTTGTATTTTCCACTTTGAGTTATTATATAGCCTCTCAGACTTTCTAACCCTAAATGACTTTTCACTTTACTAAAGTTTCTGAGCTTTCATTTTAGGTCTGTTTGCTCTCTCCTCTCTCATTTTTTCTCTCATTTCCATTTTAACCCCCCCCTTAGGATGACAACTCAGGGTGTGCTTAAACCTCATATGAAGGAGGGTTGCTAACGGTTTGAGCTGCTGCGGGTTGTCCTCATGCTTTGAAATATTACAGTCTTTGCATTCATGGTTCCCGACTTTCAAACTGGGTTTAATAGCATTTAATGTCTTTCCTTTAGTTCAATACTTGTCATGCTTTAGGGTTCAATTGCATTCTTAATGGTAGATGCACTGATATTCTTTAGATGTGTTCTGACCATGGGAATGAGGTTAAATGCTAGGGTTTCATTGAATGGGACTTTAAATACTTAGTACTTGGGTTGACTCAAATAGGAGTGGTTGTCGTTGGGGGGGAGGGAGGGGGGAGAGGAGAGAGGAGGGGAGAGGGGAGAGGAGAGGGTTAGGTTTATAGCTAAACAAAGATCCGGTTTTGGCTTTGACTATATGTCATTTTCCTAATGCGAGGATATAACCGGGCACTTTAATAGCCCCATGTTATCAAGCTATTGGAAGCGAGCCTTGAGGTTACGTTTCACACTTCACTTTAAGCCATTACAGGTTAGTCGGTGAACATCTGACCCCATTGTTTTAACAAAATCGAAAATCCAGGCAAAACCTCCTGTTTTTAAACACGATGCTAATCATTAAAGTGAGGATGAAAACTATCCCGTGTTGACCCTAGGCTTGCTATGCGAACTAGCTTGACTACGGCGGTAGGGAACCCAAGTATAAATTTTGTTGATTCTAGCATCACCCTACCCAGAAGCCCCGCAGATCAAATGGCGCCGTTCTGCGAGGATGGTGCAAACTACGATATGATGAGTTGATGTGTACTTGTAATCCACATTACAAGTGTGTTTATGTAACTTAACTGGGACGAGAGGATGGGTGGGTCTAGAAAGTGAGTGAACCGGAGTTGAGCAAAGTCGTGAAATTAGTGTGCCTGGTGATAAATGGATCCTCTACGAGAGCGACCAAAGTCAACAAACACCTCCATGAATCCATGACGTATGGAGTCGATGGGGAACACATACACCCTCCTAGAGTGAGTGCTTCCTTCACGCATCATACCTCCTGAGGATGTAGTGGTGAGACCCTACTACAGTGCCTAACACCCACATTTCATGGTATGCGTGAAAATCCATATTCACATACGGGATTTTTGAGGGTATGCACTACTTTTATGGAAGGTATGACCGACATGGATTTGCTCAAGCTGAAAACATTTCCCGCGACAACGCTGAACAAGGCCAAAATTTAGCTGTTGCGGCTAGAAACGGTGGAAGTAGGCGATCTTCAAGGCGGGCCACGAAGAAATTCTTAGTGCAACCAAGACCAACGGTTTGAAGGCGGATCTACCTTACTAGGCCTGACAATGAAATTCTACCATCTTGGGAGAGATTCATGGATACCATCGGTGCTTGTCCACATCATGGTTTCGACACCTGGATGTTAGTGAATCATTTCTATAATGGTATGTCCCCTGCCATGAAGCAATTGCTAGAAACCATGTGTGGAGGTGATTTTTTAAGTAAAAATCAGATGACTATAGTTTCTTGAGTTATGTGGCTAAGAGAAACTTCCAAGGGATGGGATGAACCAAATCGAGGAAGGTGGAAGTGAGGCCCTCGACCCACGAAGGGGAGGAATTTTACACTTTCGGAGGACATGGGAAATGAAAGCAAAATTTCGGCCTAGCTAGGAAGGTGGAGGAGTTAGAGGAAAGAACCAAGTGGCGTGTGAAAACCTTGCCACGAGCCAACCCATTCATCGATTGTCAACCTCTTTGACCCAATCCGGGGAAACGTCATCATTTGCTGTGGTGATTTGATGTCGAGAATACCAAATGTTGTAGGTCAATACAAGCCTGGCTTAATGCCCCATATGGTAATACCTACAATTCCAATTGGAAAAATCACCTAACCTCTGCAAACCTAATCCCCACACCTATGTGCCCCAGGGTGCAACGGCAGTTTGGTTCCTGCATCCTCAACCACATTGAGTCATCATCCTCTTCACACATTGAACAAGCTATCTTGAATTTGAGCAGGTGTTAAAGGCAATTTTGTGGAAGAACAAAGGGATCAATGCACAATTGGCACAAAGGTGATCTTGCCAGAAAATTTTGAATAAAAGAATAGATGGGCTTGAGAACAATCTAATCAGGAAAATTGACAACCTGCGCGATGTGATCACAGATCCAACAAATTCTTTGGAGATAAAGGAGGGAGGAAGTTCCTTCTAAACATTACCAAATCAAAGTCCTATGAGAGTGGTTTCATCAGCAATTCAGGAATGGATGAAGTGAAAGCCATAACTATGAGGAGTGGAAAGAGATAAAGTGACGGTGCCCATGAGCTGCTTGAAGAAACATGGGAAAAGGAAGTTGAACTGAGAGAGGTGATCATTAGTGAGGACTCAATGAAATAGCATGCCACCTCCATTTCCCCAGGGCACTAGAAGTAAAGAAGGCATCCCAACGAGGCAGGTATCTGGAAGTCTAAGGCGGTGAAGATTGACACTTTTTGGACATCATCAAATGAGTCCACGCCTGCAGTTTTTAAAGATCTTGTCTGATCAAAAAGGGATTGGGCATTGAGAAGAAAGCCTTCCTAACCGAGCAAGTCAGTGCCATAATCCAAAGCAAGGCCCCAATCAAATACAAGGATCCAGGATCCCCCACAATTTCAGTCAACATTGGAGGGACTTGCATAGACAAGGCATTGCTTTCGTTTAGGGGCAGTGTAAAACCCTCTTGCCATACTCAGTGTATAAGCAGTTAGGTTTAGGGGAGCTCAAACCTACCAACATCTCTTTGTCATTGTATAAGCAGGTATCCTGATAGATCAGTGAAGATTCCTAAGGGAATAGTTGAGGATGTGTTGGTTAAGGTAGACAAATTCTACTACCCAGTAGACTTTGTAGTGCTTGATACCGAGCCAATTGCAAGTGGGCCCAATCATGTGCCGATTATCCTTTGGGAAGACCATTTTTGGCCACAGCCAATGCAATTATCAATTGCCGAAATGGAGTCATGCAACTCACATTTGGCAACGCTGACGTGGAGCTCAGCATTTTCCTTGAGCCACTTAAGCCTGAACAAGTGGAGGTGATGAGGAAGGAAGAAATGAGAATACGCTCAATTGGTCGAGGAAGGGAGAGGAAGCCGAAGATCCATAAATTGCAAGAATTGGTTAACCAAGATGAAGCAGTTGATTGGGAGCTGTCATCAGTCCTGCCTAGCAGGCAATTGGTCAGCGAAATATGCAATGGGAAGAAAATCAAGCATGGACCAAGCAGGGCATGGCACAAGCCAGCTAGGGGTTAAGGAGCTCCTCTTGACCTTCCACGAGTGAATCGGTGAAGGCCCGAGCTGGTTTTGGTGTTCACGAGAAACCAAATTACATTCAAAAAGATTTTTCTTTTTGTTTTTAAATTGGTCAATTTTGATAGTTTACTATTTTAGTAACTTTCCACTTTTAATGGATTTCCCGATTTAAGCATTTATTTCTAGGTAGCCTAAGTTTAATTTATTTCTATTTTAGTTTTGTTAAAAATAATAATTAATTTGATTTTGTTTTATAATTAGCCTAAATCAAATTTTGTTTCTATGCTTTAATTGAAGCACATTTGCGAGTGAATGCGGATTTCGCGTATAGCGAGTACTTGAAGGCTCTTGGTGCCTATTGATTTAGTGCCAAAAAATTTTGTTTGAGCCCTAATTCAAAATGGGTTTTGAGTGCTTTTCGCACTAATCATCAGTCAACCAAGTGATGTGTACTGAGTCCACTTGGTTCACTAATTCCATTTGAGTTGTTTTGGTAATTTCACGAGGTTTTTACACTTTCGGCCACTTAGTTCGAGTTCGATATCAAGTTATGTGTTGAACCATGAAGGCTGAGACTTCTTGCCACCGTGAATGAAGGAATGTAAGTGGATTATGAAGGAAAATGGGATGCATTAGCAAAAGAGGATCTTTATTGGCGGATTAAAACACATGTACAGAGTCAAATCATTTTAAATTCTGGTTTGGCCCCAATATGCAAGTGCATGGGTCGATAAGTAATAGAATTGGATTTAAGTCGGATATCGATCCACAGAGTCTGAGATTCTAGATCAACTACCTGAGCTACTCGAGCTCCATACTATTTGAACGCTATAACATGATATGGTGTTTCAACTAGAAGGCTGTAAAATATACTATGATATAAAGAAAATGAACAAAATCAAACAAAAATGCAAAGATAATGAATAATGATTGTTGAAAATAGTAGGCGAATAGTCATCGTTTAGAGTACACGTAAGATCAATGTATTGTGATAGTAATTCACATTTATTTAACAACACATTAATTTTACTTGTGTGTTTTGATTTTAGAATGCATCAGGCGTTTAGTAGTACCAAATTTGGATCCTCCACCTCCACATTTCATTATCTAATTCTTCACAGTTCTCGAATGGGAATGAGATAACTACTTTTAAAGGACTTCATCTGGGTATTTTCTTTTGTAATACTTCATACCCATTTACGATTTGTAAACCTTAGCTCCCCAAGTTGTGATCAAGCAAGGATATACAACTTCAGGTTACTCTTCCTCCAAAATTAGAATAGATCACCTCTCCTTGATTAGATCTCGGCTGCTCACGGGATTGGCCTCGTATCCGAATTGGTAGACTCTTTGCTTGTTAAATTGATAACTCGTTGACTCATTCTTGATTTCAAGTGAGAAGAGGATTTATCAAGTAAACTTACAAAGCTCATTAGATCTCTAATAGCAGGATTAATATACCTTCAAAGAAATGTTCATAACTCCCGAATTTGTCGTCTATGTGTTATCGGAGGATCTCCTTGTCGGAGCAATGAAACAAATTCTAAAGCGGGTATAAGCGATATTCAGATAAAAAAAACTTTAAACCCATAACCGAAAGTAAATTCATAGCAGAACTACAATTTTCAAAAGCAACTACGGGAAAGATAATTTAATGTTAGCATTCACTTAATGGGCCGGTTCCTCAATTCTTGAATTACACTAAACATTCCTCGATCAAAGAATAGCGCAGAATTGAAGCTGAAATTCGAATTCGAGAAATTATGCATTCAAACATTCGGGTAGTAATTTGAAAAGAAACGAATTACGCATTCGTACGCCGAAAACATAACATCGATTCGGAATAGAAAGCGAAAATAAAGCGATAAATCTAATCTAATCTCACAACTATCAACATTGAAGAAAGAGATAAAAAAGAAAAGAAAAGAAAGAAAACTAAAGAAAAATAGAAAAATGAGCCTTCCGGCTTTACCGGACCTCACCGATGCATTATTAAACCCATGACTACTTTTATGAGTTGGGCGCTGCGTATTTTATAGGATTTTTCTCGATTAGGCCTAATCCCGATCGTTCTTTGTGGATTTCAAATTAGGTTTGGCCCATGTTAATGTTCAGGTCGCTGAATTCCAACTCCCTTGTCGCGACATCATCCATGTCGTTGACATCGATCTCGCGTCGCGACATGACGAAGATCTTCTGCGACCTCCAACTTGTGTTCACGATGTACGACATCAATCCCTTGTCAGCGACATCACTTCATGCCTTTGGAAGGTTTCAAGCGATGATTCGATGTCGCGACCACCGATCTCACGTCGCGACCTCAACTTATGCTTTTGCAAGTTTCAATTGGTCTCTCCTGATGTCGCGACATCGTTATCTTGTCGCGACCTCAGTTCAATATTCTGCAGCCTTCAACTGGTATTCCTGATGTCGCGAAATCAATCTCACGTCGCGACCTCAGCTCAAGTCTTCTGCAGCATTCAACTTGTCTTCGGGTGTCGCGACATCGACTAAGTCTGCGGGTTTCAATTTTGGTTTCTCATGATGTGCGACATCGATACGTTATCGCGACAACAACCCACATTCTTATACATTCCATTTGATTTCTTATGTCGCAACAACAACCTATTCGTGACATCAGCGATCCTTGCATGCTTCAATCTTATCGCCACTTGTATCTTTCAACTAGTTGCTCTTGTTGTAGCGACATCGGCTTAAGGATCGCGAGGTTTCTTGGTTTCTCATGATGTCACGACGCTCCCGATCTCTTAATCCGCGACATCGGCTTATGGCTCTGCAGTTTTCACTTGATGGTTCCTGTTTTCGTGACATCAATCCCTTGTCCGCGACAGCCATTTCATGACTCGAGGTCTCAAGCGTTGCGTTCACGATGTCGCGACATAAATATCTTGTCAGCGACATCACTTCGCGACTGCGACTTTAAAGGCTGGTCGCCGTAGTGTCAGCGACATTGATCTGCTTGTCGGGACGCGACTTTCCCCAGTCTTTGGAGGCTTCAAGCGGGGTTCACGATGTCGACATCAATATCACGTCAGCGACAACGGTTCAATTCTTCTGACTTTCAAACAGTCATGTCAAAACCTCGATCTCTTGTCGCTGACGTGACTATGTCTTTGGAGGCCTCGCACATTGCTTCGGTGTCGTGACTTGGTCCTGCCGACAAACGACTCGATTAACACGGTCATCCTTCTAAACATGTCATAGCTTCGTCGTTCTCTTGTCACGACCTCCATCCCTTGTCGCGACATCACTTCTTATGTTTACGCTCGATCATCAATTTTGCCTATCTTGTGATCCACATGCGCGACGCAATTTCCATGATTTTCACGATGTCGCGACCTCATAAGCAATTTGTAAACCCCGAAAGCGCAACGTGGTTAGCCGGTTGCTTTCATTCTGCCACGCTATTTTGCATTTTACTCGCCCAGGATTCTTGCATTTTCCCTTTGCATTTTCTTCTTTCTTTCTGCTTCACGCAAATAACAAATTTGGTGAGTTTCTTCGTATTTCTGCGTCTTAATTATTCCTTGCACATTAGAATCAACGGGAAAAATGGACTAAAAATAGATGACTTTTAAGCTCATCGGATCTACGGTGGCAAGAAGTGGAGCGAGGAGCAATCGAAATTTCGCTATGATTGCGAAAATTTATTTGGGATTACGAGAGACACCCATGATCGTAGAGAAAATTAGCGATCGCAGCGAGAATGAATTTCATTAGACTAGCGAAATTTCGCTAGCTAAGCCGAAACTCTTGTTCTTAGCGAAAATGCACCATGGTTTAGCTATCTCTCACAAATTTAAACTGGGCTAGCGAGATTTAGCCTTCTTAGGAGTTTGGTGATGGCGGTGTTCAATTTCATATCCTAGAAATCCCCCTTCATGAAATTCTTTGCCACAATGATTTTTTGTATATTTGATCCCCAAAGGACCACGTTTTGATGTATTACCATTGTAGCCCTTATGTAATTTCATATTTTAGGTGTTTAGTATTTTCACACTTTGGGTTGTACTATATAAACCCCCATAGCTTTGTAACCTAAGCAACTTTTCATTATATACGGTTTTTCCCACGGCTTTTTATTTTGGGGTTCATTTGCTCTCTTCTCTCCTCTTTCTTTCATTTTCTCGAGGCGCCAAACACCCCTTTGGGATGACAACTCAGGGATGCTTGGCTAAGCCTCCTGCTGAAGAGGAGGGTTGCTAACTAGTTTTGGGGTTCTTTGCCGGGTTGTCCTCATGCTTTGAATGTTACGGAATTACGACATTTATGGTTCCCGACTTTTCCAAACTAGGGTTTAATGCCATGTAATGTTGTTCCTTTGGTATGCCATGCTTAGGGATCGATTTTATGCACCAATGCTAGATGATATCCTTTAGATACCATTCACGAACCCACTTGAAATGAGGTTAAGTTCTAGGATTTTTAAAGCTGAATGGGACTTGAATACATAATACTTGTGTTGACTCAAATAGAGTGGATTCACAGGACAAGTTTTATAAATTTAAACAGGGTTCGGTTTGGCCTTGACTATATGTCTTGCCGCCATGCGAGGAAATCTTGAGAAGTTACTTCAATATTATGTCATCAAAAATTTGGTGACCCAAACCTTCAAGGTTACCATTTCACACTTCACTTTCGCCATTCCCGGTTAGTCGATGAACAACTGACCTCCCTGTTTTTAGCGAATCAAATCCAAAGTAAGCCTCTGAAAGATTTTCAAACACTAATACAAATCATTCGGTAGGATGAAAACCCCATCCTCGTGTTCGACCCTAAACCGCTATCTGCGGTAGCTTGACTACGGCGATGGGAAATTAGGAAACAAATTTTGTTGATTCGGCTCACCCCTCTGTGCACGAATCAAATGGTAGCCGTTCTGGGGATGGTGCCAAACTACGTATGATGAGTTGATGTGTACTTGTAATCCCACATTAAAAGTGTTGGTGACCTTCGGTCCTTTTGAATTTAGTGTGCGAGGCGCAAGTTTTCTTCATGGCGGTCAACGCTGTTTTGTTTCTTCGCGGTCAGTTTTGTTTTAACTAACACTGACCTTTTTGCCAAGCTTTGTTTGTATTCTTTGTTGTGTCTCATTTTGTGTAACAGGTGTTTATGCGGCTTGGGACGAAGGGACATCGGTAGGCGCAAAGAGTGAGTGCACCAATTGAACAATTTGTGAAATCGGTGTGCACGGTGACGGGAAATGGATCTCTACGGGCGACAAACTCAGCCAGACGCCTCCTATGAATCAAGCGATACGGATCGATGAGGAGCCATACACCCTCTAGAGTTAGTGCCCCCTCACGCATCATACCTCTGGCGAGGATGTGCGGTGAGACCCTACCTAGTGCCCACAGCCACATTTCATGGTATGGAGAATGAGAATCCATATTCGCTTTATACGAGTTTTGAGGAGGTATGCACTACTTTGAGAGCATAAGCGACATGGATTTGCTCAGTAAACATTCCAGTGACAGAAAGACAAGGCAAAAATTTGGCTCAATTCACTGAGGCCAAGGACTATTAGAAATTGGGCCGATCTTCAAGCTGAATTTTTGAAGAAATTGGAGGCTTGACAGACCCGATAGTTTGAAGAGCGGATCTACACTACTCGGCCTATGACGGTGAAAAATTCTACCAATGCTGGGAGAGATTCATGGACACCATCAGTGCTTGTCCACATCATGGTTTCGACACTTGGATGTTAGTGAATCATTTCTAAAATGGTATGTCCCCTGCCATGAAACAGTGTAGAAACCATGTGGAGGTGATTTTACGAGTAAAAATCAGGATGAAGCTATGGATTTCTTGAGTTATGTGTTTGAAACTTCCAAGGGTTAGGATGAGCCAAACCCGAGAAAGGTGGAGAAAATGATGCCCTCACCCCACCAAAGGGGAGGAATTTTTACACTTTCGGAGGACATGGAAATGAAAGCAAAATTTACACTTTCGGAGGACATGGAAATGAAACCATACAGCCTAACTAGGAAGGTGGAGGGCTAGAAAGAGGCTCCATGAAGTGCGACGTGGCTGAAAACAACACCTGAAACCAACCTATTCATCGGTTGTCAGCCTCTTGTTAATCAGGGAGAACATCGTTATTGCCCGTCGATGAAGGATTTGATGTCAGAATATGCAAATGTTGTAGGTCAATACAAGCCACAACCCAATGCCCATATGGTAATACCTACAATTCCAACTGGAAGAATCACTGACCTCTTAAGGCTAAATCCTGCCTATGTGCCCAAGTGCCAAAACAACGGTTTGGTTCCTAAATCTAAACCCACGACCACCATCGTATTATACAATTGAGCTTGACCATCTTGAATTTGAGCAAGGTGTGGTAGGCAATTTGGAAGAGCAAAAGGGGGATCAATGCACGAGTGTACGAGGAAAGTGATCTTGTAGAAAGTACACTAAACTAAAAGAATAGATGGGCTTGAGCAATCATCAGAAAATTGACAACCTGCGTATTGATAACAAAGATCAACAAATTCTTTGGAGATACGAGAGGGAGGAAGGTTTAGCCCGAGCATTGCCAAATCCAAAAGGGGTCCATGAGGGTAGGTTCATCTAGCAATTCAGGAATGGATGAAGTGAAAGCCATAATCACTCTGAGGAGTGGAAAGGAGATAGAACAACCAGTGCCCATGGCTGTTGAAGAAACTTGCAAGGAAAAGGAAGGCACATTTGAGAGGGGTGATCATCGGTGAGGACTCAATGGAAGCCTTTATTATGCCACCTCCATTTCCCCGAGACCTTAGAAGTAAGAAGAGGCATCTAAGCGGCGGGTATCTGGAAGTCTAAAGGCGGTGAAATTCGACATACCCCTTTTGGACAACATCAGCCAGTCCACGCCTATCTGAGAGTTTTAAGATCTTTGTACGATCAAAAGGGATTGGGCATTGAGAAGAAAGCCTTCCTAACCGAGCAAGTCAGTGCCATAATCCAAAGCAAGACCCCAGTCAAATACAAGGATCCAGGATCCCCCACAATTTCAGTCAACATTGGAGGGACTTGCATAGACAAAGCAATGCTTGATTTGGGGGCCAGTGTAAACCTTCTGTCGTACTCAATGTATAAGAAGTTGGGTTTATGGGAGCTTAAGCCAACCAACATCACTTTGTCATTGGCTAATAGATCAATGAAGATTCCTAAGGGAATAGTTGAGGATGTATTGGTCAGGTAGACAAATTCTACTACCCGGTAGACTTTGTAGTGCTTGATAGAACTTGATAGCAAGTGGGCCCAGTCATGTGCTAATTATCTGGGAAGACCATTTTTTGGCCAGCACCCGATCACGATCATCAAGCGCTATAAATGGAGTCATGCAACTCACATTTGGCAACATGATTGTCCATGAATTGCGAGGGAATAGCTAACCGAGGTGGCGAGGTGTTTGGTGTGCCATCATTAGCCAACGCAAGAATTTGGTCAGCCCCGAATTCAACCCGATTGAAGCGAATCAACAATGAGGAATCAAGTATCAAAGGCTGCGGCACAAACCACCACGAAGGGGTTGAGAGATCCTCCTCCTTGACCCTCCATGAGTAATTAAAGGTAACTTTTGAGCTGGTTTGGTATCACTGAAGCAAATTACTGACTCGATAATTACAGTTTTTGTTTTAAATTGGTCAATTTCATGTTTGGCTATTTTTAGTAGTTTCCCGATTTAGCAGCTTTCCCTTTTAAGTAGCCTAAGTTTAATATTATTTTTTATTTTTATTATTAATTATTAGGTTTTTATTAGAAATAATATTTATTTTGTTCTCTTTTGTGTTATTTTATTTGGTCTAATTAAATATTTTTTTACTTGCGGGAGAACGAATTACCCCATTTGAATTTCGCTATAATAGAAATCGGTCTACGTGACCACTGACTCCCCTTCAAAGCTACATTTAAAGGGGAGAGACTGACGACTTCATTTCTTTTCTCCTTCCCGCGAGGAGCTGCCGCGTATTTGTTCGCGCCACAGGCCATCGTCACTTTCTGCTTGGCCTGAGCCACTTGCCACCACCCACTACTCCAGTGCCTGAGCCAGCACGCCTCGGCCGCTGACCCATGACCTTGCCCCGACCTAGTTTAGTCGGTTGGTACCTGGTCCATTGCCTCCCTTTGGTTCTTAGGGTTCGGGCGCCCCTCTGACCACCTTGCTCTTGGGTACCGTTATGCGATGACCTAACTCGCTGCGTTCGAGCCTATGCCACATCAGGTGCCACTCCAGTCCAGTGTTAGGTATTCCACGCAGTGCCGATACCACGGTCCGCCTTAGTCGGAGAGTGAGCCACAGTCGACTGTTTACGTACTGCTTTATACGCCCGGTGTCCTTTTCGACTAGCCATGGTCCACACTCGAGGAGTGGGTCCGCGCACGAGGGCCTCGGGTCGGGTTCGAGCATTCCGGCGGGAGGGCGGAATACAGTTCTAGCTCCAGGTTACAGAGCTAGTCCCGGGGAGCCTCGGGGTTCGGGAGATACGAGCCGGATGGGACCGGGCCTTCACCGGTGCCTCGGAGGGAGATCCCGGAGGCTCGGCCCTCCAGCGGGCCCGTACATCGGGCCGAAGTCTCCGACATCTGAGCTGAGCCATCTGCGTCCCGGCAGCGGCGGAGGCCTTCTCATCGCCACAGTTATCGCTGCTTTGAGGATCGGACGGCCCTGCTTTTTCTGAGGACCGTTAGGGACGCGTCGGGCTCCGCCAAGATTTCCATGGAGAGTCGTGCTACGGCGTCAGAGCCTTGACGGCCCGATGCCGGGTTCGGGTATTCCCATGCGGCTAGTGGAAGCGGTACTCTTCTGCCAGTTTAGCGTTTTACGGCCGGTTCCTCACATCCCGGGTGGTGCTTGATTCTACCAATTCTATGACCTCCAGGGCGCCAGGAGTCGTTGGGCTCCAGGTCGGTGTGATGATCGGCACGGAGTACTCAGAGGCGCGGACATTTCAGCGACGTGGGCCTACAGTGATCAGGCCAGTGCGGAGGTTATCGGGCGCCTCGTGGGCTTCGAGGAGAGAGATGGTCAGTTGTCTCGGCTCGAGACCTTCTTGCCGGGCCCGATTGCTCTTGGTGACGACTCCTCCCGGATCTTCTTATTGATCATGCGCTTTCCGGACCCGACCTCTTCCCACTACGGCACTCGTCCCAGCATGGGGGCTATCCTGAGGCTCTGTCTGGGATCTCGGAGGATCCCGGTTCGGTCCCTCGGAGTTGGTGATGACCGCCTTGCTACATTTTGAGGATGGGTCCGCTGCGAGGGCTGGCTCGACGGAAGAGTCCTATCCTTGTTGATGCCACATTTCTTGAGCGAGGTCTGACACTTGGGAAGCTCGGAGAGCCCGCGCTCGAGGAGGATCCGATCCCCTCGGAGTCTGTCTTTGGGCGAGCCATGGTGATGCCTATTTATTTTCTCCTCAGGGACCGGAGTGCCGGATGTGAGGCGAGGATTCCGGAGGAGATGATCCGACTCGGGTAGGAAGATGGAAGAGTCCGATTGCCAGATATATCTCCTCCATCTCCTCCTCCACCTGCTTCGGCCCGGCCCTGTGACCTCCTCGGCCCATCATATACGGCGCGACATTCTCGAATACGTTCTGCCTCAGTTTGAGGCTGCGAGTATTTATGGATGTGGCACATTCATGGCCACTACGAATCGATGGACGAGAGGAATTGACTTAGGCAGAGACCACTTTGGGGCGGTGTGTCATACCATGCTCAGCGGATCCTTGAGTCACCACGGTCTCCGCGTGATCCCAACCATAGAGATGGGCCAAACGTGATGCGACGGCCTCCTTTTATGTAGCCACAGCGCGACTTCGGATCCTCCACCACCACGAGATTGAGGTGGTCACACTCCTGTCTCTAACTTTCCTATCCCTATTACATGTCTATGCTCTTACTGGGAGGAAAAGTTAGAGGTAGGAGTGTCTTCTGTTATGTTTTTGTATAGTTTTCAGCATTATCAACTGCCTACTAATTTTATTTAGGATTCATGTATTAGCCGATAGTAGGCAGTGATACTTTTGTATGTTTAGCTATATTAAGCATGTATTTGTCATTTTGACTATATCAAAAGCTTTACAGTGTTATTTACAGTTTACTACACTTTTGCATATTACTTTTGTGCCTCCACTTTGTGTATCCACTTTTGTCTTTAATTGAACAATTGAATTGCTAGTGAAAATTGAAACCACTGTGTGTTACCTTAATGCTAGAATAATTCCATGCGCCCGATTTAGTTTGTGGTCGATTGAAGTTTCGTATTGACCCAGACATTGCTTTAGTTAATTCACACACTGCACTCTAGATTGTACCAATAAGTTTGTGAAATTATATACCCTCGCTTTCACTTTTAGCGGCGTTAGACACATTTGATGACCCATGTCGGTTTGTGTTACCCATATATGAAGACCAATGTTGTCTTCCAAAAAGAAAAAGAAAGAAAAAGCAAAAGGAAAGAAAGAAGAAAAAGAAAAATAAAAATTAAGGTGACTTTGCCTTGAAGCCCGGGCGATCCGAGGGTTATATAGCGAAAGCCTTTAAAACCCGATGCCTAAACCTTAATTGGTTGGGAGTCATCGACTTAGTGTTCGTTACGGGTGGATGGGTAGAGTTTAGTGTATTGTAGGTGCTTGATTCTCGTGTTCGGTCGGGGTGAAGCTGCGAGTTTGTGGTCAAGTGATCCTTTTGGCTTGATGCCTGACCTTAATTGGTTGGGAGTCGTCGATTGGACCCCGTTACAGGACTTTGGTGAAGTGAGTGTTTAAGCATTGCACCCTACAATGTAGTCAAATAAAGAAAGAAGAGTGTAGCTATTCCTATCTAGGTTGTTCAGCAGCTTAAGGCCATGCCAGTAGCTAGGTTGGGGGGAAGGAATAATTTCGCAATTTATTGGCTCAGTCTGGTTACATTAGGAACCATTAGATTTTGGTGGAAATTCAGGTTGAGTTCCTTGGATCCGATGTTAACCTAAAGCTTATTCTTGTATGGTTTATGTTCTCTCATGTGGTTTTCTTGAGTTATAAGTGTTCATTTAAAGGTAATGCCTATACGTACATGCTTGCAGACCATATTCCTTTTGGCTTAATAGCCCATTATGTTTTAGCATTGCTAAGGGACTAGCAACGTGTGGGTTGGGGGTGTGAATTAGTGCCCAAAAATTCTATTTTGAGCCCTATTCAAAATAGGTTTAGTCTTTTTTCTTTTAATCATCAATTAAACCAATTGATGTGTGCGGGTCACTGGATTTCACTAATTCCATTTGAGTTTGTTTTTGGTAATTTCTGAGGTTTTTGCAGCCACCTCGGCCACTTAGTTCGAGTTCGATATCAGAGTGTAATGTTTGAACCATGAAAATGGAACTGGCGCCCGCCGTCAAAAGCAGAGGAATGTGAAGTGGATTATTGAAGGAAAATGGGATGCGATGGCAAAGAGGGATGCGTGAGCAAGAGTGAAGCCAGGAGACAAATCTGATGATTCGCTATGATTGCGAAAATTTCATTGGGATTGCAAAAAATTTGTGTCGTACTTGAAAATTTGCAATCCTAGCGAGGAAATAGAAGAACCTATTAGAATAGCAAATTAGCTAGCTAGTGAAACTCTTTATTCCCGACAAAAATACACAGTTTCACTATACTGCAAATTTATTAGGCTAGCGAAATTTTGCTATCATGAAATTAAAAACATTGATAAGCGAAATTTCCAATTTCTCTATCTCTGTAGAAATTTCGTTAGGCTAGCGAAATCCCCACATAGCGAGAGTGCTTTGCCCTGTGATTTTTGTATATTTGATCCCCAACGACCACGTTTTGATGTAATACCATTATAGCCCTTATGTAATTTCATATTTTAGGTGTTTAAAGTATTTTCCACTTTGGGTTGTACTATAAACCAGCTAACTGTAACCCTAGCGACTTTTCATTATATACAGTTTTTCCCACAGCTTTTATTTTAGGGTTTCATTTGCTCTCTTCTCTCTCCTCTTTCTTTCATTTTCTCGACTGCCAAATACTCCCCTTTAGGATGACAACTCAAGGGATGCTTGGCTAAGCCTCATAGCCTTGAAGATGAGGGTTGCTAGCTTGGTTTTGGGGTTGCTGCAGGTTGTCCTCATGCTTTAGATATTCTGGTCACGGCATTTATGGTTCCCAGCTTTCCAAACTAGGGTTTGATGCCATTTAATGTTGTTCCTTTGGTCAATACTTGCCATGCTTTAGGGTTCAGTGCATACTTAATGCTAGATGCACTGATATCCTTTAGATGCCATTCTGAGCCAAATGAGGGTTAAGTTCTAGGATTTTAAAGCGAGATGGGACTTTGAATGCATAATACTTGTGTTGACTCAAATAGGAGTGGTTCTAGGGTTGAGTTTCAAGCTAAACAAGGTCCGGTTTTGTGTAATCTCATGTCACTTGCCATAATGGAAATAACAGAGGACACTTGACCAACCCTATGTCATGGTAGTGACAGGCCTTCAAGGTTACCATTTCACACTTCACTTTAAGCCATTCTGATTAGTCAATGAACAAACAACCTCCCCTGTTTTTAACCAAATTCGAAAATCCAAACTAAAGCCTCACCAATTTTCAAACACTAATGAAATCATTAAGTAGGATGAAAACCCGACCCTAGACAGCTATCTGCGGTAGCTTGACTAAACGTGCAGGAGAATTTATAGGAAACAAATTTTGTTGATTCACACTCACCCTACCCAGGTAGCTTGCGAATCACCTTCCATCTTTATAAAGAGGAAGGGATAGACCATTCGCCTTCGCCGTCTTTTCTTCCTTACCCCACCTAAGCCACGCGGTAGTGAGCCACGTGGTGCCTGCTGTTAATCACGCCCGGCGCACTGCAGCCTGCCCGGACCGACCCATCTGCCTCGACTCGGTGCCGGCGGCTTTGTGCGTGCCCTGTCTCCCTGCAGAGGCACGTACGTGCCTGATACCGCCCCGTGATCGTTCCGGTAGTCCACCGGCCGTCGCGGCATCATCCCTCGAGCCCCCAGTTCAGTAGGTGTCGGGACTCCAGCTCTTGATCCACATCCATGCCACGGCAAGCGGGTGCCTTGTCGTGGTTTAGTCTAGCCACAGTTCGGCCGTGTGAGCGCGGTACATTGCCATTCCAGCCGCTAGCCACTGGTGCCCCTTCCCTTTATTCTGATTATGGAGCGTACGGAAGGTGGAGTCCCGCTACGAGCCCAGTCGGGTTTAGCACTCCCGGAAGCGAGACGGGGCCCGGCTACGGTCCCGATCCGGTCCACGAGGAGCCTCAGGGGTTTAGGAAGTGTCGGAACCGGGATGGGACCTCGGGCTGATCCCGGTACCGAGAGCGATCCGGGGAGGCCAGGCCACTCAGCGGGCCGTACATCGGTCGAGTGTTTTCATCATCACAGGCAGAGCCGTCACCGTCCCCCCGACCTTGATGAAGAGAGCTCATGCTCCGGTTATCGCGCCTTTGAGGATCAAGCGATCATTGTTTGTTGGGACCTCGATTCCGGGGAACGTCGGGCTCCACGCCACAGATTTCCATGGAGAGTCATACTACGACGTGCCGTGGTGGCTAGCGTCCGGTTCGGGGAGACTCCGGTAGGGAACAGCTAGCTCTGATTACTCCCTCGCGCCGTTCATGGCCGCGGCCAGTTCTACTATCCGGGTGGTGCCGGTTCTACCACTCCGCGGCTTCGGGGAGGCGCCAAGTCGGCCGGAGCTCGATTCGATATTGATGATCAGCAGAGTACTGCGGCGGTTATTCCGGTTGCGCCGACTGCACGAGCGGCGATTACGGGGTTATCGGGATTGGCCTTAGCGGCCACGAGAGGAGATGGTCGATGTCTCGCTCAGGTATATGGGCGGACCCGATTACTCTTCAAGAGCGCTCCCTTCAGGATGCTTCTCATTGATCACTCAGGACCGACTGTTTAGATTCTGACCTTGCGTCCGCGTGGGGAGCCGTACCGGGCTCTGTCTGGGATCTCGGAGGAGTTCTGGTTGGTCCTGAGTTGGTGATGACCGCCTTCTTTGCACTTAGAGATAAGGTCCGCAAGGGCTTTGGCTTCGGCGAAGAGTCTACCCTTGTTGATGCCGACTCTTGGAGCAGGGTCACGGAGCACTTGGGCTTCAGGAGGAGCCCCGTATCAGAGGTTGAGATACCTGGTCTTGTCTATGGAGAGCCATGGTGATCTCAGATTTCTTTCTTCTCGAAGCCGACGGGACCGGAGGAGGTCGGGATGAGGGGCGAGAGGACTCCCAGAGGAGAGATGATCCTGCTCCAGAGGTAGAGATGGAGGAGTCGGTGCAGATATATCTCCTCCCATCTCCCTCCTCCCTTTCTTGGCCCGCGGCTGCCCGGCTTGACCCAGTCGCCATCTGACCACCTGACATTCTCAGGAATGTACGTTCATGTCGGTTCAAGGAGCTCGCGGTCTTTATGGATCTTTGTCACGTTCGTTGGCTACTACAGGGCATCGATGGATAGAGATTGACTTCCGGGCGAGACCACTTTGGGAGCATTGTCATACCATGCTCTGCGGATCATGAGTACCTCGGTCTCAGCGTGATTTCACGCCCATCGAGATGAGCCTGACGACGACAATGGCCTCCTTGAACATGCGCCCGCGGCGACTTCAAATCCACCACCACCGCGAGAGTGAGGTGGCCACACTCCTGTCTCTAACTTTCCTACCCCTATTACATGTTTCTACTTTGACTGGGAGGAAAAGTTAGAGTTAGGAACAATGCCTCATGTTTTATGCAGTTTCCATGCTTTATCAGCTGCCCCACTCATTTAATGCAGGATTCATGTATTGCCAATAGTGGCGGTGATATTTTTGTTATGTTTAGCTATATTAGCGTGTATTAGCCATTTTGGTTATATCCAAAGCTTTATAGCATTATTCTGGTTACTACACTTTTGCGGTTCGCTTTTGTGTCTCCGTTTGTGTATATTCTCTTGCCTTTAATTGGAAAATTGAAACCCTGTATGTTACCTTAATGATAGGACAATTCCATGCATGATTTAGTTTTGGTCAATTGAAATTTCAGCATGTTCAACCTTGAACTTTCCCCCTTTGGCTAATCACACACAGTGCACACCAGGTTGTACTAATATGTTGAAAAGCTATATACCTCTTTCTACTTTGCAAAGCTGGCCTTAAATTGCTGACGACCCATAATAGGTTTTTGTTACCCATGTATGAAGACCAATGAAGTCTTCCAAAAAGGAAAAAAAAAAAAAGTCGTGACACATTTCCTTGAAACCCGAACACGGTCGGGGGTATATGGCGGCGAAAGCAAAGCCCGGTGCCACTAAGCCTTCAACGGTTTGGAGTCCACCGACTTAGTGTTCGTTACATGAATGGATGGGTGAGTTTATGCGTGTTGTAGGTGCTTATTCTCGAAGTCATTCGGTCTGGGTGAAGCTGCGAGTTTGTGGTCAAGTGATCGCGCGCGGCAGTGCCCTAAACCTTAATTGGTTGGGGAGTCGGTGGACCCCGTTACGGACTTTGGTGAAGTCTAGTTTTAGCATTGCACCACATTGCAATCAAGGGAAGAAATAAAGTGTAACTAGTCCTATTTAAGTTAGTCAATAGTTTAGGGCCATGGCAGTAGCTAGGTTGGGGGGAGGGAATAACTTTGCAATTCATTGGCTCAAGCTGGTTATCTTAGGAACAATTAACTTTTGGTGGAAATTCAGGTTGACATTCTTGGAACCGATGTTGCCCAAACTTGTTCTGGTTTTGTTATTTCCTTGGCGGTTTCATACGAGAATGTAAATTGTTCATCCTAAAGGTAAAACTAATCTATTTTATACACTTTTGACCCAAATACACTTTTGTAAAAGCGACTATGCATCCCATTTTGTTTAGCATTGCTAGGGACTAACAGCATTGTCGGTTGGGGTGTGATTAGTGCCAAAAAAATGTGCTATTTTGAGCCCTATTCAAGGTAGGTTTTGAGTGCTTTTGTTCACTAATCCTTATCAATTAAGCCAATTGTTGTGTGCGAGGTCCATGGTTTCACTAATTCCATTTAGAGTTTGTTTTGGTAATTTCCACGGGTTTTTGCGTTACCTCGACCAATTAGTTCAACTTTGATGTAGATATGTCTTAGAATGCGGTTCACGGTGTTTTCAACCATCAAATGAAGAAATGTGGAAATTGGATAATGAAGAAAGAAGGTTGCGAGAGTGGATGTAGTGAGCAAAGCGAGGAATCGAGTTTTCACTATCATTGCGAGAATTTGTAATCTAGCGAAATTAGAAATTTCTTAAGCGAGAACTAAGCTAGCTAGTGAAATTCCTTTGTTGCTAGCGAAATTTCCCGTTTCGCTATCTATGGAATTTATTAAATGTGAAATTTCGCTAACATAAGCGAAATTTTGCCTTCATGAAATTTCTACATAACGAAATCTCATTACTGTGTTTTTGGTATTTTTGGTTCCAAACGACCACGTTTTGATATTTTACCATTTTGTCCCTTATGTAATTTCATATTTTAGGCATTTTTGTATTTTCACACTTTGGGGTTGACTATAAAAGCCTCTCAAACTTTCTAACCCTAAGCAACTTTTCACTTTATAAAGTTTTCCTGCAGCTTTCATTTTAGGTCTCATTTTGCTCTCTTTGCTCCTTTTCTCTCATTGTCTCGGCTGCCAGAAACACCCTTGAGGATGATAACTCAAGGGATGTAACTAAGCCTCATAATATGAGGAGGGTTGCTAGCTTGGTTTTGAACAGCTGCGGGTTGTCCTCATGCTTTGAATGTTCACAGTGCGCATTTATGGTTCTAACTTTCCAAACTAGGGTTTAATGGCATTTAATGTCTTTCCTTTGGTAAATACATCATGCTTTAGGGTTCCAGTGCATTCTTAATGGTAAGATGCACTGATATTCTTTAGATGTCATTCTGAGCCATGGGAATGAGGTTAAATGCTAGGGTTTCAAGCGAATGGGACTTTAAATGCTTAGTACTTGGGGTTGACTCAAATAGGAGTGGTTATGAAAGTTTGAGTTTATAGCTAAACAAAAGATCCGGTTTTGGCTTTGACCCCCATATGTCATTTTGCCTAATGCGAGGATATAACCCGAGGACACTTTAGCCTTTATGGTATCAAGCTAGTGACCCAAGCCTTCAAGGTTACCATTTCACACTTCACTTTAAGCCATTACGGTTAGTCGGTGAACATACAACCCCATTTATTTAACAAAATCCGAATCCAAACAAAGCCTCCTGCGTTTTAAACACTGATGCTAATCATTCGGTAGGATGAAACCCACATCCCGATGTTCGACCCTGAAGCTGCTATCTTTGCGGTAGCATTTCTGGCGTGGGAGAACTCAGAATATAAATTTTGTTGATTCCGCATCACCTGCTAGGTAGCACGAATCACTTCGTCCATGCTTTAATGTAATCGAGACTATCGTGTGACAAAGGACTAATATCATACTATGGCAAGGTTTTTCGAGTCATTGAATTCACTTGATTTGGGTAGTTATAATGTCTTGCTAGGGTAATTATAACTATGGAATAGAATATGATTTAGGCCCGTTGCTAACATTGAGTGAACCTATAGGGTCACACATAAGAATGAGCTATAATGGGATGTTAGAAAGGCTCTTTCTTTAGCCCATGATTAAACCCAAGCCCAAGCCCAAGCCCATTAATAGTTAATGGAATTTGGTTTAAATTCTTTTTAATAAAAGGGTTTGGGAGGCTTGATATAAATATGGGGTTTATCATCTAAAAGTTTGTGGTTCTTTTGAAGTGGGTGTTTTTGAGAGAGAATTCTTTTTAGAGTTTTGGAAGACACTAAGGTGTCTTTGGTTTTGTTGGACAAAGACCTATCATAAGGTGCTAGCACATTCATCCCATCCATTAGCCATTTGTGTTGATACCTTTAGGGCATTTACTGCCTTTGCATCGTCTTGGCTCGTTGTTGCTAGATGCGTTTCGGAGGAGTTGTTTGTGTTTCCGACTTGTGTGTGGTCGAGCAAATGCACTAATTCAGAGGATTACGTGTACAAGGTAGAATCTGGTTTCCTTGATTCATTGTTTAGTTTCATCAAACTGCTTAGATCCTGATGCAGTTTAGCATTAAATTTTTTTATTTCCACTGCGCTTTCATATTTAAGTTCCAATAGTGGTATTGAAATTTGCCAATTGTTTAATTGGCGGTTTTATATGTGATATACGTGTCTGTTTGAGTGTATTTGTTTTGCCATATGTGATATACCCAAATGATCCCATTAGTTCATCCATTTTACTCATCGATATAATCCCAGTGTCTTTTTTGTATGAAGTCTGTAAAACATCGAGATGAGAGGAAATTAAAAAGATTAGGTTTAAGCTACAATAAGTTAGGACCCGGTGATGGTATAATGGAAATTACAGGTTCGTAATTCTTGTGTTCTAATCCCATTGGAGACATTTACAACAAGATTAATTAGTAGAACATTACATATTAAGTATGACGTATAGATTCTTATAATTTCTTTGGTGCTTAGAGACTGACAAATGCCAAACACGGTCATCGTTGGGCTTCTGGTCGATAAAAAAACATTTATAACTATCTGGTCCAGGAGCTGGATCGATATGACACTATATTTCATTTCATTCCACCCGATCCGCTAGTTTGACCCTTATTGGTATACGATCTATCCTTAACTTCGAATATGATGGATAATATTACAGTAAGGGCATTAAGACTCGATCATAGTAATTTACAATATTGTATATAAATTTATACCCAAATAATACATTTTGATGCTCATGCAATTTTTATGGCAATGCATTTGGGAAATCAGTATTCCCAAATCACTTCAAACAAATCTCAAATACGTTTCTTGAAAATCATTTCAACCAACGATCAAAAAACTTGAAATAAGAAGAGAGGTATGGAGAGCAAACTCAAAAAGGTTATCGCTCCTCGATTTCTATCCTTGGAATCCCGTTCTTGGGTCAGGCTTCCTCGTCACCAAGAATTTGAATCACTCAATTTGGATGAGTGAAACTCAACTTATGGCTTAAATACCATAACTATTCCAAAACACCAAAACTGTACCAAGCTAAACCATAATTTGCCTAAAAACAGAGCCTCACTTTGACGAATTTTTGGGTCCAATGGGGTCCAAGTTTGAATACACTTATTTCAAGGATATTTGTTATCCTAGAAAGTCTAGTTTACTTAGAAATTTGAATCACTTAATTTGGATGGAGTGAAACTAAACTTATGACCTATATACACCAAATTGTTCCCAAAACACAAAACTATACCAAACTAAACCAGAATTTTAGGAAAATAGAGCCTCAATTTGGCAATTTCTAGGTCAATGGGGTGCAAATTTGAATACACTTATTCAAGAATCTTTATTCTATAAGTCTAGTTTACCAATAAATTTGAATCACTCAATTTGGATGAGTAATGGCCAAGTTATGGTCAAAACAAAAACAAGGGTTTTGGAAAATTTTGACAGCATCTCCCCTAAAACCCTAACATTTCCTTTATACAAAAATTCCTCAAAATCAATCCTAATCCAAAAGCAATATGAAACTTAACCCAAAACAACCCCAAAATTGATTTACAACCATTTAAAACACTTATATTCCGATTTGGGGTTTTTATCAAGCCCAAACACAACATTTAGGAGAAGTTAGGATTAGTTCATACCTTGAATCTCTTGATTTCTTCCACTATATTGACTCTAGCTTCCTTTTACTTGATCAAATGAAACCCAAGATGGATAGAATCACACCAACTTGATGATTACTACCCAAATAGTGTTGTTTCATACTCTTAAAAGTTCGGGTTTTGAGCACTTTTTGTGTAGTAATAAGCCAAATTGACCCACCTGGCACGTTGATAACCTAGCAATGCTATTGATCAATTTTATAGTGGTTTTTGTAGTTTTCATAGGCTATAAATATTGAAGATATGGATTCAGCTCGAGCATAAAGAAATCAATTGGAACTTAGAGCTGCAAAAGCAAAAGACAAAATGAAAAGCATGTAGAGAAGAAGCAGCAAACCCCTGCAAATTTCACAAGGGTTGCAAAAATTCATAGAACATATTTTCGTACCCTCTGAATTTTTGACTTTGTTCCTCATTTATTTTGGTGGCAGTCGAGGCAGGTTAGAATATTTTGTTCACGGGATAAAGTCGCTAGTGACTTGAGGAGACGAGGTTTTACAAAATCTCGGAAGTCGAAATAAACGATCTAAGTTCATTTACAATAAAGAGTGAGCCCGAAAAGAAATAAATTATTTCGAGGAAGAAACGGACCCGAATGAGGCAATACAAATCATTTATCCAAATAACAATAATAATAAGAATAAGAATATTAAAAAAAAAAGATAAAAATAAAAAAGCAGGCAGACGGATGGATAGAGTGCGTGGAGAGTGAGAGATGAGATTTTTTATTTTTTCTTCTCTTCACTTCTCTCTCAGATCTACAGTGGGTGTAGATTTTGTCGAACCGAAGGAAAGAAGTTGGTCACGACGAGAGCTACGCGTAAGGTACTAAAAACAGCATTTGTAAACTCAAGGTCGGGATTTTCCTACTTGAGTTATTTTGCTTCAAATGCTATGTAATGGCTTGAAATTTTCTTAGAGGCCGTAAATTTCAGTCCCAAAAATTTTGGACTGAGTTTAGGAATTTTTAGGAATTTTTGGGACTATTTTTGTGACAGTACGGGCTGAATTTTGGGACTGTTTTCAGACAATTCGGGTTGAAGTTTCAGGATTGTATTAGAACAGGTCGGATAGAATTTTCAGAAATGTTTTCAAGTGTTTTTAGACTCTATGGAAAGCCCCTCGAGTCTAGAATCTAACCATATGTCTGTCAATAGCATTTGGTACCCACATAATTTCTGAAAAAATTTAATTGTAGTACCATGTGTGCGAATTGCGTGGTTGTGCTGATGTGTGTGGTCTAATACATCGAATAACATAGGGTCGTTTTGAAAAAGTTGCTAAAACGGATAGTTTTCATGGGGCATTTCATGTGTAGGGGCATTTTGGTCAATTTCATCTCATATAATCAATGTCCTTATCGAATGGGACTAGCACGTAAGGTTTTGTTAGAATCGAAGTTTGATTCGATATAGTCGCTTTGAAAGCCCTTCGTATGTTTATGGTTCAAAGGAAACGATAAAGCGAGGGCATTTAAGTAATTTGCATGAATTATGTAGGCGGTGGAGCATACGACGATAATCTAAGCGTGCTTGATGAAATTGAAAGGAAATTAGTCGAGAAAAGTGAGTACTCAAATCGTTTTGGAGAAAGCGAAAGTGTTTAAATTACAAGTTTGTAAGATTACTTTGAAAATATAATGTAATTAGTAAACATTTTTACCTCCCCCTTGTTATACCATTGAAGAATTCCCGATTTCATGGTAGGTTCAGCCTCAGTGGTCAACATAACTTTTGCATTATCTTCCGGCAATATTTTATGCATACGAATGGGGTGATACCCTTGAATCTTGATTGACGAGCAATCGCTTCCTTGTATTTTCTCAGAATCACCAGCAACTTCTGTTCTTTACCTCGATCGATACAGCTAATATGATAGCTGGTTTTTCTTTTAAACAAAACTCATATTTCAAATAGCATTTGGGCAACTCTTTCAATGTTAACCCCTTCTAACTAGTTTTCTGCCCATGAGTTTCTTTGTGTCGCTCTCCTTCATCTTGACTGTTTTTCATTTATACTCGAAATTTGTTTCATTATTAAACAAATTTGCGAATGGAACTTCATAATCAAACTCTTAAGGTACTGAAAATTCATCTCAAATTCATTGATAGAGTTTTGAATGATACAATCAAAATTCACTTCATCATTGAGAGGGCTATTGCTTCTTACAGCCATACACTTGTCTTCCTCTACATTAGGATGTTTCAGACTCCTATTAATATTAAAATGCACTGCTTCATTCCCAACTCTGAGTGTTGATTCGTGCCACAGTAGGGTGATCCGGAATCAACAAAATTTGTATCCTATATTCCTCCTACTGCCGTAGTCAAGCTACTGCAGTATAGTGGTCTAGGGTCGAACACAGGGATGGGTTTTCTTCGTACAAATGATTTGAGTGAAGTCAAAAATGGTGAATTAAATTTGGATTTTAAGGTTTTGTGAAAACAGTGGGTGTGGTTGGTTGCAAACTAAAAATAAATAAAATAAAATGTAAAATAGAACTCCTTGAAGCATTGGGCCCCTTTGGGTTTAAGGTCCCTAGACTAGCAGAGAGGTCCAGGTTAATTTCCTGCGCGTGGGGAGGATGACATATAGTCATCTCGAGCCCAGGAATCTTCATTTAACTTTAACGACTAAACCTAATAATTTTCCTTTTGATAGAAAGCATTTATTTAACATTTATGGTTCCCTCGGTGAAAATCTAACCCCTTAACCTACCTCGGTGGCTCGTGAAATGGCAGCTAATGGATATTAGGTGTAATAAAACTAAGAATACACTAAACCACACAAAGCTTGCCAAGTAGCTAAAGAAAGTACATCAAAAAGCTTTAAACCTAGAGTTGAAAATTAGGGAACCCCGAGAATGTAAGAGCACAACACGTGAGAAAAGCAGGAACCACCAGCCGGCCCAGCCGGATCCTACCCCAGCAACCTTCCACTTCAAGGAGGAAGGGTTTTAGCCGCTCATCCTTAAATGTCATCCTTAGGAGGGTGTTTGGCACCTTGAAAGTGAGAAAGGAGAGAGAGAAAAGCCCAGACAAGGCTCTTTGTGTCTTGAAAAGATTAAAAGTTAGGGTTACAAATGTCACAAGTTGACTTATATAGCCATACAAGAGGTGTGAAATGCAAAAATGCCTAAAATAGGTAATTCTGATAGGGACAATGGTAATTAATCCAAACGAGATTAGTTTGGAATAAAAAACATCAAAAACACAGGCGACAATTTGGCTATGTAACAAATTTAGCTAGCATGAAATTTAAACTATCTTCTTGAAATTTTGCTAGCTTAGAAAATTTGTGAGATAACGAGTGAGAATTTTCTCTAAGACGATGAATTTCGCTAGCTAGCGAAATTTTCACATAAGCGAATTATATTCTTGAAATTTTCGCAATATTAGTAATCCACGGATTGTTCACCTTCTCTGTTTGCTACTGCACGATTCCTGCTTCTTAATTAAGTAACCTGCCTTCCCAGTGCTACTTGCATGTGACATTTCATCACCTCGATTCGAGTAAATCATTAAGGATTCTCGCATTCAGCCACCAATAAGAAGCCAAGCTACGTAAATGAAGTTCCCAATATACGCAAACTATCAAAACAATCTCGAAAACAAATTAGAAGCACTAAGTGGACATGCACATGACAATTGGCTTGAATTCATATGATTAGTGCGCAAAAAATCACTCAAAACCCTGCTCTATCTTGAATAGGGCTCGAAATAGCACTTTTGGGCACTAATCAGAGTGTCGATTCACCTTTCTATCGTCCCGATCAAGGCGCTCACGTTTCACAGAAGGTCTTCCCATCAACAGAGGAACTTGAGGATCTTCCTCCATCTGCATGATAACAAAATCTACTGAGAAAATGAATTTTCCAACCTTGACGAGTACATCTTCCAGAATGCCCTCTAGTTGTGCCATTGATCTATCAGCCACCATCTATAATGTAATTCTTTGTTGAAGTTAGTTCCCAAACTAAGTCTCTAGCTGACGGAGGCATCAAATTTATACTTAACTCGAGTCACATAAAGCTTTCTTGAACTCACATTTCCCTATAGGCAGGGAATAGTGAAGCGCGGTCTTTCATCTTTCTTTGGGAACTACGTTGGATAATGGCAACACATGGAAAGCAGTCAAGTTAACTATACCCTCCTCGGCTATCTTTCTTTTCTTGCTTTCGGCTTCCTTCTTGAAATTTTGCATAAAGAGGCATGTGGCGATCCCCTCTGCGAATGGGATATTTATTTCTATTTTTGTGAAAAGATCGAGAATTTAAATTTGTTCTTCTCTTTTTGACTTTTGAAGTCTCTCTATGGAATGGCCTTTGCGGGAGTACTTATAAGTTGGTACTCCTTCTTTCTTTTTCTGGTCATTTTTTCCTTTCATCTATTCAATCAGGCTGTTCTTCTCTTCTTTCTCTGCCTCAGTCTCTTCTTTTCTATCTGTCTTTATGTTGCTGCTCAAATCCTTCCCACTTCTCAGGTGAATTGCATGGATCTTTAGGGTTCTTGGGTGTCACTAGGGAATGTTCCCTTGTTCTGATTTGGCATATTCAGGGCCAATTGCCCTACTTATGTTTCTAGATTTTTCAGTGAAGCACTAGCATTCTTCTGAAACATCTGGGTCTCAGACTTGAAAGTTTCCAAGTCAGATAGTTTCTATGCTCATGGAATTGTAATAGCCTCTTGTTATCCCCCATGAAATGCAGCATTTGTTCCTCAAATGGTTGGGTTCTCCTCGATACGGTATTCATTTCTACCCTCACCTCCCTTCTTCGCTATTTCTTCGGAACCTTGGTGGCTGTTGATATCCTTGTTGAGGATTGTGTCCCTGCCTTGGGCCATGTAATGCCCCTCCACCATATGAGAAATTCTCATGGTTCCTCAGTGCTGGATTGTAGTATATGGGCAGGTTAGGATTTGGCTTGAAATGATAACTCTCACCTTTCGTTCACGTACTTAACCTCCTCGGCACCTAAGAATCTTCTTCTATTGGCACATCGAACTTCCTCTCATCAATTCTCTTTCTCACTGCTCTATTTCATGAAGCTGGGTGTGCATCTTCCTCTCTTGTTTGTCCATCTATGCATTATAGCATCAACTTAGCCTCCGTAAATTTGTCATCTTGCTCAGTTCTATGACCCCTTTTCCTCTGCTACTAGCTCTTGAAAACTCAGATGGAGCTTTCATATTGCATTTTGCCAGGTCCTCTATCAGATTTCTTTCCTCTTCAGCACTTTTTCGCTTGAATGCTCCATAGCATGAAGCATCGTGTCTGCAATCGAGCGATACACTATGTCCATATGGGTTTTCAAGTCCTATTCCATGCATTGGGCACCTCTTGACAATCTTTGAATCACCACAGACATATAGGCTCTCATCTTCCCCTTGTTGGAATACAATTATCTCTCTTCGTCTCTGAGTGAGAGTGGGGGAAAAGAATCTTGCCTAAGTAAACTGCAACTTCTTCCCAAGTATCAACGAACCATATGGACCATGTACCATGTGGCTGCTATGTCTCTTAAAGAAAATGGGAAGAGATGTAGTTTTATCACCTCTGGTCTCACACCGTTCAGCTTCACTGTATTAGTCATCACGATAAATCTTCCAGGTGCTTTCCATTTGGGTCTTCGATTGGGATGACGATGGCTAAATATTCTTTGAACCATCGATGTTGCGGCTTTAGTTCAAGATTGTTTGCATCCACTTGTAAGTTTGTCTAATTCGCGAGAATACTCTTCTTGAATAATAGGCCTCAAATCCTCCATTGTCAGTAATGGGGTCTTAGCTGTTGTCCCCTACATTTGGTCATGTCTCTCTTACGCCATAATGCGTTTCTGCTCTTTTGTCTTTCTTAAGCTCTTGACGTTCTCTCGGTCAGTGTTTCTTGGAATCGGGTCGAGATCCACATTTCCTATGCATTAAATGTTCTCTGATAAAGCATACTCATATTAATAGGATTAGTCAAACCTAACAAATATTTTTAACATGGCTTATTCTGGTGACTATGTAGTCACTTTGCTTGAAAAGCTATTTTTGTTCTTTTCTTAAAAATGTCAAATTAATATTTCCTTCTTTCGTCGGAATATTGATATAATTCTTTCGATCCGACAACGGCGTAGCTTGTTCTTAACATAAGACATACACCAATTTTTGACATCATTACCCAAGGACTGTTATCTAATCCCCGGCAACGGTACTAAAAACTTGTTCTTATGCTAATTCTCCCACTATGTAAATGTGAGTGATGGATCAAAACATAAACACAAATTTATAACGTTATTACCCAAGGACTATTGTTTTAATCCCGGCAATAATGCCATGAAACTTGTTGTTATATTTCTTTGCAATTATCTTGCGATTAAAACGGTTTCCTTAAGAGTAGGCTGAATTTCTTTACGGTTTTGATCCCATGATTCTGCAAGTGTACGGTCGAGCAGTGATAAAGTGGATTTAAGTCAGAGATATCATCCACTTAGAATCTTAAAATTCTAAACCAACTACCTGAGCTACTCAAGCTCTATACTATTTGAACTATGAAATGCAATTGATAAATTCTTATACAACCTTTAAAATAATGAAAAAATAAAGATATGTAAACTAAGAATAAAATGAAATGATGTAACTAAAAATAAAAAAATTAAAGAAATATCTTTGTCGGTTAGCTTTTTAAAGGGGGTGCATTGAAAATACGGCTGGTAGCGAAACATCAATTCCTATGAGACAACTGCGTAACTTTAGCTATTAACCTCAAATTTAGAATCAGTCCAAGGAAGATGGTAATACCATGTGGATTTCTCATAACGACACATTTCATGCGTCCTAATCTTCCACTGTTTCTTTCGAAGACAGAGGATTAGATAACTACTTTTAATTTGTTATGGGTATTTTTCTTTTTCAATACTTCATACCTAGAGCATGGACTTTAAACCTTAGCTCCTAAGACATAGGTTAAGCATGGGTTTACACTATACTGGTTTCTCATCCTCAAAATTGGAACAGTTCATGCTTTCCTTGATTAGATCCTTGCTAACACGGGATTGAACTTACTTTTCGAATTGAGGTGAACTCTCTGCTCATTTTAATTGATAAGTCATTCAACTCATTCTCGGTTTCAAGTGAGAAGAAGATTTATCAATTAAAATTCCTGGCTCGATAGATCCCCAATAACCAGGATCACGCGTACCCTTGAAATTGTTCAAAACTCTCGGGGAATGCCTTCTCTGTGTCACTCAGAGGGCCTCCTGGAAATCAGAGCATGAAACAATCCTATTACAGGTATAGGACACTGATATTTGGATCAGATACAAAAATACACAAAACTAGCAAGCAGATTCAAGACTGAAGTTCAGTGGACTTTGATAAATTTATGCAGGAAAGATAAATTCTAACAACAGAGTAAATTCAACGGAAGCTGGGTTTCTAAATTACTTCATTATGCTACTTGGTAGCTCACTGATCAAAGAACTACGTAAATCCAGCTGGAAGTTGAATTCCAAAATTTGTTTGGACTTCAAAGCGAACCAGGTATCCAATTTGAAAATAACATTACGCATTCGGCCCGGCTTCATGGCTAACTATCCAGGATCCGAAATTCCAAATGAAATAACAATCTACTTTAATCTAAAATAACGAGAAAAAACAAGAAAAGAAAATAAACAGAAAATTAAAATACGAGCCGGCTACCCGGACTTCGTTTTGAGCCGCAAAAATTTGCTCATACGTAGCATTTGCTTATTTATAGGGTTCTTATTTGGGCCTAACTGATGCACTTCCTTTTGGGTTTCAAATAAATGGCCCATTTGTTTGTTCATGTAAGCGACCCCGATACGTGCGTCGCGACCTTCATGATAGCCGACCTCTCTTTCACGTCGCGACTTCATTGTTCTGCTTATGAGCTGTTTTGATGTCGCGACTTCAATCATACGTCGCGACTTCGTTTTTCTGTTCGTCTGTAGTAGAAACTTTTATGCAGTCGTGACGCTTGCTAGCACCCTTTGGATCGATGTCGCGACCGCTAAATGATGTCGCGACCTCTATTCTTTGCAGCTAATGTCGCGACCAGCGAATGGCGTTGGCCTTCTTTCCTTATGCTTTGATATCGTGACGGCCCGGAATGATCGCGACCTTCTTTCTATATAGCCCGATATCGCGGCAATTTGAACAATGTCGCGACCTTCTTTCCTTGTAGCCCGATGTCCGCGACATTTGAATGATGTGCGACCTTCTTTCGCTATGTGATGTCAGCGACAGGCTGAATGATGTCGCGACATCTTGATTGATGTTGATAATCGCTATCTCTTCTAAGCGTCGCGACCTCCATATTTACTCTCTTGAAAATCTTTTTGTGGCGACTTACGATGATTATCCACGACCTCCCGTATCACTTGCTAAGCTTTCAATTCTTTGGCGACCTCGAAGTGGTGTCGCGACATCATCATCTTCTTCATTAATTCTTGGTTGTCACGATTTGGAGTTTTTGTTTTGCCACCAACGGTGTTATTCTTCATTACATCCAAGATGCAGCGACATCAAGTCCCCTTCTTTCAAAATTAGTTGCGACTTCTTTTACTTGAAAGTTGTTAACGTGGCTTTGAAGACAGCTCCTTGTCGCGACCTCATGGTGTTATCACGACATCATCTATCTCCTTTTGGTGTTGCGACATGTCACTTAATGATGTCGCGACATAGACCTCTTCATTTATTTGCTTCTTTAATCTCGACCAAAGTCACTCTTTGTCTCGACTTCTTCTTTAGTCACGACTTCACTTGTTCATTCTTAGTTTCTTCTTCAAAGCGAATTTGTTGATGTCATGACTTGAAATTGCTTGAAGCTGGCAGCTTCTGTCGCGACTTAAATTCAGTTTTGACTTCAGTGCAACGTAGGCTGATTTCTTATGATTTTGCTAAAATTTGATTTATATTTGTATTTTCTATGAGTGGAATTTAGTGATATTATCAGTTTTTTTTTGCGGACAATTCATCATTATTCTCTTTATAAACTGGAAAAATGGATTAAAAATCTAATGAGTTTTGGACTCATCAACACAATGCATGAGGGTACACCTCTTAGGATGTATGTGGTCTACATGGACCTATCGTGAGTTCCTTTGTATCCCCTATTGGCTCTGTTGTTCCTTAGGTGGAGGCTCCATCTTATCACTTTTAAAGCTCACTTCACATCCTTGTTCCTGTGGGGCACTGATTCTTTCTAACCTGCCTGTTGTGTCCCTATTCCCACTGGTACATAAACTCCTATATGAACAAAACATAACACCTACAAGAAGCAAAAACAAGGCAACCAAAAAGGCTATTGTTAACTAAAAAAAAATTGTATATGGACGATAAAAGGTGAATCAACTAATAGGGGCGCTCTGAGTGAAAGAGATAAAAGTTCACCTATACCTGTGATGAGGATCACAAGTCCAACAGCTCATTACTTGCACTAAGGCACCATCCTGGCGTGGCTATACATTTGATTCGGTAGACACAGCGAAGGTAGTGAAATCAACAATAGTTATAAACCTAACCCCTCCTACTGTTGTAGCATAACTACTGATATGATGGCTCTAGGTCGAACAAGGGATGGGTTTTCTTTGCACAAATGATTTACAGTTAAGGCCAAAATGGTGAATTCAATTTGGATTTTGGGTTTTCATAAAAACAAGTGGGTTTAAATGGTGGAAACTGAAATTTAAATAAAATAAAATGTAAAAGAAGGTTCCTTGAAGCATCGAGGGCCTGCGGGTGTTGGGTCCTTAAAGGTGGCGAGAGGTTCTCGGGTCCTTTTCCTCTTGTTGGGGAGGATGACCTATAGTCATTTCCCAAACCGGATCTTCATTTAGTTTATAGCTGGACCTAATAATTTCCTTTTCAAAGATGGTGTTTATTGAGGATTTATGGTCTGGGACTGTTGTAAACCTATCTCCTTGACCCACCTTCGGTAACTAATAAATGACAACTAATTAATCTCAATGGATCTAACAATAGCATCCATTGAACCTAAAAAAGATTATGAAATACGGGTCATTCAGATGCATCTAAGGGATTTAAACCTAAGATTGGAAGGAGACACATAAATGACAATAAATACAGGTTGAGAAGCGTGAGACCTTGGAGACCCTAGGAACCCTCCTCTGGTAGCCTTACTCTTCAAGGATAAAGGCGGTTTAGCCAATCATCCTCTAAGTTTTCACCCTTAAAGTGTGTTTGGACGACGATAAAATGAGAGAAAATGAGAGAAAGCGAGAGAAAATGAGAGAAACGGGACAATTCCCGCTCAGAAAATGTATATTCCCCAAAAAATGTCAATATCCTGTGCAAAGTCTTTTCTGGGCTTATATACTGCCCAGGACAAGCGAAATTACAAAAATATATGAACTACCACTATTACATGAAGGGGTAATTCATGAAAAATACAAAAAATGGTCAAAAAGGAGTAAAAAATGGGGAATCAGTTTTGGCAATGTTATGCAATTTCGCAACTTGTAAAATTTTCGCAGGTTGAGAAATTTCACAACCTACGAAATCTTGCAGGTTATTAAATTTTCGCAGCCCCGTTCCCTTTCTTCTAGTTTCTGACCTGCAGCTCTGAGTTCGACTTGGATCCTTCATGATCGAAATTGCATCGGCAGAATTTTGCAGGCGGTTGGCTTGCCTGAACTACAAAATTTTCCACAAAATGCAATCAGTAGTCTAACTAGGACCTAAATGTGCCAATCGGGTTAATTAAGTTGATTAGTACATAAAAAGTGCTCAAAACCTACGATAAACAAGGCTCAAAATAGTACTATTTGGGTACTAATCACAAACCCAGTAGTCTGATGCTTCAAGGAGTTCTCTTTTATATTTACTTCACTTTATTTTGATTTCCACCACCAAAATCCTTTGTTTTACAAAACTCCCATATCCAAATCAAGTTTACCATTTGCTCCAACTGTTAATCACCTACACAAAGAAAACTCATCCTGTGTTCGACCACAGAGCC
>JAEQBH010004657.1:0-251482 GCA_016808115.1 Tetrastigma voinierianum
GGTAGGGTTTCTTCTCCTACTTTGGTTATTTTTAGCTTAAGAGCCATTCAAATGGAATGGATGGTGTGAAGCCGTGAGTGGTCGTTTGGTCTATCCCAAAATCTTGGGACTGAATATTGGAAATTTTGGGACCGACTTCGGATCATCCTGAACTGATTTGTGGACTAGAAAGGGTCCTTGTATGCTATTGTTATGTGTTATTGCTTGGTGTTTGAATAACATGAAAATTGTGTGTTGTTGGTGATGCTTGTGGGCGCCTCCAAGATGGACTGGCCATATTGTGTATTGTACCCCACGCAGCCTAATTTCGCTATATATTACTGGGGAATGAATAATATGTTGTTTTAGTGTGGTTTTGTTAATGTACGCATGTACGATATATTAACATGAACTATTGTGAATGGTATATTTCATTTCATACGACCGAAACCTGTATAATAAAAGGCTGGAATGGCATTTATTACGAAAAACATTACTGGCCAAATGAATTTAATGTAAGATTTTCAAGGATTAGCTTTGAAATATTAAACAAATTTCATCTAGCAGAGAGTGACCTACGATCAAGCCGAGAGTTTCGAAAGCAATTCAACCTCGAGGGTCAGTCTAATAGAATTTTATCTGAATTAGTATTATGTTTTCAAGAACAAAAACCTTTGTTTCAAAAAACGTTGTTTCGCTTCACACTGGGCTTGAAAGACGGGAGGAAACAAATGAGGCTCCGAGATGCTGAACGGGTGAGTCACATTCTCATCCATGACATATAGACATTTGGGGTTAGTGAATCGTACGCTTTACTTAAATGCGCGGTGTGCTACTGCATGAGCACTTAGGGCGCAGAGTAACCCTCGTAGAGATTATCACTTCACTGGGCACGCTTCTCACCCCGTCATAGATCCCCATGTGTACAAAGGGAGTATTTAGGGAAGACGACGCCACTAGAGGCCTTCGCTTTTTATACAAAGTCAACATGTGGCTTTCTGATATATATTTTGTAAAACATGATAATTCTTAAATTTGATATATGTTTTGAATAAGAGTGAAATTAACTCTCAAACTATTGAAATATAGTTGATTTTTTTTTTTGGTGAGTAAAGATGGGCGGGCTGACGCTATTATTTAATTACGCATTTTGCCTCAATGATACGAGACAATAATGTGCTTCTCAAGAGGTTGATTCGCGGTCAATGGACCCCCTAAACGGGCGTCACAACTCAACTGCTATTACTTAGTAAGCTTTCGACTCATCGATGCTTAATGTTAGATCCATTGATGTCTATTACTATCATTTACGAAGCCATCGAAGGCGAGTCAAGATGACTTGTGTATTAATCGACAGAGCACTACTTACCAAATGGATGCCATTTTTCAAAGGATAGTTATTAAGGTCCAAGCTTTTTATAGCCAAATGAAGATCCAATTCAGGAAATGACTATAGGTCATCCTCCCCAACGCGAGGAAAAGTACTTGGGAACCTCTAAGTTACCTTTAGGACCCAATCCCAGTAGCCTGATGCTTCAAGGAGCTTTCTTTTATATTTCTTTTCACTTTATTTCCAGTTTTCAACCTTCAAACCCCACTGTTTTTACAAAACCCTGAAATCCAAAACAAATTCACCATTTTGAACCTCATTGTAAGTCATTTATGCAAAGAAAACCCATCTTTGTGTTTGACCCTAGAGCCACTATATCAAGTAGCAGCCATGCCATGCGCAGAGTGATTATATTTATAAATTTTGTTGATTCGAAACCCTCTCAGGCCAATAAATCAAATGGCGTCGTTGCCGATGGTACCTTGGTGCAACGATGAACTCGTTGAACATTTGTGATCTCATCACAAGTTCGGGTGAATTTTCTTTTATCATTCTTTAGTATTTTACAATCGCTTTTTTTTAGTTTCATTTCAATCGTTAAAAAAAATATATATATATATATATATATATATATATATATATATATAGGGATTGCTTTGTTGTCTGGTGTCTACCATGTTCTTGTTGCAAGAGTGCATGTTTCAATGGATTAGAAATCCAAAAGACAAGTTTATCAAAGTCAGTATTCTATAGGAGCCCAATTCTGAATTTGAATACTAACCAAATGGAACACCAAGATAGGATAAAGAATACGCTCAAGATCTAGTGGGAGATAAACCCTAATGCATATAGGTCCATGAGGGGTTACAAACACCTCCATGGGTGAGTGCACTCCTTCTCGCACCGTTCCTCCAACTACTGCACCATATGGCGCACTTACAACCCTAGTTGGGAATCCACCTAAATCATAAATCAAGACCTCCACAGTATACACCTCCTACTCCTCCACATCATGCTTCAACTCCTCAACCACCACAACCACCATAGTTAACTTCTTCAGTTGAGCAAGCAATACTAAGCTTGAGTAAACTGGTGGATACTTTTATAGAGTAGAGATAAAGGAATGTCCGTGCCAAATAGAAAATCGATAATAGTCAGAGCAAACCGGATGTACTATGGAGAGCTCTCTAAACCAAAAAGATTAGATGCTTCAGCGATTATCGATCGTACTAATAACCCTGCGCATTACATTTCAAGGCTCACCAATCGCTAAAATGTTCACCAAGAGGAAGAGAATCCAAAGGAAGAGTGCCTGATTGACACCATTTTGGGCGAATGCTCAACAACGCCAGCCTTCAGAGAAATTGATGTAGAACCAAGATAAGCTTTTGAAAAATCGTAGGAAGCCCTAGAATTATGTGCTGTCTATGGCCATGGAGGAGAAAAGAAGGAATCCTTCACTTGTTGACTAAGGAAGGCAATGGAAAGGAAACAGTGAAAGAGCCCTAAAAGCTTATCACTAAACAATTTCCAACGTAATCAACTTGTAGCCGCACGCCTGGGCCACTACCACCCACTCAAGAAGCAAAGACCATCTCCTAACCCAGTGCACATCTGGCCTACACCTGCAGCACATTCAACACCTGAAACACCTACGTCTAAGGTCATCCCATCTCGCATCGCATAAAAGAATACTTTCAGTGAAGAAGGTCAATGTCTTAAACTTTCATGAATCACATCACACATTATCATGCAAATGCACCATTAGATGAATAAACTGATGGTCATACCAAACCATCTGTGTTCGCACGCTATGATTCCGACTTGTGATTTATGACTCAGTCAATCGCGTCTTAAATGATTCAAAGGCTTCGAGAACTGCTCAAATCTAATCCCCCAACTTTGTTGTTTCCGATTTTTATATTTATTTTCATTTATTATTTCGATTTATTTAATTTTTCTTTTTTATTTTTTCTAATTTCAATTTAATCCTTTTTTTAGCTAATTTTTCATTTTGGTGATTTTAAATGTGTTTATTTTTGCAGTTCATGGACTTTTCACACGAGGTTCACAAATCCAAAATTTCCTCAGAAGGTTTTTACCTATGAAATAAAAGCCAGGTCTTTCATAGATCCCTGTAATTTGCAAGACTCCACTCAGATGTCAGATAGCAAGATTATCAGAGATTTGGCCTGAGAAGAAAACACTTAGCAGAATCACAGATCATCGAAACATTTTTTGTCTTATATAAAAAATAAAAAATTATTTTCTTTTTACCATTTCAACATGACTGAATTCTGATACATCACTAAGCCACACCCACTGCAATAAATTACTACAAGAACACTTTCACCCAATGGCACATCCCGCTCTACACCGCAAATCAAACACCGAAACACCTACGGCCTGATAGTCATCCCATTCAGATCGTCAGGTAATACTTGTAAGAGTGGCCTATGTTCAACCTTTCGCATCCAGCATCACAGACATCGTGCCTTATCATATTTACGGCGTTTTAAATGACTGGTCACACCAAACGTATCTTGTCAGATTACACCTCGACCTCAATGATACACGCCTCACTAGCTCGTAAATAGCCGAGCCTTCAAAGGCTGGAGAGGCCGGTCTGGGGGTGACTCGCCCCCAATCCTTTGCTTTTGATTTTTTTTTATGTCTTATTTTATTTTATTTTATTTTGATTTATTTAATTTTTCTTTGTAGATTTTCACTTCAATTTAATCCTTTTTTTTTAAATATAATTTTTCATTTTCCGGATTTTTAACTTTTTCCGGCTGTTTTTGCAAGTTGAAATGAATTTCAGCAATATGGAGTATCCAAGCAAACCCAAAAAAATTCGTAAGGGTTTTTACCTATGAAATTTTCAAAGCCGGGTTTTCCTAGATCCCTGCGAGATTTAAAGATTCGCTCTTAACAACAGACAAACAGAGATTATCAGAAGATCATCAAAGTAACCAAGACTTTGAAAGCATAATCGAGATCACTAGGTGAGTATTTTCATCTTTATGATAAAAAAAGTAAAAATTTTTTCTTTTATTTATATATTTATATTATTAAAAATATATATATTTCAAAAAATTAGAGAGTTTATCATTTAAATTTCTAAAAGTTCTGCACCCCTATTTCTTTTGGCCATAACTTTTCATCCAAACTGCTTTTTGGTAATTTTGGTATCGCTGGAAAGATTAGAGAGTCTAGAATCTAAATATAGCCTGAAATAACATTTTTGAGATTATGATACAATTTTCAAAATTATCCACTGGGTCACTTTAATCCACTCTTTTTCTTCTTCCAATCACTATCAAAGTCCCAAATTAAGTAATATACTTTTTCTTGGGAAGAATATTGTTATCTTTTTATTTCCATTCTTGTAACATGATCATATTTTTACACTGTTAATATTTTGCTTAAATTACTTTTTCTTCCTTCTTTCTTGCTTAAAAATTCTCTCCTACAACCCTGGCTACATTTCTCCACAGAGGTATCATTTCCTCCTTCTCAATTTACTTCCATAAATTCAATACTGGAGACAATGTAGAATTTGGTCGGGGAGAGTTATGAATGAAGTGTTGATTTATGCTTTGAGTAAGATAGTTTGTTAGGTTGAATACCATAGTTAGTTTGATGTTTTAATATAATTCTATATTTTTAGTTTGTGGGTTCATGCTTTTAGGTTCTTGATTGAAACTTTTGTAAATGTCAAATATATATGAGTAAATTAAATTCTTTGCCTCCTTAATAGTTTTTTTTAAAACAGAATGATGTTAGGCTTTAGTTTGAGTTGGATAATTTGTCGAAATTCTTATTATATTCAACATTTTTTCTTTCCACATCGAACTAACAACACACCGCGTGGGGCACATGATTACGAGGTTTGAAAAAACCGTTTTAGCCTCCTAAACTATGCAAGTTCAAATTTAGTATACTTTTGACCACCTTTATACAGGTTAGATCCCTTAATTTTAAAAGAGACCTTAAATTGTGTCTTGCCAAAAAATGTGACGTTACTTCTGAAAAACTGAAAGCACAAACTGTGGCAAATATGAAAATCTTAAAGCCCAGTTGGTTTAAACCAACTTGTTAGAGTCACCCACTCCTTCAGTGTTTCGTTATGGGTGTGAAGAGGAAGCTGAAAATTTAAAGTGGAGTTTTGAACTCGTTAAGAGTCCTGAGGGAACCCAAGATGGTGAGCTGGGTGATCCTGGATTGGCTGTCTCTAAAACTCTTAATTGGTCGAGTCATCACGGACCCCGTTACATGGACATCAGAGTCTGAGCACCTCAACATTGCACCCTACAAAAAAAATGAGTTATGGAATAAAAAGTGTCCAGAATTCATTTCAGTATTACAATATTCCAAGTGTTAGACAAGAGCTGGGGCTGGGGAGAGGATCGCTTGACAATTTATTTTTGAAAAACTAACCTGCTAACACTTAGATTGTGAAGTGTAGGCTGGTTCTATTTAGTTAATTATTTCTGGACATTTAATTTAGATAAGACCATTTTTCTTATAATGCATTATCATAGGGATTTAATGACCTCATTGGGTCATTTTATCCCCTTCTTAATTTTGAAAACTTTTCTTGGTTTGACAGATAGATAGCTCATCTCGTTTTCTTTTGACGCTTCCTTTCTTCTTCTCATCATAAGGGACTAGCAATGTGTTCATGTTAGATGGATACTAACAAAATAGTGCTATTTTTTACACCCTTATTAATATAGGTTTTAAGCACTTTCAGGTAGTAATAGTCTTTAATTAAACTTAATTGGTATAAGTATAAGTCTTCATTTACTAATAATCACATTATGGGCAATTTTTTATGAAGCCATGTTATTCATGCCAAGATGATTAAGCCCACTCTAGCACTAAGAAGTCACTGAATTAGTCATAAATAGAAACCAAGAAGAGAGTGAAGAAAGAGAAAAGAAAGAGCCCAAGAATTAAGAAGGTTTGCCAGTACTTAAAGGTTGCAGTTTTTGGTAAATAAGATGAAAGTTTCACAATCACCGTGGAAATTAAAAGTGATTGCAATTCTCAGTGAATACAACCTGCTCCAAAGACCTTGACTTGTTTGGTTAAAATTTTTTGTTTTACCCGACCGTCCCTGCGTAATAGCACAATTCATACCAGAATTTGCTTTTGCCAAGAAGATGCGTCCTAAGTCGCACCGTAACCAAGGACCTTTTTTTTTCTTCACTATAAAGACTTTTTTCTTTGGCATTATTAGTTTATGGAAGCTTCTTTGGCCAACTCCCGCTTCTCATTTTCTATTTTCCCTTCTAATTTTCTCTCCTTTCACTAGCCAAACACCCTCCGAGGATGACAATCGGTGATGAGCGGTTAGAACCTTTTTCTCCTCAAGAAGAGTTGGCCATGCAAAGGATTTCTGAGCAAGCTGAGGGGTTCCATGTTTTTCGTACGTGCATCCAAATCGTCGTTACTATTCTCCTGTCCTTGTGTTTGATTCCTTGAGTCACCTTGAACGGTTATTACTTTGGTAAGCTGACTCACTGATGCTTAATGTTGCATCCATCGGTGTCGCAGTTATCATTTATGAAATACAAGGTGAGTCAAGGTGATCGAAGTTTTATAATCAGATTAAGAGCATGGGCAACAAAGGATGCCATTTTTCAAAGGATAAGCTATTAAGGGCCTGCTTATAGTGTTGTGTTAAGATCCTGCCTGGGAAATGATCTATAGGCTCATCCCTCCCCTAAATGCAGTAGGGTGGCCCAGAACCTCTAGCTACCTTAGATCCAATCCTGGCAATAGCATGATGCTTCAAGGAGCTTTCTTTATATTTCTTTCACTTTTATTTCCGCTTTCAAACTATAAACCTCAATGTTTTTACAAACCCTCAGTCCAAAACAATTCACCATTTTAAAACCACCGTAGTCATTTGTGCAAAGAAAACTCATCTCCCGTGTTCCGACCCTAGAGCCACTATATCAGAGGATATGCTTACAAGAAACAGAGGAAGAAGTTAGCACTTGAGTTATCTTAAGCTCTTCCCAAGGCTTAATCGTGTTATAACTTTCGCATTTTGTGGCAATAATCGGTATGAAGTTATTTTGTGTATTTATGAATTAAATATGTAGGGATGTAATAATCTGGATGATACGAGACATGTGAGAGCCATATCTGACAATTTGCATTTCATGATTTCCTCAGTGTCGATGTCATTACAGCATCCCCAAAAGCTCTTAGGGCACCACAACCAAATCGTTATATTTAAATAATTTTTATCCCATATTTATGCATTTATTTATATGGTTGAAATTGATACATAAGTTATTATCTATTTACCAATGGTTTTATGTAACTTTGATCATTAGTTGTTTCATAGTCTTCCATGTTTTGAAACAAAGCTATAAGGAAACAAGTGGTAAATAAATTTGAACCCTTAAAGGTAATAGTCCTTGTCTATTTGGTGGTTTTGGAAGAATCTATTCCTTTAGATGGGTGAAAATTAGGTTTAGATGTGACAGAGTTTGAGGAAGCTTAAGTTGGTTGCTATTAACCAAACAATCCAAATATCCTAAGATCACATTGCTTAATAACTCCTTATTCTATAATTTGAGTACCAAAGTTGATTGCGAAAGTCTCAAATCTGAATTATGAATTGTATCCAGTTACTTTGTCTTTCATTTAATTTTCTTAACTTATCTCCCTTCATACTGATTCACGATTGTGTTTCACTTTAGGATTTAACTAAGAGTAAATTTGGTCTATCCTAATTCATAAATCATAGGGTTCATCCATAATATCAAGAATATATATCTTAAAAGTCGTAGAAGCTTTTCTCCGCTTTTCATGGATAAAGATCAGATATACTTAGGGCTTAAGTGTATAGAAAATCAAATCCACTTCCACTTAGTAAATTAAGTTTCATAGGCTCTGGGAATTTTCTAAGTTCACTTAAAGGTTGTACTCCATATGGATAGCCAAAGATTCCTAGTCTAGTGTTTCTAAGGTCATGAGGTTGAATCACAATTTAGCTTGCTCACTTCTCTTTAAGAGAACTACTATATGGTAGTCTGGTTAAACAACATTGAGATGTTTCTTTGAATGTATCCAATTACTATAATTAGTTATATTTCCAAATTAAATAATAAAATGATCAAGTTTAGCCTGTGGCATAATTAGTTTGAATTACTACTTAGATTTGGTTAATTATCGAACTTTTGTTGTAAAGAACTTCAACTAGATATGGCTGCATTTTTCCACAAACTCCTGCATCCAATGCTTATGATACTGTCAGTAAAGTTAACCCAATTTAGATAGGTGTGTTTCACCTTAATGTATAAGTGCAATAAACTCTGTATTTCAAAGGCAGTAAGCTTCACATAAAGTGAGTCAGATTCAAATAAGTAAAAAGTGAATCAACATATATTTAATATACAATTGTAAGAGATGGTTTAATACTGTGGGTATCCTAACTTAGAGGACTTATGTTATGGTTTTAAATAGTTTTCTTAAGGGGAGTTTCAATATTTGAGAAACATTCAAATCAGTTTCTGTTCACTGAATTATTTTTATTTTATTTTTTGAAAAACCATCAATAAGAGCTAATGTTTGAGACCAACTTATTTAAAGTATTCAAATAGATTTTCCTAACTTATAAGATTCATGTTTTTATTATTTTCCTAGTTATTGCCAAGAGATCACAAAATAACTCCGGTGTGAAAGAAGACTTTCCTAAACTCATTAATCACTCACTGGGTGAGACATCAATATTTCTTTGTTTACTACAAAGGCGCTAAAATTATGACTGCTGTCATGTTTTTGGTGGATCTCGCTGAGGTTGCATAAATTTGATTGACTGACATCTTAGGATACTTGGTTGTCCACACTGAAGACCTTGAAGTATGTATCCACTAGCCTTTTAATTTTGTTTGAGTTCCTCTTATTATGAAACATTCTCAAAGGAAGAGTCAACTCATCTAACTCATAGATGCTAAGAAGACAGAGCTCAAGCACACTCTAACCTGCATCATTTCTGTGTATATGTTTTAATTCTGTAGTTGATATTGCCTTTGCCAGTATTCTCTCACAATTTCAGAATCTTTTAACAAGTTAAATACTAATTTATACACAATCCTTAGGGAGGTATTATCACACAAAGCAACATGTTATTTACAACCACTTTACTTCTATTATCTAAAAGGTTACAATTTTTTTTTTCTATGATTTTCTATTGAATACAAGAATACACCGTAAATGTGTAATTGAAAATCTATTTTATTAATTATATGTACCTTTTTCCCACTTTCTCGCCATGCCATTAAACCTTCTATTTGAGAATAGCTTAAACAAACATATTAATAAAATGATAAATGTTTCAGTTTATGTAAATGATATAATACAAGCATTACCCATTTATTAAGATACTAACATTCATAATATGTATATGAGTGTTATTTTTATTTATTTTAATAATGTAATAAAAATATCTCAAATTTGATACAAATTTATTAAATATCCATTCATTCGCATTATATTTATCAATTTCTTTCAAAGTATGGATTAGAAATTCTAAAATAAAAATAAAGACATTATTTGTTTTTAGAGGCATCTCTTTCACTCATTAATTATTATGTTTTCTTCTTATATTATTATCAGCTAGAATTCTTTTGACAATTTTATCTCACTTGCAACCTCTATTACTCATAAATGCCAAATCAATGAATTTATTTTTGGGACCTATATGCATATTTTGGGTTTATCCAATCTATAGAATTTTAACAAAACATGGGCATTTAATAATATTAATTACATAAGTAACATAATTTAACTAAATTAAAATAAATAAATTTCAAAATCTTTAAAATTTGAATATTTAGGGATTTTATTATAAATATATTACAGAAAATCGTGTGACTTTAACATGTGATCTGAAATACATTTCATATCAAATAAATTTTGAGTATAATTTAGTGCTTTTTGGAAAAACATATAATAAGACTGGATATTTCTCAATCATTGAACTGTTTCTTATATAGGTGGTATTTAGAAACAAGTATAGAAAGAAATAAGTAGTTTGAAAAATTTGAAAAATCAACAATAAATAGTATATTCAGCCTATTTACTTTGTTAAGTCTTCTCTTAGATCCTCAAACTTCATTCTTTCTTAACCTCAACTCTAGACTCCCAACCCTAATTTTTCCATGTCGGACTAGTTTAAAACAGATTACAAATTTAAGAAAACATAAATCATAACATACCCTCAAATATCTAGAGATGACTGTTGAAGGAAACCAACAAACATTTCAGACAAAGTAGAGGGAGGGAGATGGGGATGAGGGAGAGGGGAGGGGAGAGAGATGTGGTATTGAGAGAGTAGAAAGAAAGGAATAAGAGAAATAGATATTAGGGGCCCAGGGCATAATGAAATGTAGAGATAGATTCTCTTAGGGTTTTTGAAATGAACAGATAACATCTAATATTAGGAAGGTAGGATGTGATTGGCCATGAATAAAAACTCATGAATTTTTATTATGACAAAAAAAATTGTGAAAAAAAATTATTTCTCTTATAGTAAGCTCCTTCATTTCAGTTTTTATTTTTACATTGTTTATTTTATATAAAATCAATTCTTTTCTTACTTCCATTTAGAATTTAACACTTATATTTTGTCTTTTTTTAAGTTATGCTTCTCCTAATAAAATTTATAACTTATTTATCACTGTTTTATATTATTATAGCTTATGTATGATTAAAATGTTCATAATTTTTTATCAAAAAAAGTGATTTTATTATTTATCTTATCACCTCATTTCATAGTTTTAAATTTAACCAAAAATTCTACTATGACTCTACTAACTACTTTAGAAAAAAATAAAAATTAAGTTAAAATATTAAGTATAAAAACCTTTAAATTGATCTCATTTACTTTTTCATATAAATTAAATAACCGTAGTTGTATCTTTATCTTAACCTTGTCTTTTTTCTTTTTTTAATGAAAAATGATTCTTTAATTTATCTAATCCTTGAAATCAGCAAGATATCTTTAATTATTTAAATTTGATTACCTTCTATGCCTCTCCCACTAAAATTGCAGTACAATATCTAATAAATCATTGTATAGTTGACTAACTTGCACAAAAAAAATTGTGCTTGACAAAGAGAATGAGATATATTTTGGGGTTTGAGATTAGAAGGCAGAAAGGTGAAGATGGAGACAAAAGAGAGTTTCATCCTAAGAGTTCCTAGATGAATGTTTTTATATTACAAATTAATAATAAAATATGGTGAAGACCAATTAATTTTTAAAACACTAACTATTCAACTCTTTCTTATTATCAATATTCTTCTAATAATATAATAACTTGATTTGCTGTATCAATAATGATTTCCAACAATAGGTTTCTTATTGATTAAATTTAAAGTGTAAACGAAATTTTCATTTTTTTTTTCCACAAAAAGGCAAAGCGTTGTTTCTTAGGAATAGTACGGTAGGCATGAAACTTCCTGAATCTGCGATGTGGCTTAATTTGTTGCAATCGTATCATGAAATCTAAATTCTCTGTAATTCGTCGGATCAGGGAGCAGTTGGCATTTCACGTTTTCGAGCGCAAGTGGGTGACACATGTCATGATCATGTGATGCCATGTAGCAACCCAATGGAGTGACACATGGAAAAATCCATGGTCAAGTGAAATCGCAAACATATTAGCCACATCTAATATGATGTAAAAATGGAATAAATAAAAATAAGGAAAATATGAGAAAATTCATGGTAGGCAAATATGGCTGAGGAAGGTGGGGAAACCCCCCCGCGATCTCTACGGTTGGGACTAATCCAAAAGAGAAAATGAGGAGAGAATGAGAAGAGAAATAGAATAGGATAAAAAAAGAAGAATGAGTGAAAGAAGAGAAAATGGGGAAGGAGAAATTGGAAAAGAAATAAAAAGGAGAGGCGAATCAAACAAACAAGGGAAGGGAAACAAACAAGGGAGGAAAAACAAGCAGTGAGGAGAGTGAGCATGAGGAGAGGAGAGAGAGAGAGAGAGAAAGGAGAGAGAAAAAAAAGAAAAAGGGAAAAAAAAGGTTGTCCAATTTTTTAAAATTTACAGCAGTGTTGTGTGCAGGGAGTAAAGTTGGTCTCTTGAGCAGTGTAGTAGGTACCAGAGCAGGAGGATTCGGTGCTTCACGCTCGAGAGAATTGCGGGTTTCTCCTACTTTCGGGTTCATACATTAAGGGCCTTAAATGGCTTGGAGTGTGGGTTAAAGCCGACCACAAGGCCCAGTTTTGACCATGAAATTTGTTTTGAGCAGTCTGGGACCCGGAGTTTTGAAGGTCGGGTGCAAGATGATTTTGGTGTGGGATTCTTTGGAAAATGCATGTTGGACTTTGTAGTGGCAGGTTCGGGCCAGGTGCATGACGGGGTTCAGATTGGTTTTTGTGATTAATTATTTGTCAGTGGCGGTAAAGTGTCAGTGTGAAATATATATTTGATTGTTGGGGTTGCGTAGCCATGGGTGATAAGTGGGATTTTGGCGAGTTTATTATGGATTTTTATAGTGTTTCGGACGAGTTTGTGGCTAAATCTTTAGCCATTAAGCGAGAGACTAAAATTTACGGACTAGATCTAGATTTTTAATATATTGAGAATGGTTATTTTATGTGAAGTCTTTTTTGTATGTTATTATTGTTGTGATTTAATAACATCTTGCGAATATGTATTAGATATGTTAATATGTGTATTTAAATGTTTTAACATAATGAATGTGAATTATATATGTTTACATTTATTCTTTGGCATGAAGTGCGATTAATTAGAATGTTCCATCTTAGTGTGCATCGTACATGCATGAGGCTGCGGTGGCATTAGCATTTTTGTATGAGGCATCACATTATGTTGGGTGTGTGTATGATTGTGGTCACCATCATCATTGTTGATGAATGGGTGAGCTCGTACTTTGGGCGGCATCGATAGATGTCTCTGATTTAAAATAAATAAATAAATAAATATAAATAATAATATGTGTTGGCCCGGGCTTGAAGGGGACCAGTTAACACCAATTGAACCTAGAACATGAGTGTAAAGACCGGTGTGATCAGAAAGTTATATTTAACACGAAAAGACACGGTCATATTTATCACATAGACTGAGGTTGTGTGATAGAACCGAGATGACTCGGGATTGATTTGTGTTGCGTTGGGTAATGCAGTTAATGAGGGCTCGATACGCAGGTCATTAGTAATACTAATTGTGGTTCACACTTGGCATATTCATGTGGGGAGTCGGTGGTGATTTCGAGATATGGGCATGATGACATTTCATGCATAAAAAGAACCCTAATCCCAAGTATTTGTCTTGTAAAGCCTTAGGTTTCCTGTTCATAGCTTCTTTTTATGATATGGAACAAATTTCCTCTTTATAGAAAAAAGTCTCAAAGAGACAATGAATAGAAGCTAAAAAGAAAGTAAAAGATGAAGAATAACAAGAATAAGCAAAATCTTGTGACTTTATGGACTTACAAATGTGTGTGTATCGACGTAGAGGTGGGTCTATAATCTCTCCAAGTAGCCGGGGAGACCACTGAGAAAAGGAACATAGTTATCTAAGAATAAAGGTGTTTATATATCGAGACTACTAGCACGAACACATGAAGTATAATGTAATGGAAAAGAGAAGAACATGAGAAGAAAGGAATATAGTATTAGGAACACAGATGGCAAACTATCATAATCTACTCATTATAAAGGATCAATGGAATAAGGTGAAATCTAGTAAGTCATGAGTAGAAACGAGAAATAGAAAAGAAAGGTATATGTTCAAGAAAAACAAGATGTGAGGCTATAAGTTTTATGAGTGGCTAGATCAAAGCACAGATATCATATAACCTTCACCATAACAAGAAAATCATAATAATATCGAGAAGAACAACTTGCTATATTTTACATGAGAAGCAGAAGAACAAAGCAAGCCTGACCAAAAACTCACAAGAAAGAATAGTCTAGAGCATGCAGGTATAATTTTGAAATGAAATACCTAAAATATGAGAGGAAGGAATTGAATTAGTCAAAGTTACAGTAAGAGCAGTTTCACGAAAGTCACTAAGAACATAAGCGAGCATAAGAGTGATCAAATAGTTTAATTAATATGCCCATGTTTTCTTCCAGCAACACCATTTTATTAGGGTATCCATACAGTTTGCTAAATTGTTCCATCTAAGGCAAGCAACTCAAGAAATTTATTGAAAGAATATTCCCAACCCAAATCCACTCAAACATATATTAACAACATAATGTTAGGGTTTACAAGGAATGCAGACTTTGTATACCTCAAAAAATTTAGAATGATGTTTCATTAAATAAACTAACAATTGCAAACATGATCATCATTAAAAACATAATATCGAGATCCTCCTTTTAATTTAGAAAGAAGAGACCCTCATGCATCATAATGAACCAAATCAAAGGGAGAAAAAGAAACAAAAACACATCAATTAAGGTAGAAACTCAAAATTTTACCAATTTACATCCACTACAATAAATATCATGGTTGTAACTCTGAAGCCCCAAGGGCGCTGAAAATTTCAAGCTAGAAGATGAAACATGACAGTAGTATAAATAAAAACTAGAAGAAGAAGAATTCAAGCAGAAAAGTTGACTCATTGTTGCTCTTAGCATTAAAGTAGTAGTTGGATCTTTTAACTCATCAGACATACTGTCCCCACTTTCCTATGGTATGTCCCAATCGACATTTGAGGCTGTGGATCCACTTTGTGTGATGCACTAAAATCGAGATTAGTTAGTCACCCGTCGACATGAATACCTATGGATATCCTTATATTTCGATACCACACCCAGGTGTGTCCCATTCTGAGGTTCATAATTTTACAAAATCGGACCAGTCTCCTTCGCAGGGTTCCACCCGAACAGGCTGTATATAAGGCGTAGGAGGCTTGATCGCTGCGGGAGGCTGGGTTTGCTGGCCACATGACTAGGCGAAGCACTCACTTCAGTGAGGCGGGAGACATGAAGGTCGACCCTACGTTCTTTGGGGGAAACTCTCCTTCGCGCCTAGGCATTTGCTCATAGTGAGAGTTTACCTTTGCTAGGTGAGACAATGCCTAGAAACAGATCCATGCAAAGAAATTTTCCATATTAATTCAAATCTGATTCCTTTACATTCGAAATACAGCGAGTTAAAATTCAGCTGTTGCACATTAGTACATGTCAAAATGAATTTAATCCAAAGTTTTACAAAATAATCATAAAACCACCAAATACATTTTCTTCACTCTCAGGAGCCGGGATGGTCGCTGCGTGCATGTCCCACACACAAATGTTATACGGTATAAGATGAGCCAGCTGATAGAGTAATTTCTGAAGACACTCTCACCCTAAGTGTGATTTTTCACCCTGCATACACTTCACATTCACATGTCTTGTTCCAAGTAGGCCACAAATCCTAGGTTGAATTCTGCATGTCATCTCATGAAATGAGATGAGACCCGCCATACATAGAGTGTTCTGAGCTCCACCACATGATGCGATGCCATGAAATGAGATAAGACTCACTCTTGCACATATCAGGTCTTTACCAACTCCTCACAATCTAATACCAATGTGTGATAAAATCCGTCATTGATGGATTACATACAATGATCATTTTTTAAAAACAAATTCATTTGTTTACAAACCAAATGTGTTTGATTTTACACTCAAATAGTCATTTCACACATTCAAAACCATGTGTCTTTGTGGGCAGCAGTTTTGGGGTCTCGGCTGAAGCTTCACAAGCCTTCCCTACACTTTGGACTTTCATGTTAGGTGTATGACGATGGAGTCTTTCTGAAAAATTATTAGCCTTCTTGCTATTACGACACAAGTTTTTTTCCATTTCATACAACAATGCGACTCTATTGGACTTAGATCCAGCGGTCACTAAGCCACTTATCAATCACCATCTGATGTTTGATTTTAACCATGCACTCACACCCATGAAAAGCGATGTCCCCATGCATATGCAATGTGATGCACCATTGCATGTCAATGCAATGTCACATAAGTGATAAATTTCATATGGAAAATTTAATTCATACATTTTACCATGTATGTGGAATGAGATTATATTACATGCATATAATCTCCAAAACAAACATTGATTGATATCATGCGCAACTTTACACATATATCAACATTCATCAAACAACAATTAACCGAGATCATGTTATTACAAAATCAAGTAATAACAACTTTAGCCTCAGGCCAATTGTGACATATAAAACTCTCCATAACTTGACCCACATAATTGCCCAATCGGCCCTTAAGCGGGCATCAAGCAGACCAAACAAGCCTTTAACTAGCTCTGGCGGCAAGCAGGCCTTAACGATCAGATTGTGCTGCCATCCAAAGCAGGTCCATAAACTTAATTTTTGGGACATCTGCTACACAACCACAAATCAAGCTAACCAAATCGGCCACCATGGCTAAGTAAAGCGGCCATTAAGAATCTGTTAAATGGAAATTGGCATTGCCATGGCATATATCAACCAAACGACCCCTTGAGCCATGCTTTGAGCATGCTATGAACCGTTTGCCCCTTTTATACGAAACATTTAAATTTAAAATTTCCTGGTTTCTGAGACATCTGATCTCATGCCTTGTTTAGATACAATTATCTCTGCGTCTCTGAGTGAGAGATGGGGAAAGAATACGCACAAGTAACTTCTGTAACAACCCAGTATCAGCGGATCCATATGGTAATGATTCATACCATGTGATTTGCTGTATCTCTCGAAAATATAGGAAGATGTAGTTTTATACACCTACGGTCTCACAGATTCGACTTCACTTTAGTATTAGCCATCTTTGAAATCTTCGGGTGCTCATTTTGGGTCTTCGGTGGATCTGACCGATGGCGATATTCACGAACCATTTAATAATTAAAACAATTCAAAATTGTTCACATATCAGCTTGTGGTGTCACGATTCTGCGAGAATATCTTCTTGAATAATAGGCCTCCATAAATCCTCCATTATTATCGATGTCGTTGGTCTTTTTATTCTTGTCCTCTGTTCCTACGTTTGGTCGTATGCTCTGATACGCCCATAGCTGCGTTTTCTGCTCTTTTTGTCTTTCTTAAGCTCCTGAGCGTTCTCTCCAATTCAGTGTCTGCTGGAATCAGGTCAGATCCCTGTTTCCTATGCATTAAAGGTTTCCTGAAATAAAAGCATACTCATATTAATAGGATTAGTCAAACCTAACAAATATTTTCAACATGGCTTGTTAAAATTAGTGACTAATGTAGTCACTGCTTGAAAAGCTATTTTTGTTCTTTTTTTTAAAAAAAATGTCCAAATTAGTATTTCCTTCTTTCGTCAGAATATTGATCTAATTAATTCTTTCGATCCCCGACAACGGCGCCAAAAACTTGTTTGTCAATCTAAATTCTCCCACTATGTAAGTGTGAGTGATGGATCAAAACATCAACACAAATTTATAACGTTATTACCCAAGGATTATTATCTAATCCCCAGCAATAATGCCATGAAACTTGTTTGTTATATTTCTTTGCAATTATACTGATTAAAAACGGTTTCCTTAAGAATAGCTGAATTTCTTTCTGGTTTTGATCCATGATTCTGCAAGTGGACAGGTCGAACAAGTAATAAAGTGGATTTAAGTCCAGATATCGATCCCACAGAGATCTCAAGAATTCTGAATCAACTACCCTGACTACTCAAGCTCTATACTATTTGGACTATGATTTGCAATTGATATATCCCTAGCAACCTTGAAAATAATGAAAGAATGAAAATATGTAAAATAAGAACAAAATGAACTTTGCTTCATGGTCAGTTAGCTTTTAAAGGGATGCATTGAAAATACAGCTATTGTGAAACATCAATTCCTGCAGATAACTCTGTAACTTTGCTTCATGAACCAGTTTGAATCAAGTCCAGGAAGATAGTAATGCCATGGTTCTCCTTAATGACACATTTCATCATCTAATCTTCCTGTTCTTTCGAAGGCAGAGGATTAGATAACTTCTTTTAATGCGAGTTGCCTTGTTAAAATTTTCTTTCAATACTTCATGCGAACATGGACTATAAACATAGCTCTAGACATAGGCTAAGCATGGTTTACACTATCTTGGTTCTCATCCTCAAAATTGAAAAGCGACCATTCTTTCCTTGATTAGATCCTTACTAACAAGTTAGACTTTACTATTCGAATCGAGGCGAACTCTGCTCATTTTAATTGATAAGTCATTCAACTCATTCTCGGTTTCAAGTGAGAAGAGATTTATCGATTAAAATTCATAGAGCCCATTAGATCCCCAATATTAGGTTCGCATACCCAGCGAAATCATTCAACACTCTGCCGGGAATGCCTTCTACGTATCACTGGGGCCCACGGAATCGAGCGTAAACGATCCCATTACGGGTATAGGACACGATATTTGGATCATATACAAAAAATAAACAAAACCCGACAAAGCGATTCAAGCACGAAGTTGATAAATTGATAAATTTCTGCGGGAAAGATAAATTCTAACAGAGTAAATTGAAAGGAAGAATTTGGGTTTCTAAATTACTTAATTACAACGGTGGCTCCACGATGGAAGAACTCTTTATGCATCCGGCCCCGGATGTTCGAATTCCAAAATTGTTAGGACTTCAAGCGAACCGAGACGGTAATTTGAAGAAAATATCATTACGCATTCGGCTACAGCAGCAAACTAACATCCAGATCCAGAAATTCAAATGCAATAACAATCTACTCTAATCTAATCTAAAATAACAGCAAAATAAAGAAAGAAAAAAACATAAATTAAAATACACGAGCCTTCGGCTACCCAGACTTCTCTTTCTGAGCCGCCAAGAGCTGCTTTCCTTCAGTAGCAGCTGCGTATTTATAGGGTTTGGAAGTTGGGCCCTAACTTCGATGCACCTATTTGTGGATTTCAAAATAACTGGCCCATTTGTTTGTTCATGTCGCGACTCCATTTGTTTGTCGCGACCTTGACTTGATGTCGCGACCTCTCTTTCACGTCGCGACTTCACTGTTCTGCTTATGAGCTGTTTTGATGTCGCGACTTCAATCATACGTCGCGACTTCATCTTTCTGCATTGTGATTTCTCTTGAGGTCACGACTTCAATCATACATCGCGACTTCGTTTTCTGATCGATACGCGAAACTGTTATCGGTCACGACGCGCGCCACCCATTGGATCTGATGTCGCGACCGCTAAATGACGTCGCGACCCTCTTTCCTTGTAATTGATGTCGCGACCACTGAATGACGTCGCGACTTCCTTTCTTTGTAACTGATGTCGCGACCACTGAATGACGTCGCGACTTCACCTTTCTGTGTTGTGAGCTCTTTTGAGGTCGCGACTTCAATCATACGTCGTGACTTCAATGTTATGCTTATGAGCTCTTTTGATGTCGTAGAAGCTTTTCTTTTGTCATGACTTGTCTTCAGCATCTCTTGGATATGATGTCGCAACAGCTAAATGATGTTGCGACCTCTATTCTTTGCAGCTGATGTCGCGACTACTGAAGGACGTCGCGACCTCTTCTTCTGGCCCGATATTCGCGACCCTTTGAAGGACGTCGCGACCATGATTCCTTGTAACTGATGTCGCGACCATAAGCGATATTCGCGTGCGGTACCTGCGGTTGATGGCGACGGCGGCGATGTGCGACATCTTACGAGACCAGTGTTTGATGTCTCTATCTGTTTCTAGCTGGCGAGCCTCTATGTTCGGTCTCTCTGAAAATCTTTATCGCCTTCTATTCGGTGTCACAACCTCCATGTCTCTGCTAGCTTTCAATTAATGGCGACCTCGAAGTGTTCATGACATCATGTCTGCTTCTTCATTAATTCTTGGTAAATTACGATTTGGGTTTTACATTTGCGACCTTGGTGTTATTCTTCATTCTTGTCAAGGTCGCGACATCGAGTCCTTTCTTTCAAAAATTAGTTGCGACTTCCTTTTACTTGAGAGAAATTTTGTTCTTGTGGCTTTGTAGTCAGCTCCCTTGGCATGCGATATTATGGTGGTATCACGACTTCATTTATCTCAGTTTGGTGTGTGACGTCGCAATGATGTATGACATGAGCTCTTCATTTAGCCTTCTTTAATCCTTGACCCGAGTCATTCTTTGTCTCAAAGCTACCTTCTTAGGTCACGGCTTTGCTTATTTCACTCTTGATTTCTTCTTCAAGGCCAAATTTGTTGATGTCGTGACTTGAAATTCGTTGGAAACTGCGCTTCCTGTCGCGACTTAAATTCCAGTTTTGATTTCAATTCTGCAACGGGTTGGTTCATATGATTTTTTGCTAAGCAGTTCTGGCTGTATTCTCCTACCCAGATTGATTCAATTATCAGTTTTCTACTTGAGACAATTCATCATTATTCTCATTATAAACTCGAGAAAAATGAGGTTAAAAATCTAATGAGTTTTTGGACTCATCAATTCCCCAAACTTAAAATTTTAGCGTCCCCAGCGAAAAGAAGATATTGTTTGTCCTCGAACAAATAGCTTAAGGTACGGACATTTTCTTTATTCATTCCACGAGTCTTTCTCATTCCACTCTTCTGTCTGAAATCAGAGATATCCTATTATTTCAAATCTCAGGTTTAAATCACGAAACGAAGGCATAGTGTACTTATTACAAAATTTCTTGATAAACTAATGTATTTAAGCAGTTTATTAACAGTCTTGTTACGTGTTGTGTTTGAAGTCATGATCTTTTCATCTTCATGTTGAATTAAGTTAATCTTAAGAGTTTTCTTGAGCGCATTTATCAAAGTCCCATATGCTTCTGTTTTCATATTGATCTTCACTAATGGGTAGTCAGCCTTCAAAATCAATGAGGTCTTCGAACTGTAATGTTGAAGCAGTGATTGGGTAGATAATGGAAAATTTTAAGTTGTAAATTGCAGTTTCATCTTATCTACATTGTTGCCTCAACTTTTTTCCTTTTTCATTTTTATTTCTTTCACGATTCTCCTCAATGTCAGCACCTTCCTCCTTTTGAATTCTTTTGCTGGAATCTCAACTGCATAGTACTTGGATCGAGGCAGATTCCTTTGTTCTTTAACTCCCTTTACTTCTTTCTCTAAGATTTGGAATAGTGCAATGTTTGTCTTCTTAGGCTTTCTATTACTCTTAGAACTTTGGGCTAGCAACTCCCATATCAGTTGGCATTAGGGTTAACAATTTAAAACACCCCTACGAGCTAATTGTTAGGGAAATAGGCCACGAACTAAAACATTACTTCACTATACCTTCTTTACTTCTTAACCCCTTCTTATTAAATCAGGTGTAACACAAACTTGTTCTTCCTTTTATACTAAACTTTTGAACTAGAAATTGGATAATTTGGGTTCTTTTCTTTAACGGTTTATTGCAAGGAAGGGATTTAAATTTTCAATTCTTGTTTATTGAAGAAATAAAACTATTTAGCTTGAATCGGGAACTAGAGAATATGTAGCATATTTTGAGGTGAGCTTAAAAGGTTCAAAATTTGCCCGAGGATGGCTCTATCATTTTAATTTAGTTTGTTTTCACACAGATTTAGCCTCGATCGATAATCAAACAGTTCTAGAATTGTGGACTTCCCAAATCTGAATTCAAGATATTCTAATTCTGTCAAAAAGTTTCATAAGTTTTGTTGACCCATGTGTGTATTATTTCTTCAAGACTTGTACTTTTCCTTTGTCTACTTACATTATTTTAACCAGTATTTTGTTCCATCGGCAATAGCTTGATTTTCAGTTTCTTGACTAAATTGAATTTAAACGAGCGATAAATACTCTAATTAGTTTTCTTTATTCCCATCTTTGATTCTTGCAATTATTTGTGTTAGTCTACTACTAGTCAAACTACTTTCCAACTAAATTCAGTTATGATATTTAGCATTTTCACTTTGAATAAATCCTAATGTTCTCCTAACAAGTCGAAATGACGAGAAATAGCAATATTCTTTACCAATCGGCAAGCATTTCCTTTTCACAAATTTTCTTGTTTATTCATGATGTAATCTAACGGTTGAGAACAACTAATCAGGAAGAGGGGAAAGAAGGATGGAAATCAATAGGAAGGTCTGTTTTTCTTTTGAGGAGGAGCAAAAATGTTTGGGATCGGATCGAGGGTAGCTTAATTAGGATTGAATTTGGGAAATTTCATTTCGGTTCTCTTCTTCTTCTTGACATTCTCCCACTTTCGATACGCTCTTCAGGATCAATTCATTTGTGAATGGAGTCTTTTATTCGAGATCATCTTGTCTCGTGCCCGGTGTGTTCGTTTAATGGTTCATTTCGATCGTACCTTCTAATTTGGAAGATTGTTGTTAATCAAATCGGAATTTTCAAACCCGAACTTTTCTTACGTAGGCATCCTTATCATCAAGCTCTTGATCTACTCCTTCATACTTCTTTCAAAATCCTTGAACATTGACGTGTATAGGAACTTGAATCCCTTGATCTGCTCCTTAGTCTTAACTTCTTGATGCATCCACGTCGTATGAGTTTAGGGAGTTTGGGAATCGATCATGCGAGTTGTTGTAGAATGATTCATGGCTTAGCTTTAACTTCTTCAGTAGATCTTGATCTCTTTCTTCCATTTCCTTCTTAAATTTTTCTTCTTGCTGCTCCAGGATTTTTTTCATCTGCTCCTCTCTTCTGCTCATCTCTTCTTCCCATTGTTGATCTCTTCTTTTCATCCTGACTTCATATACTTCTTATATTACGTTCATCTCTCCTCTTCCATTTGGTGATCCTTCTCTTCAATTCTTTTTCATAAACCTCTTCTCTGAACCTTTGCTGGAGGTTCCATTGCTCTTCCCTTTCTTCCACTTTCTTTTGGATGGAATTGAGCATTTCCATTATTTTATTATTCTCCTGGGCTCCCCTTGAGCTTTCTCAGTTCTGAGTGTGTTCCTTATAGGGGAGAGTTCATTTGAACAGGGTTGAAATCCCTATTGGGCTTCTATCTTCTTGTTCTCTATCATGCGGAAACATAAAAGTATTCCCTTCTTGATGTGCTTCTAGATTTTCTTCTTCTTACACTTTTGAAGGGTGTCTTCTTCTGTGATTTCATTTTCATCGCAGATGCGTTTCTCTTATGACCCCCTTATCTTTTTGATTCTTTGACCTTAGCACTCCGTCAGTGAGTGGTGAAGCCTTGGGACACTCTTCTTCTTCTTCCCAAGTTCCCTTCACTCTCACCCTAATACATAACCTTGTGATGGTTCTTTGGGTGAGGATCGTGAACCGTTATTACCTTCACTTGATACCTCACTTATAGAATTTTCAATAAGCGTTCGGCATCAATCTTGTATCCCTTGATCATGGCATAGAAGGATTGCTTCTTGTTCTCACTACTGTGCAGTGCTTGGTGGGACATGCTGAGGCTAAAGCAGACACACCTTTGCCTCTCTGTAGTCTCTACCTTTCGGGGTCTTTTGCTCTCCTTTTCGCTCTTCCACTTTGCCCTTCTTGTCAGACCAATAGATTTTCTGTAGCTTCTGCAGTTGGGTTGTTCTGTGAAGCTTTATGAATTTTGATCTATTTTCATATCCTTCATCATATCTCATTAAATGATCTTGGCTCATAAAGCACCAAACTCCTCGACCTCCATGGGAGTTCTCTTTCCTCTGACCAGATTGGAGATAAAGTGCAAGACATTCTTTGCACATATCAAGATTTTGTATTTGCATAATTCTCCCCACCCTCTGCTCTATTAGTTGCTTAAGCGGTGAGATGATTGGTGAAACCTCCTCCTCTGAACCCCTTTCCCGGCATAGTGCTTTTTCAGAATGACTTCTTTAAGAGACTGAACTCTTCTCACCTTTGCTCTTATTTTCTTTTCCCTTTCCTCACATTACCTTATGGCTGGTTGAACTCTAGTTATTCGAAGCGGCTGTTCTCCGCTCGGGTTCGGAGATGAACTTCCCTTCGGTCACGAGTATATTCCTCCATGATTTAACTCGGGTTTGGGATGAGGTTGAGTTCGACCATTCTGAAGAAATCGGAAGGTTTTAGGAAGGTCGGATTTAGGGTTTAAGAATAGAGAACCAGAGAATATGCGAAGATGAATGGTTGTGTTTGCTTGAGGAAGGAGATGGTAGTGGAGGGAGTTTCTCTCGAAACGGTTCAATTCAATTATTATTGTGGGTTCTTTATTGCTTCATTTATTTGTGCTTGTCAGCGACTTTAATTCCAGACTCTGATTGTGTCTTTGTCATTAAGTTAGGGCACAATTAAAGCGCTTCGTGGCATACTTGTCTCTTATGTCGCGACTTCATTACTTGTTTGTCGACATAAGTTCTTGTGGGAGGCCATGAGAAGTTGTCAATAGAACGCGACTAATCAGTTATTTTGAATCGTTGGATTAACCAAGCGAATCCCTCGCTACTCTTTTGAAGGAATGGTTCTTTTAAGAGCCTCGCGATTCTGCGCGACCACCTCAATTTTATGTCGACCTCAATTGATGTGCGACATAACTGAAATAAGACTTTGTCCCTTGTTCTTCCTTAAGTCACGACTAAGGATTGCGACCTCGACTTAAATGACATCGATTTCTTATCGCGACTTGAGTCGCACTTGTCCCTGGGTGATGATCAGAATGACTTTTCACTTCTTATTAATTTGCACACTCTTAGCATCAGTTTAATCATTCAACACGGCAATTCAAAAATGTATTCTATTCAATTTTAACGGAGATTAATGTAGGAGAAAAGTACTCCCCTTTTAGTTGCTGCAATGGGTGAAGTCTTTGAATGATCTGGAGTTTGTTCCTTCTCGCCCGAGCCATTTTGATTCTTCATCCGCATATCAGAATACCCCAAAATTGATTAAATTAATCTAGTACTAACCTAGCAATTTCTAACAAATCATGACTAGAACTAAAAAATTTTCAAAAACACGTAATAATAAAAAAAAAAAAAATCAAAGTCTATATAAAGAAACTAAAAAATATCCGCGCTGGTCGCTCCCACGCAGCTACTCCATTTCCAGTCCTTAGCCGGACTAGTCGTTTTAGTTTTCTCTCTTCTTACTTCACCAACCGAGTTCTTCCCTTTCTCTTCTCCCTCGCCGAGATAGTGTTTCGCCTTTGCCCATTAACTTTGAATTTTCCCCAAAGATTTCACCCCGAAAAGTTATCGCTCCAAAGATAGTACTGACACCACCGTATATGAAGTCCACTCCATTTTGATTTCAAATTCTCCTGAAATAATCTTAATCTCGAGTTAAACAAGCAAGACACCCGATCCCCGCTCTGAACTCTTTCCTCAGAATCCTTGATCGCTGCCATTTCTTTGTCTTGTCCTTGTATATATTCTAGCATTGTCATAGGCTTTTACTTTCAGCTCTTCCAGGCTCATTCATTGAGAAGTCTCTCTTCCTTTTGCAATTTTGAAATCTAAGTTCACCACATGGCCCACATGACTTTGTATTCCGCCTGGAAGAGGGAGATGACATGGTTTTCCAAAGACAAGTCTGTATGGGGACATTCCAGAGTTTTAAAGCAGTCCTGTATGCCCACAATGCATCATCAAGCTTCAAAGACCAATCTTTCCCGCTAATCCCGTCAGCTTTTCTGCACTTTTTCTTTGGCTCGTTGAAATTTCACCGCCCATTTGTTTGAGGATGATAAGCCAACAATGTGTTTGATACCGTATTCTGCCATGAGTTTGTCAAACACTTTATTTGTAAAATGGCTTCCTCCATCACTAGCTAATTATAGTTCTCAGGTGTCCCAAATCGCTAAGAATATTTTCTTTGTAAAAAACCCACAACTGTGTTAAGGCTATTCTTAGGATGTGTCATTTCTGCTTTACCCATTTTGATACATAATCCACAAACAGAGGCGTGCTATTTCCAAATGAACTAGAAAAGGCCCCATAAAATGCGACCATACATCAAACAATTTCCAGACCAATTGTGGATACTAGGCATCTCATGCCTACCGATATTTCCATTCTTCGCATCGATCACACAACTACCCATTCAAAACAAATCCCAAAATCAGAAATAAGAAAATCTCGACTAGAGTAAATTTTGTGGGTTGTTTTATCTCTGCAAAGGTCCTCCTCCATAAGGTGATGTATGACATTCTTAAAATTTTGCTTCGTCACTCTCTCTACACACATCTCCTTATAATCGATCGCCTCCTCTTTAAACAAATAGATGATCGGTCCTGCATGTAGTACCTCGCCGTCGCCCTTAACTTTTTCTCTCATCAGAAGAATTCTCGCATAACTCCACAAGCTAAGAAATTCACAATATCAAGATACTGCAAGGATCGTATGCACACCAAACAACCGCTCATCCGGAAATTTTCTACTATTTCTCTTCCTTTTTTTCAGACAACAAGCCCTCTACTACAAGCGATCACATTCACATTGTCACGCTCTTCTTGTCTTTAATTTCAAATCAAATTCTCGCAACAATAATACCCACCCGACACCGTTTTCGCTTCCTTCTTGCCATTAAATATTTAACGGCCGCATGATCGCAGTGAAAAACAATACTGGACCCCAAAAATATATGGCCTGAATTTTCACATGCAAACACCGACTATTGCCGCGATCTCCTTCGCAGTGCAGTAATTTTCTTTGTGCTTCATTAAAGGTTTTGCTAGCATGCAGATGGCCTTGAACACTTTTCATCTTTCATTCCATTACGCCTCCCATCATAGTACCACCTATCACACATGATCTCAAATTCCTCTGTTCCACCTTGGTTTTGCCATGATGGGGAGCTTCCACTAGTCCGATTTGATTTCTCTCAAATGCTTTCCGCGTGATTCATCAAAATAAACTTACTATCTTTCTCCAAAGAATCTCCGCATAGTGGTCTCGCAATTCTTTGAGAAATTTCAGAAATCTTCTATAAATCCAAGATGTCCCAAGAAACTTCTGATTCCCTTGGATCAGAAGGTGGCATTAGGTCTCTTATAATCGAACTCTTTGTCAAGCCTGTATTTCAAGCCCCGTCGCAGAACCATGCCCCAAGATGTCCTTCGTAACTATAAATGGTATTTTTCCCAATTCGCAGCTAGATTTTTGTCTTTTTACCTTTAAAGTGATCGTCTCCCAAAAGTTATGAAAGCATTGTTCAAAATCGGATCCATACATCAAAATCATCCATGAAGATCTCCATAACTTCTCTTGCTAAAATCGTAAAAATATAGATACTTCGCACCTTTGAAGGTACCAGAGCATTACACAATCCAAATGGTATTCCTCTGGGGTGCCAAAAGTACCAAAACGAGAGCTGTGTGCGGCTTTCTCCCGATCTTCTGTGCAATAGCCATTTGGTTATATCCGCAGTATCCATCAAGAAAACAAAATGAGGGTGTCCCGTCAACCCTTATCCAAAGATTTGACCCGATGAAAGGTAGGGAAATGATCCTTCGCTGCAAGATTCTAATTTTCTCGTAGTCGATACAAACCTCCATCCCGTCTACGCCTATGTAGAATAAGTTCATTCTTTTCATTTCTCGACATAAAGAATCCACCTTCGAAACCACATGTATCGCTTTACCCAAGAACTCTGGCTCTGATATAGAATATATAAACCTACATTTAACCATTTCCTCGTAACTTCTTTGTGACAACTTCTTTCATGACTCGGGTTCAAATTTCCTTTCGATGCTCAAACGCGTTTTCAGAGATTATCTTCCAACAATATTTTCAGGCATACAACAGGGCCGATACCTTTCAGATCTTTCAATTGACCAAGTACCAGCCTGGTATTTTCTCAAAATTACCAGCAACTGCTCTTCACTTCACACGCAAATGGAGCATGATAACCCGGTTTTTCTTTTTCCTCGCTCTTAAAAACTCATATTTCAAACAGACCGGGCAACTCCTTCAATGTTAACCCTTTCGCACTAGTTTCGCCCATGAGTTTGCTTTGGTCCGGGCTGCTCACTTCATCTCGACTTTTTCATTTATACTCAGGATCAAGTTTGATTATTAGACAAATTTGAAGGCGAACTTCACAATCAGCCTTCAAGGTAAATGAAAATTCATCTCAATTTCATATCGATAGAGTTTCAATGATACAAATCAGAATTCACTTCATCATTGAGAAGGCTATTGCTTCTTACAGCCATACAATTGTCTTCCTCTACATTAGGATGTTCTAGACTCCTATGAATACTAAAATGCACTGCTTCATTCCCAACCCTGAGTGTCAGTTCACCTTTCTATACATCGATCAAGGCAGCTACTATTGCTAAGAAAGGTCTTCCTAGCAACAGAGGAACTTGAGGATCTTCCTCCATCTACATGATAACAAATTCACCGAAAATGAATTTCCAACCTTGAAGAGTACACTTCCGTAATGCCCCATGGTTGTGCCATCGATCTATCACCATTCAGAAGTAATTGCTATCAAGTTAGTTCCTCAAACTAAGCCCCGTACCACCGATAGAGGCATCAACAATTTATACTCGTCTCCTCCAGAGTCACATAGCCAACTCACATTTCCCTATAGAACGTGGAATAGTGAACTCCGCCGTGGTCTTTCATCTTGCCGAGCTCGTTGGATAATGGCACTCCTGATGAAGCAACAAGTTAACTATACCCTCCTCGCCTATCTTTCTTTTCGTCAGCACCTCCTTCAGAAATTTTCAGATAAAGAGGCATTTGACCTGATCACCTCTGCAAATGGGATATTTATTTCATTTTCTCTTTTGAAAAATATCCAAGAATTTAGAAAATCGTTTCGTCTCTTTGACTCTCAAAAGTCTCTCATGGAATTTGTGGCACTGCAGAGCATAAGCTGGTACTCTCTTTCTTTTTCCTCGGGTCTTTCCTCCCTCACCTTCAATCAGGTCGTTTCTTCTCTCTTTCTTTCGCCTCTCTTTCTCCCCGCCTCGCCTCTTTTCTATCCTGCCTTCCGTTGTCGCTCAAATCCTTCCTAATTTTCAATTGAATTGCCATGCAAGCCTTAGGTTCTTCCGTGTCACCGGGGGAATATTCCCTGTTCGATTTATGTCATTTAAAAATAATCAGCTCTCACTTTTGTGTCTCTAGATTTTTCTAAAGGAAGCACTAGCATTCTTCTCAAACATCTCGGTATCGACTTGAAAGTTTCCAAGTCGATAGTTTCGGTCATGGAATCAGAATAGCCTCTTGTTATCCCCTTATGAACCCATCATTCGATCCTCAAATGGTCTGGCCTCGACCCCGTATCTATTTATGCCTCACCCTTTGGTCGCGTCATTGAACCTTGTGGCCGATATCCTTGTCGGTGATGTCGTCTCCGCCACATGTAATGCCCTCCACCATATGAGAAATTCTCACGGTTCCTCTACTGGATGGCAACAAAAAAAAGCCAGCAAAAAGTTAGATTTGGCTTGAAATGATAACTTCTTTGCTCGTTTCACGACTTAGCCTCCTCTCTGTTATCATAAGAATCTTCTTCGTTACCTCATCGCACTTCTTCTCATCAATTCTCTTTCACGTCTCTCTATTTCATGAGCAAGTGTGCATCTTCCTCTCTTGTCATTCATCCCGTGCATTATAACATCCAACTCAGCTTCCATAATGCCATCTTGCTCACCTCCATGACCCCCTTTTCTCTCGCAATACCTCTTGAAAAACTCATATGGAGTTTCACACAGCATTTTTCCTGCCCTTCTATCATCTTCATTTCTCAAAGACTTTTTCTCTCAATGCTCCACAACATTAGCATCATAATACCTGATGTATCATTCGTAGCGGCATACATTATATCCATCCGGGTCTTCAAGTCTATTCCATGCATCGGGGCACCTTTCAAAGAATCTTTGAATCTTTCCTCGAGCTTGCCATCAGGACAATCTCAAAACCCTGGGTCCCGTTGACCACCGGCCAACCTCAAGGGAAACTCCGTGTGTTCCCATATCATAAGACCTATACTGAGTAAACGCACCCAATGTGGCCAATCATCCATACTCGTCCATACGGTTACAAGACCATACATTTCTATAGATTCAAGGGTTATTACATTACTCTTAATACAAAACATATATTAAAACTAGCTCATTCTAATATATACATAAAACAAGAATCAAGGCTTCACAAATCCGCCCGCCCAGTAATCCCGACCTCTAAGGAGCGCCGTCCACCGTACTCGTCCCATACCCGAAAAGGGTCCCACGACGGTGAGCTTAACGCCCGCAGAGATAAATCCTACAAGGGCTATTCCCCACCTAGGTGCACATGCAAATGATCATTTCACAGTCAAACCAACAACCAATCCATGCATACATGTTGTCCTATCATGGAAAAATCTACATGCATGTATGAGACGACACTCTACATGCCCCAAGTACCGGGTCAACCTCCGACCCACCACCCAATGCAAGTGCCAATGGGAAATCACTGACTTCAGTTCGTCCCCGACTCCCATTTCACAACCCGTAGTCTATGATATTTATTTAATCAAGCCGCGTCTTTCGGGGGGCAATGTAACTTTTCAAGCCCCACCGCGGGTCTCTTACACCCTCCGACATTTTTCGGGCTTTCACCGGTGGATACGCGCCGCTCCAACTGTGCTCTCAAAGCTTTTCACCCCCGAGGGGGCATCTATCTCCCACTTGCTACGCCCGACATACTTCATTTTCCATTTCGCTTAACACCGTGGAACACACCGACTTCGTCCCATTCCCAAGCCCACACGATTCAACACCAAACGCAGCGCCAACCGCACTCATGAACACATTCTCATGTACGTGGTGTTACAAAGACACCAATGCAATGCACTCTGTGCCACCGTACTCAAACCCATGAGACCAATGTATGTGTGTGCTATGAACACTCATGTCTAATGCACACAACATTTCATATATTTAACATACATGCAACATGCCAATATTCCATACATATTCAAATCAATGTCACATAAAGCATGCACTACATCTTTTCATCATTCAGCTTCATTCATGTCAACGCATCATTCAAGCAAGTGTTAAAATAATTCAACCATTACTTAGTAACATGTACGTCTGCTATTCTTGGCCGGAGACATAGTATGTCACTTTCATACAACCCACGTGCATATAATTATTTCCATCTTTATCACATACTTCAAAATACTCAAAGATGTCATTGAATTTATGGCAATAACACACATTAGCCATTCCCGGCCATAAATCCAGCCATGCTTGGCCTAAGAATTAATCTGGACTTCGTCTAGAAAGTCCGGTTTTTGTAAATATCACACAAAACATCCAACACACAATTCCCTGCTCAAGCCATATGCAGTCCCAAGCATTTCGACATAAAACCGCTCCAAAAATGTGTTCCGAAAAACCGTAACCCGACTATTCTCAATCCATTGAACCGTGACCCAGCCCAATGTTAAGCCTACATTTTGGCTGAGAAATTTATTTTATTAAATTCTAGACTCAATGAGCTTTCCGTAGAGTCCAAGAACGCGCGACCGATTTCTCGGATGAAAGCCATGGTCGGCCCAAAAGTTGACGCTGCCGATTCACAAGGGTGTGCGGAAATTTCAGCACACCCCAAGCCACATTCTCGCTTCGGGATTTCGCTATCCTGCAACACGTTCCTTCTGACAGTCCCAAAACCCCGTAAAACTTGTCTTTGACCAGCACACATTCACAAACAAACCACACAACATACAAATTCGCCCGGAAAACCGGACAAAACCCGTAGGCCATTACACGGCCCCTAGGCGTAAGATAACCAGTGTAAAAGGAAACCTACCTCTTGTAGCGCAAATTCCGGGCTCCTTGTCAGTCCGGTCCCGCCCACGCGTAACACTCCTTCCTTTTCCTCTTTCTTTTCCTCTCTTCCTCCCCTTTCTTCTTCTCTTTCTTTCTTTCCTTTTTCTCCCTTTTTCCTCCCTTTCTCCTTTCCTTTCCTCCTTTCTCTTTCTCTACTTTCCTCCCTTCCTCTTTTCCCTTCCTCCTCCTTCTCCTTGCTGCTCCCACGGACTGCTTCTTGCTGCCCCCTCCACACAAACTGATTTTGAGACCCCCTTTATATAGGCTTTCAAAAGGCCATGCATGGTGACACATGGCATGCCATGTGTCACACACATGCATGCCTTTGCCATGTATTGTGACACATGGCTTGCCATACTACATGGCTTCTTGCCATGTGTCACCCATTACTGGTTTGCCATGTGTCAACCACTATTATTAGCCATGTGTCGCCTCGACACCCGCTCGAATACGTAAAATTTGATTATCCTGACCAACGAATTCCACCTGGTAGCTAGATTTCCTCATGGTAGACCATTCAATGGTGCAATCCGTTTCACCATCCGAGATCTAGAAAATCCCAACTTTTTTCGACTATTCCAGAAAACCACCGTTACTCTCATCCCCAACATTTCACTCTATATACCCCTCACTTTAATGCACATGCAAAGTCTCATCTTCCCCCATCAAACACAACGATCTCCTGCTGGTTTTCAAGTGAGAGATGGGGAAAGTGACTGGCAAGTGTTTCCTACCAACTCTTCCCAAGTATCACCGTATCCATACGGTAATGATTCATACCACGCTACCGCTATGTTCTCAAAGAAAATGGGAAGAGATGTAGTTTTATCACCTCCGGGTCTCACACCGTCGGGGCCTTCACCGGTATTAGCCATCCTCGAGAAATCTTCCCGTGTGCTCATTGGTCTTCAGCGATGACCAAGAACCGATGTCGTTTGAACTATCAGAATTAAAGCCGGCTTTAATTCAAAATTGTTTGCATCCATCGTAGGCCGGCCCTCGACGCGTATCACTCTTCTTGAATATCGTGCTCCAACTTCCATCGTGTCGCAATGGGTGGTCTTCCTGGTCGCCGTCCTCGTTCCTCCAAGCCAGTCATGTACTATTCTTCCATAGTCAGCGCTTTTTGTCTTTCTTAAGCTCCTGAGCGCATCTCCAATTCGTTGTCCGCCGGAATCGCCGATCCCTCGCTTCCTATGCATTAAAGCAATTTCCCGAAATAAAAGCTGGCATACTCATATTAATAGGATTAGTCAAACCTAACAAAATATTTTCAACATGGCTTGTGCTAAAATTAGGCGACTAATGTAGTCAATGTCAAAGCTATTTTTGTTCTTTTTTAAAAAAAATGTCCAAATTAGTATTTCTTTCGTCGTAATATTGATTCAATTAATTTTCGATCCCCGACAATCCGCGCTCAAAACTTGTTTGTCAATCTAAATTCTCCCACTATGTAAGTGTGAGTGACGTGATCAAAACATCAACACAAATTTATAACGTTATTACCCAAGGATTATTAATCTAATCCTCTTTAAAGAATAATGCCATGAAACTTGTTTGTTATATTTTTTTGCAATTATACCGGGACAAAAACGGTTTCCTTAAGAATAAATGACTTCTTTCTCGGTTTTGATCCATGATTCTCGCAAGTGGACGTGTCTAACGTGCTAATAAAGTGGATTTAAGTCCGCATATCGATCCCACATAGATCTCAAGAATTCCTCGAATCAACTACCCCGACTACTCAAGCTCTATACTGTTTGGACTATGATTTGCAATTGATATATCCCTAGCAACCTTGAAAATAATGAAAGAATGAAAATATGTAAAATAAGAACAAAATGAACTAATGCTTAAACTAAAATATAAAAAATTAAAGAAATAGACTGGTCAGTTAGCTTTTAAAGGGATGCATTGAAAATACAAACATTAGAAACATCATCCCCGCAGATAACTCAGAACTTTGCTTCACAACTTCGTGATTAATCCGCCCAAGGAAGATAGTAATGCCATGTGGATTCTCCCTTAATGACACATTTCATCATCTAATCTTCCCTGCTTCTTTCAAGACGTAGGATTAGATAACTTTCACTTTTAACTGGCTGCCTTGTTCTCGTATTTTTCTTTTTCAATACTTCATACCTGCACATGGACTATAAACCTTAGCTCCTAAGACATAGGCTGGCACGGGTTTACACTATACCTGTTTCTCATCCTCAAAATTGAAACAGCGCTCATTCTTTCCCTTGATTAGATCCCACTAACACACAAAAGATTGAACTTTACTATTCGATCGAGGCGAACTCCTCGCTCATTTTAATTGATGTCATTCAACTCATTCCTGGCTTCATGAAGAGATTTTATCGATTAAAATTCATAGCCTATTATCCCCAATATTAGTTCGTGATACCCTTGAGAAATCATTCAATACTTCTCAGAATGCCTTCTTGGTATCACTCGTAGGGCCCCCGAAACGTGAGCATGAAACAATCCCATTACGTGTATAGGGACACTGATATTTGATCATATACAAAAATAAACAAACTGAAGAAGGACATTCAAGCTCAAGTTCAAGAATTCTGATAAATTTCTACAGAAAAGATAAATTCTAACAACAGAGTAATTCAAAGGAAAGCTGGGTTTCTAAATTCTAATTACACTAACGTAGCTCCCCGATCAAGAACTATCAGAACCGAACCGGATGTTCGAATTCCAAATTTGTTAGGACTTCGTGAACTAATCTCGGGCGGGGGAGTAATTAAGAAAATATCATTCTCGCATTCAGCTAACTTCAACAACTAACATCCGTATCCAAAATTCAAATGCAATAACAATCTACTCTAATCTTAATCTAAAAAATAACAGCAAAATAAAGAGCAAAAGCCGATAAAATTAAATACACGAGCTCGGCTACCCGCATTTCTCTTCTCGAGTGTCACAAGAGTCGCTTCTTCAAAGAGCACCCGCGTATTTATAGGAGCCTGGGGCCGGGCCCTAACTCGATGCACCTATTTGTGGATTTCAAAATAATCGGCCCATTTTTTTGTTGTTCATGTCACTTACTCCATTTGTTTGTCGCGACCATGACTTACGGCGTCACATCTTCTTCATCACGCCGCGACTTCACTCCGCTCGCTGAGGAGTCGCTTGATGTCGCTGACTTCAATCATACGCCGCGACTTCAAATTTTCTCGCATTGTGATTTCTCTTGAGGTCACGACTTCAATCATACATCGCGACTTCATTTTTCCTCGCTCGCTTGTAGCGTAAAACCGCTATCTGGTCACTTAATTTCGCTCTTTATCACCATCGATTCGATGTCGCTATCAGCTAAATGACGCCGCGACTTCTTTCCTTGTAATCATGTCGCTAATTTCATCAATGACATCGCGATTTCTTTAATCGATGTCGCTGATCATTGAATGACGCCGCGATTTCACCTTCGTGTTGTGAGTTTTGAGGTCGTGCTGACTTCAATCATACGCGCCGTGCGGACTTCAATGTTATGCTTATGAGCTCTCGACGTCATAGGCTTTTTTCACATGACTCGTTTTCAAGATCTCGGATATTATTGTCGCGAAATTTGGGAATGATGTTATGAATTCTTATTCTTTGCAAAATGATGTCGCGATTATCAAGGACGTCACGATTCTCCTTCTTTACAACTCCGATGTTATGCACCAACGGGGCGACGCTAAGTGCACCATGATTCCTTATAACTGATGTCGCGACCACTAACTGATGTCGCAACCTTGATACCTTGCGGTTGATGTCGCGACACCCACTAATGTCACGATATCTTCTCGGAAGCAGCGGTTTCATGTTCCCGGTCTGCTCTAACCAAGCCGCGGCCTCTAGTATGTTCGCCAGCTTCCTTCAAAATCTTTGTCGCAATCTCTCTATTCGCGTCACAACCTCCATGTTCACATCGCTAAGTTCACCTCGCCGCTACCGGCGTGGTGTCGCTGGCTCATCATGTCTCGGCTTCTTCATTAATTCTGGTCGCCTCGATTTGGAGTTCGCTGCGTAATTGCGGTGTTATTCTTCATTACCGCTGGCGTCGCAATATCAAGTCCTTCTTCAAAATTAGTTGCGACTTCCTTTACTTGAGAATGCTCGCGGGCTTTGTAGCGCTCCCTTGTCGCGACCTTATGGTGGTATCACGACTTCATTTATCTCCCCGCTTGGTGTCGCGACGCGATGTCGCGGTTGATGAACTTCTTCATTTGATCGCTTCTTTTAATCTTGACCAAGCTTCTTATTCTTTTGTCTCAACTTCCTTCTTCTCGTGTCACTACTCGTTTCGTTTCACTTCTTCGCTTCTTCAAGGCCAAATTTGTTGATGTCGTGACTTGAAATTGCTGGAAACTACGCTTCCTGTCGCGACTTAAATTCCAGTTTTGATTTCAATTCTGCTGCAGGTTGATTTCTTATGATTTTTTGCTAAAACTTGATTTTCTGCTGTATTCTCCTGCAATTTGGAATTTGATTCAATTATCAGTTTTCTGCAGACAATTCATCATTATTCTCATTATAAACTCAGAAAAATGGGGTTAAAAAATTCAATGAGTTTTTGACTCATCGATCTTCGCTGAAATCTCTCGCTTTTTGGTACTCCACGTCGTAGCCCTCACTTCAGGTGATGAACTTTGGTTCTCGTCTCTACCTAATTCGACGACGTGAACTCAAGAAATCTTGGAAGCCCTTCCCTCCTCTTCTCTCCTCTTTCACACGTAAAACCAGGGACAAAATGAGTTCTCATTCCCCGCTAACTTCCTCACTTATGCTTAAGTAGTTGGCTCACTTCGCGCCATGTGTCCACACTTACTCGTCGCCCGTTTATCAAACCATTTATTTCATCCCTGGGCCTAAGTTCAAATTATTTTTTGTAATCCTTATTTAGTTATTTCCACTTTCAAGATGTTCAAAATCTGCCAGGTCCACCAAAGGTCATCGCTCCAAAAAACGGAAAATTCAATCGCTTCGCACCACAAAATTGCCTGCAACTAGATTTTTTGAGACGAATCCAATGGTGGGGTCCATTTTGTCTTCTGAGATCTAGAAAATTTTCAGGTTTGCAACCTGTACCGTAGTGGCAATTTATTGTTTTACCGTTTTTGGAAAAATTCAAATTTGCCTGGGTTTTATAGCACATAACAACAACAAGAAGAAAATGTGACTAAATTACCCCAATCACATAGTTGACCAACATAACCAAGATTCAATGCGAGTTTTGAAATATGATAAACATGAGAAAGACATATTAAGAGTAACAGGAACCAACTCGCAAAGGCATAATAGTGCCATTAGTTGTCATAATGAATAGTTAAGAAAACCCAGAATCAAAACAAGAAGAAGGGGAAGGGACTTCATATTTACACCATTTAAACATAGTCATTTTCGTGAAAGACATCTTCATTAATTAATTCATCAACATCATTATTTCAACAGTGATATCAACAAAGTAGTCATTAACATCACCACCGAGTGACAATTCACTCTTAGTTCACCATCTTCCTCATAATTATGGCAATCAACAAGGGAGGGCATCCTATCATAACCCAATGGAGACATGTTCTCCTCAACTATTTGTTCTATTTGACTGCCATCAATTGACATTGCATAATGTTCTATGGGACATGTCTCCACATACATTTCAATGGATACTATCAGACACTTCTCAGGCTACCCGATCCAAGGGCTCCGCGTTAACTTGCTTAAAATGAAAAGAAATGCAGTTTTATTTTCAAGTTTTGAAAAATCCGTCCCGAGGAGGAACGATGGTTTTGAATCGCCACTTACTTCTTATTTTTATTTTCATTTTTAAATGGGGAAAATGAAGTAAGAACAAAACCTCGCCGACTCCAATCAGAAAGTTTGCCTACAAATCCAGATTTCAGGTCCCAGGATCACTTATTATTAGAAGGTACTTCATGCGAGGTATACTTCAGTCCTAATCCCTGGCCTCTACTAATGAATTGGCACATGGGAGAATATAAATGTAAAGATCACGGATCACTCAAAGCAAACAAACGACATGAATCACACAAACTCACCGGAGCATCTTACATGCACTTAAACTTAACAAGTCAAACAGTGCGCATCTATGGTCCCTACCATGCGCTACGTAGTCGGTGAGGCATCACAACCATGCGATATGCACTCAAAACTAGTCATCAAAGGTGAACCCTCTAAGCCTCAGAACGAATCATCAAAGGCAGCCAATTTAGTAATTGACTAATTAATACTGAAGATTTATGGTGAAAATAGATATCCAGCACAAGGCACACAGGGTACTAATTGCTGAAGAATGCTGCACCCAAACTTTGAAGAAACCATATGAATCTAACTAAATTTAAAACAACACTGCAGATACAAACCTAGTTATAGAACTAACTAAACTAATCATACTAAAGCTATAAAACTATAAATAATCAAGATGGATTGAGACTTCGTATCTAAATAGAATTAAAAAAATGTAATTATTAAAATAACTATATTAATAAATTAAAATATAACACACATAACTAAATGTGTGAATTAAATTTAAAAAAATAAAAAAATAATGACGAACACAAATTTTCTAGCATCTTGCCGATGTTAATGATAAACAAAGCTACATATTTTAAAACTCTAACCATTCATTAAAAAAATCTAAACATTTTAAAAATGGTAACTTAAAGTTAAAATAACCAAAGTTGAACATTTTAACTTCTAACTTTTTCATTAACCTTAAGACTACTTAAAACTTGATGATGCCTTTTTCAACCTGCGAATCGGGCCGAGCGTGGGGCTGGCCGACCCGATTGTTTCTGGCCGATGCAGCGCCCGATCGTCCGGCTGAGGCAGATTCGCAAGATCAAGATCCGCAGCCCCGATCACTCCGCAAAGGAACGCGAAGGCGGGGCCTGCGAGGGCCGCGTCTGCGGCCGCCTCCGCCATGCCTAAGCCGGCTTTTCAAGAGAAAAAGGAGACTACTTGGGAGGGCGAAGGTGCTGCATACGAAAAAGCGCGCGCTTCTGGCACGTGAGTGCACTTTCATCGCCAAGGCCCTATATTTATGATATGTTCAACCAATGATGGTGACAGAGTCCTTCCCATTGACAGGAATATTTCTTATTATAGTCCATACTCCGATTTGGTTAAAGATATAGAAAGAGTAGTTTATCTTTCGAGATCTTCCTTCCTGATGATGAGATTTGGTGGGATTTTCGTAACAATATTATTGGGTTTATTCGTTTCCCAACCCTTCGGGAGAGACTTACACATAATCGCCTGCCTGCCGGTCGACCTTTCTTCTGGCCGGGCCCCAAAAAGGTCGGAGGTTGGTTTTAGCGCCTCGTGCTTTGGTCGGGTCGCCTCTTTCGGGTCTCTGATGTGTGGGCTCACAGCCTTATTTTTCAAACCCCATTTCAAATTTGTACTGCACGGGGTGGCTGTAACGTTTCTATTATCGGTGTAACTTCCACACATGTCTCTGGGCCACGATTAGTTAGGGCCATCGTCATTTGTCTTGGTGATAGCCGATGACTCTCGGGCTTTCGCGCATTGTTTCACTTTCTTGTTTCTTTCGCCGCAAACCTCCTCGTCTCCAGGCTTCCTCTCAACCCTCCAACCTCTTCCACGATCTCGTATTTTTATTCGTCGTAGCTCTCTGTCAATCTCTTTGTGCAGAGTCTTTTCTCTGCATTCTCTCCCCGAGATGTTTCTTCGCCTTATTCTCGGGATCAATGCGCGTTTCTAACTTTTCGTTTTTCTTCCATTTGTAAGACGAGGCGCTAGCAATAGATTAGGTTTCATGTATCACACATTACGGGTCCGTGTCGCTCTTCTTTCTTTACGATCAAGGGTATTTACCTCTTCAATTGTTGCCTGCCTGACAAGTTAAGGATGTTTCGGGTCGTTTGACTCGTTGAACCCCGCAATGTACTACGCCCCTCTCCCTCGATAAGGATAAAGGGAAAATAACCTAATTAAATATCCCTAAACGGATAATTCAAATTTACACATATTCAACATGTCAGGATCAAGGGGACCTGCCATATGGCCTGGGCCCTTCGTATGGGGCTACCTTTGTTGAACGCCGACTCCCCCCAGTCCAGTATGGACTCCCCACGTCCGACTTTATGTAGCCTCATACTCGGGATCAGATGCTTTTCGAGATCTTCGACAATGGCCTCGCTTTTCCACTACATTCCTTTGAAAGAGGTTCCTACAAAGATTTCAACGTTAGCCCTTCCTACCGTCACTCCCAACGGTCAGCATTTTGGTGGGCCTATTGGCCTTTTAGTGATTGTGGCGCCGTACATTCCAGTGTGGCTTTGCTCCTTCATCTTTTCAGTCCAAAGGAGACTACCGAGGGCTTCCTTTATTTCTCAGCGCCTGAGCTCCTCGTGATCACTGATTCCCTTCTTCCCATAGGTCATGTAGCGGACGCATTTCTATGTTATGGTCGCAATCGGGAATACGATCCTTCGACGCGTATCACACTCATGCTCCTGCGGGCTTAGACCACCCCGATAATCTTCATGAAAAGTTTGCTCGCTCGCATAACTTTGTAAAGGTTGCTGAATATTTCTCGACCGCGATATTCTTTCATGCTTCCCGTGTGTCGCCAATCTTAGTGCCGAGATAATGCTTCTCCCGGCGCCGCGATTTACCCCGCTTCGCCCCACAGCGGAGCTGATAAAACGGCATTCGCCCATCAAATTAAGGTCTCGCGACATTTACCGCCGAGGCCTTGCCTCCGCCCAATCGCGGGAGTCCCCCATTGTCATACTCAAGAAGTTCACCGCTCAAAGACCTCACTCTTCCAACGGAGTCCCTCCCATTAGGCTTACCGCCGCCACTCCTACCAGTGGAGAAATTCTTGGTTCAAATGGCACTGCCCCAAGCCCCCGAGTGCAAAACGGAAAAACTCAAGCTTCACTCGAGGAAGATCGACCGACAGTCAAGATTCGTACCGGGGCGCTCCGACTCGCTCAAAGCCTGAGAGGCGCCACGGCCAACATGTTCCTCGATCATGAGCTCCGCCTTCCAAGCCTCGGGCCGCAGCGCAGCAGCTCCTCGATGAGCCGCCAGAAAGCAAACCGCGCTTCGCTAAGTATGCCTATTACCGTTCGAATCCGGCCCTCGAGAGTGCGTTAGCCACTCGGGCGCTGCTGCGTGAACGAGCCGGCTCAGGAAAAATCCTCGAATCAAAAGTCAAGATGAGGATTCGCCTCAATGCTGAACTCGCGGCTGGTGCACCAGTCCGCCCTAAGGATTCGACCCGAGTCGGTTACGCCCGCTGATGGCGCTCCGCGCCTATCCTCTTCGCGGGCTCTCGTAAGTCCCCGCTTCATGAAACCGCTTTTTGGGCTAATTCGCAATGGATGTTAACTTCATGTTTGATGCGTGTAGCCACTGTCAAGGTCCGCCAAGGCCAAACTAAATGAAAAGCATGTAAAAATCGTCTCTGACTATATGCATGGCGCCTCTTTCTTCTCGAAGCGGACCGAGTCAGTGAACGGCACACACAGATGATCAAGAGGTGAGAACTGATGCAAAGCATTACTACGCCCGTGCTCGAGCTTAAAAGTAGAGAGGATGAAGTTCGGCGAAGCCGCACGGCTGAAGGTGAGCTCAGTCCGGGTGAGCTCCATGTTGCGCTGAATGACCTGATCGAGACCCGGGATGGGTTGCGGTCCTCCCAGTACGAGCTTTAGACGGTTAGGGATGAGCTCATCACATCCCGGCGAGCCATGAGGCTCAAGAGGAGTCACAAGGCTAATGGCTTATCCGCGATGCAGGCCACAGCCTAGCTGTGGGCTCGTAGCGAGGCCTCGAGGCCAAAAAGTAGATCGGAGCTCGTCGTGAGCCTTCCGAGGTCAAATCGGCAGCGACCGAATGAAGAGTCGCGATTGCGCTGATCTTCACCCGCAACATCCGGTCGCTGCAGGATGATGTCATTAGCATACTGAGGACCGCCGCTCATGGGCCTCAGGTGGCTCACAAACTAAGGCCGTTAACGTCTACCCCGATTTGGACTTCAACTCGATCTCCCGCTTACGAGATGAGGAGTCTTTCTCTGCACTATTCTCATGAACTCCGATACCCATCGGGGCCCATTCTCCTTCTTCAGATATCTCATGCTAACGCCTAGGCTTCTCAGATTCATTTCTCGCCCGCTGACATCGACTTTCTTTATATTTTTCTTCTCTATGTATGCTTGTTTCTTTATCGCCCGGGGCCCGAGATATGTAGCTCTCCTTTTAATAAATATTCATTATTTATCATTCAGATTCTCAATGTGAGTATCCGCTTTCATCATGATTATCCGGTCCAACTGAGGGTCTAAGTCAGCACCGAGCTCACAAACCAAAGTCGCTGAGGCTTCATATTAATCTGCACGAGCCGGCCCAATTCCTAAAGCGCCCGCCAGATAAAGGCTCACAAATTCGAGTTTGTTCGTTGACTGAGCGGCTCGAGCCGATCCGATTCCTGATTCCATGACTTGTTTTCGCAAAGCTCGCCAATGCGAGCCGCCGACCTCCATCGGCTGCGATGATTTGAACTAATTTCAGCCGCATGATCCGTGTGCCCCGCGATGAATTGTCAGCTGGCCAATTTGAGTCAGGGGCTCTTGCATACGACTTGGCGCGAGTTTGTAAGCCAGAAGCCGCGAGGAGCTCGCTGTCACGAATAGTCGGGCAGCTCGCCCTTTGAATGCCAGGCGTAACTCGCCCAATCAACAGCTAGCAGAGCTCGCCCTCGTGAAATGTGTGTGGGGCAAGAGCTCGGTCCGTATGAACAGCCCATGGAGCTCAATACGAACAGCTGAGAATAGCTCGCTGGGCTGGTGAATAGCTGGGCATGTAGCTCGCCCTTTGCGGAACTGGCAGAAGAGCCTGGGCCACTGCACGCTGGGAAGAGCCACAAGATGAATAGTTTCGCGCAGCTCGCCCCCTGCGGAATCGCTAGGAAGAGCCATATACCACGCGGTCAGCTGGGGAAGAGCTCACGTGGACAGTTGCAGCTCGCCTTGCGAACTCGCTTAGAAGAGCTCAATGCGAACAACAGCTTGGGAAGGTCGCTGAATAGTCGTGTGCAGAGCTCGTCCCTTTGCGAATCAAGTAGAAAGAGCCTGCCACGCGAATGGGGAAGAGCTCACAAAGGTGGCGTCTAAAATTCGGAAGTGCATGCTCCGCCGAAAGTGGCAATGCGTACCGAGCCGGTCCGACTCCCGAGGCAGCGTGGCCCGCGTGAGCAGATGAGATCACAAGCCAAAGGTGGCGCCCACCGAAAGTGGCGTCAGAACTGAAATGCCGGTTCGACTCCCAGGCGCGTGGCCCGCCGCAGAGCAGATCAAGCTCACAATGGTATGCCCGGGCCGAGCAATGTAGCCCGAAATGGTCCGACTCCCCGAGCACCGTAGATAGATGAGCTCGTCAAAGGCGGCGCTCCACCGAAAAGTGGCTGCTCCAACCGAGCGGCACGTACTGAAATGGTCTCACTCCGAGGCGCGCCCGCTAGCAGTGACAGCTCAATGGTGGCGCCCAAACGAGTGGCGCCCATCCGGAGTGCGGCAATATAGCCCGAAATGGCCCAACTCCCGAGGCGCGCCGCGGGTCCGCGCGCAGTGTGACGCTCGGGCCGTGGCGCCCACGAGCGGCTGCCCACCAGTGCGGCAATGCAGCACCGAGGCGCCGCGGGCCTGTGCGCAGTAGATGAGCTTCGTCAAGGTGGCGCGCTCCAAATGGTGCGGCGTTCGTACCAGTGGCCTTCCACCGAAAATTTTCCAAACGCGGCCTTCCACCGGCGGCAACGTAGCCTGCCGCCTAACGGCGCGCCGCGGGCCCGCAAGCGTAGTGTATGAGCTCACAAAGGTGGCGTTCCACCGAGTGGTAATGTAGCCCGAAATGGGTGATTCGTGCCACTGGTAGGGTGATGCGGAATCAACAAAATTTATATTCCTAAGTTCCTCCTACTACCGCAGTCAAGCTACCACAAAGATAATGTCTGTGGTCGAACACCTGGGATGGGTTTTCTTCACAAAATGATTGCAGGAGGAAGTCAAAATGGTGAATTTAATTAGATTTTAAGGTGGTGATAAAAACAAGGCTGGTGGCTTGGACAATCAAATAAATGGAAATAAAAGGTAAAATAACCCTCAAGCACGCCACTCAGCTTAAGATCCTAAAGCAACTCAAGAGGTCCTCGTTAATTCTGCCAGAGGATGACATATAGTCATCTCCTCGAACCGGATCTTCATTTTGGCATTAAAAACCTAAACCCTAATAATTTTCCTTTGATAGAAAGCATTTATTTTAACATTTATATTCCCCACAAGGAAAATCCATTCTGACTCATCCTACAAGATTCGTAAAGGGTAACTAATGAGTCTCAATGGATCTAAAAATAATCCACGAACCCTAAAAGATTACCAAGTATTTATCAAAGAGGATGGCTCTACAAGAAAACATAACCCTTAACCTACTTCCAAAGGGCTCAGAAAAGAGCAACTAATTATTATCGCAGTATCTAAAGCCAAGAATACATCGAACCTAAAAGCTTGCCAAGATGGCCAAAGAAAAAGTATTATCTTCAAAAGCTTTAAACCTAGAGTTAGAAATTTTGGGGAAACCAAAATGTAAAAACTCCGTCGTTTGAAAAAACAAATGGGAACCACTCACTGCAGATCCTTCCCCAAGAAGGCCTTTACTAAGAAGGAGTGGTTTTAGCCACTCATCCTCCAAAAGTCATCTCGAGTGGTGTTCGCAACCAAAGAAAGTGGAGAGAAAGAGGAGAGAAGGTAAACTGAAACAAAGTCGGGCCACAGATTAAAAGATTAAAGTTAGGGTTACAACTTATAAGGTGGCTTATATAGCCAACCCAAATGTGTGCACTAACAAAAATGCCTAAAATATGAGATTGGCTGCAAAGGACAAAATGGTAATTGATCAAACGTGGTCGCTTGGAATCGTAATATCAAAAACACAAAGCAAATGCATTCAGTATGAATTTTCGCTAGCGACAAATAAAATTTCGCTAGCTACGTAAATTTCCGCAAGCTAGAGAAACTTACAGAGATACGAAATTGGAGAAATTTCGCTATCAATCATGGGACTCGCTAGCCAGCGAAATTTCTCTAGCCTAGCGAAAAGTTCAGAGATAGCTTAAATTGGGGAAATTCTCGCTAGCACGTGAAATCTCCGCTAGCTGGCCGAATTCCCCAATTTCGCCAGATTATAAATTTTCATGCCATAGCGAAATGCACCGTGCCGCTAGATCCCGCAGCCTACTGTTCCATCACATCGTGCTTTCCGCTTTCCCGCATCCCGCAGCTCGCTTATTATTTGTTCCCCTATTTTCTTCCCCGCTTGAAATCTTCATTCCCGGCTTGCCGAAATTGGATATGTTAATTACATGAAATTGATGGAAATCAACCCGACTTTGGTTATGATTGATTGACACGATAATTTGGCTTCCAATTCTTGTGTAAACTATAAAAACAGCCTTTGAATGCAATTAGAGAAGTGCACAGTGGACCCGAACACATCATCACACTATAATACTAGTACACACAAAAGCGCTCAAAACCTATTAAAAATAGGTTCAAAATAGCACTGGGCACTAATCACACCCCAACCGACACATTTGCTAGTCCCTTAGCAATGCAAGAAGAAAATAACAAAGAACATATAAAACTATAAATAATGTTCACAAAAGAGCATTTCAAAAAGGTCAGGAATGAGTAATGTCTAACCCTAAGCAAAATTATCAAAGTCGCGGTCCAACTATAATGAGAGAATGAATGCCATACAAAATTGAGTATTAAAAGAGCCCTTTCTTGCGGAATCAACCAGAAACTTCCACCAAAATCTAAGTGTTTATTTGATCGCCTCTCAACAATAAACCGCTGAACCGCACCCCCAACCCAGCTACTACCACGACTCCAATGTGATCAAAGACCCACCATGATAGTCCATAATTCTTTGAAGTTGTAGGTGCAATGCTGAGGAATCGACCTCACCAAAGTCCATGTAACAGGATCTACCGATGACTCCCAACCACTAAGGTTAGTGGCACCAGTCATAAGGATCTTTCACCACAAACTCTTCGTGTTTCACCCCTGACTTCAAATGATTTCTCGTGACTCCAAGACCTACAACTTGCTAAACTCCACCCATCCACCCATGTAATCTTAACACTAAGCTCATAGTGACTCCACCAAGTGAAGGTTTAGGGCACCAAAGCTTAAAGGTTGGCCATATACCCCTTCAGACCGTGCTCGGGATTCAAGGCAAAGCGTTGCAATATTTATTCTTTTTCTTTTTCTTTCTTTTCTCTCTTTCCCCCTTTTTTTCTCTCGAAGAGGCATTGGCCTCACATGGGTCCTAACCTATTAGAGGCTGGGCCAATGAAACTAGGGCGTGTTATGCAAAGTAAAGGAGTAAGGTAATGGCACCATCATTGAAACCATCCTAACGTGTTCTGGTGGTTAGCTAAAGGTGGAAGAAAAAGGTCAAATCAACAAGAGTTCAACTAATTGTCCACTCAATTAGGCATGGAACTAATCTAACATCAATAGAATTGACAAGTTTCAATTTTTCAAACTATGGGCCAGTACACACAAAAATTTTGGTTGCAAATGGTTCCAAATTTTGAAAAGTAAGTTGCATAAGATAACAGCCTTATAGAAAGAGGACCCAAAGAAGCCACCATTAACATCACAAAAATGGGCTTCTTCTTGCATGCAATAATAACAAAACATGAATACAAAAACCACTTTGTTAACTTCCCCCAACCCAAACATCTCTGTCCAAATGGGGCCTGACAGGTAGTCAATAGAGAAGGAAGTGTTACCTCTTGATGAGATGTGATCATTTCTGATAGAGATTTCGCAAGCTTTCCATCGATACCTTATCTAATTGCCGCTTCAAATAAATGTGTTAGAGAAGAAAAGAGAGGAAAAAGTGATTCAATTGGAGCATTTTTAAAATTACACTTTATAACACCAAAAATGTTCTTTCTTGCCATATTTCTGGATCTCACACCTCTAAGTTTCCAACGCATCAAAAATCACAAAACCCGGAGTTCTGACAAAAGCTACGAATAAACAAAATCCCGAGGCAAAGTGGGGCTCCATAGCGAAAAATTTCGCCATGCTACGCAATTTTTCGGCTAGTTGTTTAAGATTACAATGAAAATTTCGCTATGTTTCATAAATCTCTTATGTCTATGATGAGCGAAATTTTGATTTTTTTGATTTTTTTTTTTTTTTGAAAATCAAATAAAATAAATAATAATAAAATAAAATAAAATAATACACACACAATAAATTTTTTTAAATAAAAATCCATTTTTAGAGACAATCTTTTTTTTTTTTAGAGACAAATTTTTTTTAAAATTATAAAATATAAAATAAAAATAATTTTTTTTTTGAAATAAAAATAATATATATATATAAAAGAAACAAATTAAGCTGTCTTTTTTTTTTTACCTTACCTTACCTTATCAAGGTTTGCTTAATGTTTTCACATTTCCTCGTTAGCTTACCGAAATTCTCATTAACTAAATGAATTTCCTATTCCTGTACCAAAATTCTCAATTCCTCGTTATCTCGAATTTCATTATATTAGTAATTGCTAGCTTAGCTTAAAAAATTCCACCTATAGCAATTTTTTGCATTTCTAGATTTCATAAATTTTCGCTATATAGTTAAAATTCTTTCTCACAAGCCCTCGCCACGATTTCTTCTTCTTTCCGTGTTTCAAATTCAGATTAAGCTCAAATTTGTAATAACCCGCAGTACCACGCAAGAAAAATTAGAACAATTGCAAAAGTAAAAATTAATCTGCAATTAACTAAAATTAAAGAAAATTTATAAAGAAAAATTAAAGAAATCAAAAATAAATACGATAAAATAAAAATAAAACAAGAAAATAAAATGTGCTGGGACTTGTTTCCCCCAAACCACTTCCTTAGGCTCTTGGAGGCTATTGAACGGCATAGCTCGTAAACACCGAGGTTCTAGTGCTCCAACCAACCTAAGACCCGAACCATCCACTATGCCACGCTGCAGATACACCGCCAGGTATTTGATGTAGCGCGCAGGCTCGTACAATGGCCACTAATCTCTGAAATGCTGGCAGGCAGTTGATGGACCGACATGGGCTTTCGGGAGCAGTGTGCCTTCGAGGTAAATTCGGCTATCGGTGTGAATTGTGTTTGCTGGCAAGGTATACACCGAGACAGCAAAGGCTACGGTGGTCAGTAATGGGCTTTGGGGCTCTTCCCGTCTCCTCTTCCATTACTTTCCCACTCAACAAGGGAAGGAATTTCTTCTTCTTTTTCCATGGCCCATATAATTATACCTAATTGTAAGACCCCGCGCCTCAAAGAGGAGCTCTACCGACAACTTCAATTCCTCCCGAGGCTGCAGCTGAGCTCAAGCCACCCAAAATCGCTTCGGCCAAGCACTCATCCTCCGATTTTCTTCTCATGATCGTCGTCGGGCAAGCTGAAATTGAACATTGTGTCACAACTTGCTTAGACTCCACTTCAATTTTGTTCCATCTAATTCTTGTTCCGTGGGTCTCCACAAAGAGGATTTTGTCTGACTGGGCATTAAATTCCTTTTGTGCTTACCCACGCATCACCCACCGCTTTGGTAAGGTCTAGAATTGCTTGCTCAATCGGGAGATTGGCCGGTTGAGGTCGGTACAAAGAGGCATCGTGGAGGCACCAGCGTAGGAGGGCACCTGACCATGTCCCAGTCCTCGCGGATCTAGGTGGGTTTGGATTCACCGTGGTTGCCGATTCTCAAGGTTTCTATAGTCCCTATCGACATGTATCCTCTGGGAAATCCATAGCAGGATCGACCGTATTGTTCTCTCATGTTCCATTTGGTCTTCAATTCAAGTTCAATCCAAGTTCTCAGAGGGAGATTTGACTTAAGTAGCTTCCCGCTCTTTCTAGTTCTAACCATTGGAATGGATTCAAGAAAGAAAGGTAAAACAAAGGCAACACAAAAACAACAAATTAAAGACTGCTTTTTTTTTTTTATATGAAATGAAAAAGTAAACGACAAATAAATATAAAAGCACCACTCAAGACTGTGATGAGGATCACAAGTGTTCCACAGCCCTTCTCATACTAAGGCACCATCCTCAACGCGCTCACATTTGATTCGTGTCACTCAGAGGGTGATGCGAATCAACAAAATTTATATTCCTGTTCTCCTACTACCAGAAGGTCGTTAATGCAAGATAGCCGTCTAGGGTCGAACACGGATGGGTTTTCTTCGCACAAATGATTTGAAAGTAGAAGTCAAAAATGGTGAATTTAACTTGATTTTAAGGTGGTGATAAACAACATTTGTGGTTCGACACCGAAAATAAACGAAATAAAACGTAAAATATAACTCCTCAAGCATCGGGCCACCGAGTTTGAAGATCCCAAAGCAACTAAGAGGTCCCCGTTAATTTCTCAAGGGGCTGGGAGGATGACATATAGCCATCTCCGAACCTGTGATCTTCATTTGGCATTAAAACCTAAACCTCACAATTTTCCTTCGAGAAAGCATTTATTTAACATTTATGGTTCCTCACAAGGAAAATCTATCTCGATCATCCTGCTGGTCGATTCGTGAAGGGTAACTAATGAGTCTCACGGATCTAAAATAAGAATCTAATTCGAACCCCAAAAGATTACCAAGTATTTATCAAAGAGGATGCACTTACAAGTGAAAAACATAACCCCTTAACTCCATTTCCATCTAGGTGAGTTTGAACTGAATATATCATGTATCCAAGCCATATGTTAATTTTCTTCTTAATCCATTTGCCACACAAGTGATCACATACATCAAAAAGTCTAAACTGGGAGTCCAGAAATTAGAACAAAACAAAACCCCATGAGTTTAGTAAGAACCACCAGTGTCAGATCCCAAAGAGTCTTTACTTCAAGAGCGATTTGTTTCACCATAAGTCATATCCTCGGAGGTTCGCAACCAAGAAAGGGAGAGAAAGAGTGAGAGAGAAGAGAGGAACCGAAAATAAAAGTCAGATCGAAGATTAGTTAGGTTACAAATCTCAAGGTGGCTTATACCAACCCAATGTGTGAAATGACAAAATGCCTAAAATATGATATTACAAAAGGACAAATGGTAATTGATCAAACGGTCGCTGGGAATCAAAACATCAAAAACATAGTGCCCATTTTCGCTTATGCAGTAAATTCGCTATGAATAAATTTTCGCTAACCTAGCTGTGCCAGGATAGCCGCAATCGAAATTTGCCAGTACAAAGAAATTCGCCAAATTAATTTAAATTTCCTCACCGCTAGATTATAAATTCGCCATGCCATAGCGAAATGCACCGTACATCGATCCTCGCGCCATCGTCTGCACACACGTTTCCATCCCGCATCCCTCGCAGCCATATTTTGTTCTATTTTCTTCCCGCTGTACCCTTCATCTCTCGCTTGTCGAAATTGATATAAAGACCATATGAAATTGATGGAAATCAACCCGACTTTGTTATGATTGGATTGACACGATAATTTGGCTTCACCTCGCAAAAACTACAAAACACTTCTAATGCAATTAGAAGTGCAACAGGACCCGAACATGTCAATCGGTTACTCATATTAGTACACAAAAGCGCCAAAACCTATTAAAATAAATGGTTCCAAAATAGAATTTTCAGCACTAATCACCGTCCGACCGAGGCGCGCAGATGAGCTCGTCAAAGGTGGCATTCCAAACATGGCAAACAGCACAGGGCAGCGCGGGCCTGCATGCAGTGTATGAGTCAGAATGGTGGCTGCTCTACCGAGCGGCGTTCCAACCGAAAGTGGCAATGTACTGAGCCAGTTCCACTTTCGAGGCAAATGCGGGTTCGTGCGCAGTAGATGAGCTCGCCACGCAAGACGCTGGGTAGAGTCATCCATGTGAACCGCCGGGCGCAGCTTCAGCGCCATTCACTGATTTTCAGTGTGCGCAACGCCTTTTACCGCCGATCGATGGAGAATTCGGGAGCTGCCTCTCATGCGTTTCCAAGGGCTTTGATCTTTATACTGGTGGTTTATAGCTAAAGAGCTTACATTTTGAATACTTTGGCCTTTGTGGTACGTGATTGAGTCTCAGAGATGAAGGTCAAGTTCTGGGTGGTCTTCACCGGGGATATACTGGAGATCCCGAAGAAATCCCGCCCGTCTTCGCTGTGGAGCTATGGTTTTTCCTAGTCTCCCTTTATGGGAGTCATGTTATTCCCTAGCTTCGCTGTGAAATGCATCCGGGAAAGAGGGCAAAGGTATCTCTCAAGGCCGCTTCTCGCTTTTGTTCCTTTTTCTTCTCCTTCTCCTTCTCCTCTTTTTCATATTTTCTTCCTTTTCTTTTCTCCTTCTCTCTTCTCCTTTCTTTTCATTCTGCCTTTCTCCTTTGCCCCCTTTCCTTTCTTTATCGAGGCAACCGTTTGCATCGATTGTATCTGAAGACATCACGATTGTAATCAATGTAATCGACGAATAAAGAGTGACTTTATATGAACTTTTCATTATGTCTTTTCTCAGATCTTACATAATCCAACCGCTTGAGATGCCTAACTAAATAATCAAATGAACGCTCAACTTGTCAGATAAGAGTCGATAAGGCTTTATTTATCATTACAAACCGATGCCTACTGGTAGAAACGCTTTTTAAGATGTTCGCATTCCATGTATGCCGTAAGATTTTCCTCCTTCCTCCGTCTGAGCTCATAATTGCTCCTACCGACGACTGAGAGATACGATGCAAGGACCTTCCCGCCAGCCCGCTTCCATGCGCCGGTTCTTCCTTACGGCAGAGTTTCTTAAGACTGAAATCACCCTAAGAAGGCTTCCAGGTTTGACTTTTTGATCAGAAGTACCTTGCCGTTTTCCTTGATACCTTCCGTGGCGCTTTGGGGACTTACCGCTTCATCTAAGAGTTCTAAGTTTAGACGAAGGCTTCGCCGCATTGCAGGTTCCACCGATGACAACTCGACAGTGGGAGACTTTATTCGACCTCAACTGGGGCCATCGTCTGCCAAAGGCTAGTAAGTAAACTGTGGTTTCCTGCCGACTTCGTGTCGTCTCAGCCCATACACACCGTGGAGGCATTCTACCCGCCTTTAAGGTCTTCCGGTCTTCAAGGCTAGCTTTGTGGTTCTCGAGATAAGGATTTGCACAACCCGTTGACCGCGGCAGGCCGAGACAGTAATAATTTTATTCGAAATTTCTAAGACACGTAAATCTCCGGACTCAGCGCTTGTCGAACCGTTTCGCTATCCGATACCAGGCTCTTGGAATACCAACCCGCATATGATGGCTCACCACACAAAATTATGATCTTCTCGCCTGTAATTGTGGCTAAGGGCCCGCTCTTCGCCCACTTAGTGGGCACCCATCAGCGACGACATGAATTCCAGACCGACCCTTACCAACGGGCGGTGGTCCAAAAGATGTCCAAAACCCACTCGTTGAAGGCCAGGGCTTGCGGATCGACGCTATGGCTCGACGGAGGCGCGCGAGATCTTGGCGTGCTCCCGGCGCATTCTCAGACAGTAGCCACAGACCTCCCACCAAGACTTTTCCCGCACGTGCTCGAGCTCCGATATGATTCCCGCATATGCCCGTACTTCCTCACGCACTCTGTCTTCTCCGCGATGCATTTAAGGAAAGGTGTGAAGAATCCGCCAGCTTCCTCATGATCTGGTAAACCCGAAGCACCCAGCACTCTTATTTACCGCTTTTCGGGTCGTCCCAGAGTCTACCATAATATAATCCCATACAAGTTCCATCCAAGTCTACAGACCAACCCGGGCAACCACCTCGCCATAGAGATCAGATCGGTGGTTCCACAGCGCATCTGAATGTGTGTCAACCTCGCTGAGGTCTTCCCTGTGAGGTCGTGGCTACTTTGCCAAGGCATCGGCTCTGGAGTCTTCCCGCTTCTCGACATGCTTCGACCTCGAACCAACACGAATTCTTTTTTAATATGTCACGAACCTTCTGGAGGTATAAGATCACCTTTCGCTTATCCGTAGCATTCTGGTTGTTTGACCACCACCCGAGTCATCAGAGACCACCGGTCGACGCCTAATGACTCGCCTCGGCTATGACTAAGTATGAAACCCGTCCGAAAGTGTGTACTCAATGTCTATTCCTTCCGGGAAGTTAGATAAGACCCATTCCGCCTCGTGCATACTCCGAGGCTCCATCTACTGTGAGTTTCCAAATCGGGAAGGTCGTCCCTTTCGCAAGTGGTCCGAGCAAGTTCCTGTCTCGGGTGAATTCCATGACGGCCTGGCCAGACCTCGTCTCTTTATCTAATTTTCTTTATTTTTGATTCATATCGAACTCGCTCGCCTACGGGCCCACTTCACGCCTCCTGAGACTTCCAGGTTTGCAACACTCTGCTTCATCTGACATTCTATTGGGACTTCTATGGTATGAGCCCCGAAAGAAAGGACCCGAGGCCATGTTACCGTTTTTCAAGATAATTTTTCCATCCTCGTACCTCTCCTCTCGCTTCCTCTCGTGAGCTCTGGCCACAATAAGAACCGGTGTTGTACCGGCTTCTCTCAGTTTCGACGCAGTACACACACGGTTGAGAAGTCTCGATACTTCGCCACATAGAATGTGAGGAGTTCCTCTCTTCAATAGACTTACTGTAATGGGTGGAGAACTCAGTATGTTTTTAATGTCAGAGAATGCTTCTTCACACTCAAGATCCTACTGAAGGCCTTCTTCGAACTTGGAAGAAAGGTCAGGCACTTATCACTACTCCTCGATACGAACCGCTTAAAGCCGCAATCCTTCCTCACAAAGCTACTGCATTCTTTATACCGTATATGTTATGCTATGTTTCCAGTTATCGTACCTTTTATCTTGTCTCTGATTTGCTTCGATTCCTGGGTGGTTTACTTGCGAAACCTGCACTTTCCTGGCTGACACGAAGGCATACTGCTGGATTTAGCTTCATGTTGTAACTTAGATTTGAAAATGCTTCTGAGACGGGCGATGTGAAGACGGTCGCGGTGGATTTTTTACCACATGTCGCTTCATGTGATACTTCCATTGCTAAGCTCATCTACTAAACATCTCCTGCTCACTTAACCTCCGATGTGGCCCGGCAGATTCTCGAATGTCCAATCGTGATCGCGCTTACAACAACAGTTCCTCAGGCCGAGATGAATGGTGTCTTTCTTGGCCTTCGGGTCCATGCGATCCGTCAAATAGAAGCGCCCATGAAACTACAGTTCATGCCTTGCCAGCTCAACGATGAGGTCGATCTCGCAAAGGGAAGCCGCCCTTGTGCACGCTCTATTTATGTCTGTAGTCGATACGTAGTCGCCACTTGCCATTTAAGCTTTTTGACGAAGTTCGACACGCGAGCCAACCACTGTGATATTCGACCTCCTCGACGCGCCAACTCGATGATGCCTTTTTCAACCTAACTGGCCGAGCGTAAGGTCAGCCACAAAATTCCGATTGTTTCGAGAGCCGGGATGCGCCGCCTCGATCTTCCGGGCCGCGCGTGATCGCGCAATCGCAGATCTCAGCCCGACGCAGCACTCCTCCGTAAGAACAAAGAAGAAGGTCGGCGAGGTCCGTGCCCGCCTCCGGCGTTTAAGCCGGCTTTCTTTCAAGAGAAAGCGAGATCGTTGTAGAGTGCGAAGGTGTCAGATACGAGTATGCCTAAGAATGTGAGTGTACTTCACCACTGGGTGGCTCAGATTTATAGGTAGATGTTCAACCAGCTGATGGTGATATGAGTCCTTCCTGATGGGATATTTTTATTATACCATATCGGATTTGGCACAAGATATAGAAAGAGAAGTTTACTGAGATAAATTCTCCTTCCTTATTGATGAGATTTGGTGGGATTTTCAGAATATATTATTGGGATTTATTCTATTTCCCAACTCGAGACTTACTACACCGTCTGGGGCCCACGCCGGTTGACCTTTCTTCTCGCCGCCCCAAAAAGCTAAAGTGTCAGTTTTAGCGGGGCCTTCAGGCTTCTCTCACTGGCCGGCCTCTTTCAGTCCGATGTGTGGGCCATGTAGCCTTATTTTTCAACCCTGTCAAAGTTCAAATGCATAACTATTCACCTTAACCTAACAATTAATTAAAATCAAAGCTTTGAAATCATGACCTCTTCATCTATAAAAGAATCACTAGCACAACCACCATATATTTCCAAGCAACAAAATTCTTGATTTTTACCATAAAGAAACCACTTTCAAGAAATATCTCCACTAAAAATTCAGCAAGTGAACACATGACTAATTCTGAATTTCACCAAAAGTCATTTTCACAATCATGTCTTACTATATCCTCAACCAAATTTTAATCACATAAACACAAAGCTAAAACTTAAATATTGCCACCAAAAATCATTCACGCAATAACATGGCTGCCATTTACATCTTCCATCAAAATTTCACACAAACATAGCTGCAACTTCATGCCCGTTGCTATTCCAAATCTCATTCTCAGTCACTAAATAATTTAAAATTTAAATAAACATATGCAATCAAACAAATAACACAAAATTTATGCCCATACACCAACCTTCCTATCCTACATAATTTAAAACACACATAAACGATGCAAAAACAGCAATATAAACCAACCTTGAGGTCGAGAAATCTTCTACTAATTCTTTCTGAGATGAAAAACAATTGGTGGAAGCATGCAAGGCTTCACGCTCTAATCTTCTATCGCATCTCGAGATGTAAATCAAGCGGAATGTGTCAGGGCGCCCTACTTTTATTATTTTTTTTCCACCGCTCAAAGCAACGCCGCTATCGATGTAGATGTATGAGGGCTGCCCTGGGTGAAGAGACTTCTTCGTGCAATCACGGCGTGAAGGCCTTCCATCGAGGTCGAGATCACCCGCTGTCCATCGCCCATCATTGTCATGGTAGGCGCATGAAAGGTCACCTAGATTTCTTTTGCTGATTCGTATGGAAGTGCAGTAAAATCTTCTTCAAAAGCGCAAGAACGACCGAGAAACCCAATGATGTCGTAACCAATGGAAGTTTGCACCCACCTACCGAACAGATGATGTCTAGAAAATGTGTTGCAACTCAAAACAATCCTCTCCCGACAACCCCTGTTTTCCCTTCTTCTTCACACTCTCCTCTTCTTTTTTTTTTCAAAAATGCCAAAAGGTCTTTTTAAATCTTATTGTTTTCCTCTTTTTTAGTTCCAAACCTCCAGCCATCAAAGCCCCTTCATTTTTCTCTCCTTCCAGCCTCCGAGCAGCCCAACTCGCCTCCTAATCGCCTTCCCACAACTCCTCCCATTCTCCATGGCCGACTATTTTAAGTTTTTAGCTTTCTTCACCGCCAAGTATCCACATGGATTCATGGTGGGCTGTATGTGGCCTCAAGACAAAGCCCAAAATGGACTCCAGGCACTCGCTTTCAAGACCTATTCTTGTTATTAGGCACGATCCATATGGGATTTGGGCTCCAAAATCACAAAAATCAACTCTCTATACAAGCTAGCCCATGGAACAGGTTGAACCGGATGCCAACTAGTCGAGCTGGTTGAGGAAACTTATGAAATTTTGATAGAAGTTTCCCTGAAGAATAAGGAGACCAAAAAAAAATCCAGGCACCATTACGTTCGATGAGGAAGATATGATCGAAACAAGGAGGAATGCTCGCCAAAATCACCCATAAAATGTTGTCAGATATCGCATCAGCCTCAAATGAACTAGTCACAAACCTATCACAAACGATTGACAAATATTATGAATTTTTAACAAAGCTTCATTTGGGCGCCATGAATCCAACAAAACAAACGATGCATGATTCAGTTCGACAAGGAGATAATGATCGAAACAAGCCTGCGTTCGAATTTGATTATTACCCAATAAACTCCGATTTAGCTAAAACCTCTTGGGCCATCATTTCCTATAAAGACGATGCCAATAAAAATCTCCTACGATGACACCGGTGAACTACATACCACTCAATGGACCATACAAGCCCACTGAGGTCGTAAAACTTAATTAAGGTTAGAAACGTCCCAATCTGGCAAGCCATAAGGAGAATGATAGGTGGTTGACACCCATGTAGATGCAAATGGTGTCGAGGGGAAAATTGAGGTCTACAAATATGCCCCTTCGTAGAAAGTTAATCTGCGGAAAGGGCGCAAGCGATGCAAGAGTGAAATGAACTCTAGTGAAGAAGCCAACGACCAACAATTTTTGGCCCCCAACCCGCATCAAGGCTTAACGGACGTGAGGCCGCTCGACCAAGGACTTTAGAGAAACCTAAGCACAAAGCCCGGAAGATGAGGATCCAAGCACAATGCCGGGCATATGAAATCTCAAGTATGATGTCTGAGAAAGATGGTGAACCCACATGATGCCGAAGACGAAATCCGCAAGCGCAAGATATGGCAGAATCTCGAAAGTGCCAAAGTGGGCGAGTACAGAAGGGCATGAGCGAGTACCGTAGCGCCGGATTCGGCGCATAAAGGTAGAACTGAAATGAAAACGAAGGTGAATCCAAACGGCGCATCTAAAGGTAGAATCCAAAGCAGACTAGAAAGTAGAATCCGATAAGACGGAAGGTAACTGTGCGGCACCGGAAAAGCGTAGAACCCTGTGAATGAGCGAACCCAAGCGAAGATCGTAAAGGTAGAATCCAAAATAGCACGGAAAAGCAGAATCCAAGCCGATTGAAAAGGTAGAATCTAGGCGAGTATTGGAAAAGGTAGAATCCAAGTTTATACCAAAGGTAGAATCCAGCGAAGACCAAAAGGCAGAATTCAAGCACCTAGAAGAAGAGTCCCAAGGTACCAAAGGTAGAACTTATACCTGCAGTAGAATCCAAAGAAACGGAAGCGAATCCGAGGGAGTACCAGATAGTGATCCCGGCGAAAATTTTAAAAGGTAGAACTAAAAGTAGCACCAAAAAAGGTATAACTTAGGCGTAGCAATGAGCGTGTAGAATCAAGAGTACCGAAAGGTAGAATCCGTGAGAGTACTAGAAAGGTAGAACGCGTATACCCGAATCCGGAGCAGCACCGAAGGTAGAATCAAAGGAGTACTGTGAAGGTAGAATCCAGCTATACCTTAGTGGTAGAACTGTGAGTACCGTGTGTGTAGAATCCAAAAGTAGCATCTGAAGTAACTGAAGTAGCATCGAAAGGTAGAATTCAAAGTGATTTAACTGAGAATCACCAAACTAAAACAGATTGATGCCAAACCTAAGGCTTGTAATACTTAAATCGAATGGATGCCTCAAAATGAACTAGGGAGCAATATGGGGAGACTCAAGAGTAAACCGGCCGAGATAATCGGTTCTTGATGGAAAAAGGGTATTTCAGACGCCCAGGACTCATCAACAGTACTGACTCGAAGAAGCCAAATCAAACGCTTCATCATCCAAAAAAAAAAAGGGACATGCCCAATGTGGCGTCGAAAGTGGCAATAAAATGCGCTGAAGAAATCAAACACCACTAACAAAGATGAAATAGTTAGAGTGCTCCATGTGATATAACTGATAAATGTGTGACCAAATGAAAGGAGGGTCCCACCCAGGTATCAATGCCATGTCAAAATCCCATAACTGCACATGTGGTCAAAGTCAAAGAGCTGAAAACATCACAATCATTCATTCATGAAAAATTATCCATTTTATTCCACATCCAATATCCACAAAACTGATATAAGGTATGCCCCAGTGTGCACATCTGATATGCAAGCGCCTTGATGAAAAACTCTGAAATAAATTTATGAAGACCCAATTGTTCAACGTTTAACAAGACGTGATACGGGTGTGCGCCGCAGTACCTCCCCATGGAGTCGACCGAACATGCGTCACCGACCCCCGTGCCAGCCCTAAGCACTCGCTGTATGAAGAAACCCAACCGCAGCGCGGGCATACTAAACTTTGATGCCAAAACATCCTAGGCGAAATGGGCTGCCAGCGGTATTACGCGAGCCAAAGTCAACATGAAATGACGCCAGGGTACGCCTCTAGTGTGAATGTTAAATTATCAAGTTAAGGCGCTATCAATCCGGCCCAATTCTGTACCATCAGACTGACAGTGGACTCCGAGGCAAGCAACCGAATGGAAAAGCAATATGTGACCCTCGGCCCTTTCAAGAACAAAGACCCGTCGATATCCCGCATCACCCAGAGACGTAACCGCCCATAAATGCTTCCAAAGCAAACATAAGATCTCACGGTTTCAAGATGGTCTTTACGACGCGCATCGAATGCGCTGGGTGAAAGGTGAACATACATGATGGGAAACAAAGCCCAAAATACCCAATAACACCGCCAAACCCTTGTAAGCCGGCAATGTCAAATATCAAAGAATCATGTGTGACCAAGGTGACTCAACCAACATCCGGTCGGAACAATGTCAAACGGATAAGTGAAGTGCACCAAAGGACACGTTGCTTAAGAAGTGAGACGGCATGATCATGCAGAAGAAGACTGAAGGGATAAGACAATGATGAATGGATGGTATGGTAAAATGGAGAAACAAGCTGGGATACAAATGTGGCAATGTGTGACAACGACAAACAACTCATCCTAAGAACGCCAAGTCGAAGCAAGTCACTATAAGATGGGAGTAGTGATGCAGGTAATGATCTAGGGACCTAGTGCGAAGCAACCCAAACCTCATTCTCAATGTGATACCTAGATCCATGGAGAAAAGCATACAATGCTCACCCAAATCTCGTGAGGAATAATAAATCTCTCAAACTCCAATGACCTTTGATGATCCTAAGTATATTAATGAATAAACAAACACACAAAAAATTTTTTTTTTTTGTTATTGTTTTTTTAACAACGAACAAAGCAATATGAATGCCATACCAACACGATCTAACAAAACAAACCTCAAACCTCAAATCCCAAGTGGTCCCCTCAAGCTAAAGATCTTGGATCAAAGCCTATAGGCGTATCAGCAGGACAAACTCGACCGGTAGAAGCTGGATGAGAGCACGTCACACAAAAGGATAAAGTGAAACGACAGAGATGATAAACTCAAACAAAAGTAGACGTGTGAAGATGCAAACAGAAGAAAATAAACATGCAATGATGCGAAAGAACAAACGAAGAATGACACAATGCTCATAATGCTCATATCCAATTAAATAAAGCTATCAGGCAGCCCCCAACCCAAAGTTAGAAAAAGTATGCAAGGATGAATGAAAGAATAGGCCATTATAAACCGTGTGAGGCTCAAAGGGCTAGCAATAGGATATATCAATGTATGGGTGTGCAATAGGGAATATGGCTATTGAAAATGATGGCCACCCATCCTCTAACCATGATCTCACGCGTAAAACCTCTTCAGCTGATCCACATTGACCGGCTCCTTGAACTGATTTCCGTCCAAGTTTGTCAGCCAGGATGCTCCCTCTTGGGTCAAATTTCGAATAACATACGGCCCACTCTAAGTCGGTCTAAACTTACCTCTAGGGTCATTGATCAATCCCCTAAGGACTTTCAAGACTAGGTCGCCTTTTTGAAACTTCCTGGGCTTGACCCTTTTTCTGAATGCACTATTCATCTTCCTCTAATAAGCCTGAACATGATCTGCTGCCCTCAATCTCCTCTCATCCAAAGGCGACTGATCATAATGAAACCCAGGCCCTCGGCCCCTCGAGATATCTACTACTCTAGTGCTACTCTCAAATATCATCTCATTTCAATCTCAACGGTATCTGCCTCCATACCGCACACGAAAATGGGGCTAGCTCATTAAGAATGCAAAAGATGTCTGATAAGCCCACAATGCGAAAGGGAGCTTCTTTGACCAATCCCTAAAAGTCTCAACCATTTTTCTTAAAATACTCTTGATATTCTTATTTTGGCCTCAGCGCCTTTAGTCGTGGCTATGTAGAGAATGTCGACGATCTTTGAATACCATACTCTTGGACCGGTGTATCCACCCTCGCCTACGAAATGCGCTCCTCTATACGAGATCAACTCATGAGGGGACCCCATATCGGTAGATAGTAATGTGATCACAGGTGAATTTGGCTCTCGTATCGGTCGGCTATAAGTAGCTTCTGTAGCGAAATAATCAATAACAACCAGGATGTACTCATGCCCACTGGAAGACTTGGGTGATATCTTTCCAATAATATCAATATCCCATGCGAAAGCGGCGGGGATGTAAGTGCATGCAACTCGAGAAAGAGTGGCATGTATTATCAGTCTCGTGCATTTGACACTCCGGACATCTCTGTACAAACTGGCAACAATCTATCTCCATGGTCAACTAAAGTAGCCGAGTCCTCATGATCTAGCGTTAGGAGGGTGACCTCCCATGTGTGAGCCACAGGAGCTCACACGCAGGCCTCTCATCACTCGTCTGTAGAGGCGCGGTCTAGACATAATAATAATAGACCATCGGGTGATCTCCTATAAAGACATCGACAAAAACAAATCCTAGTGGCCCAGTTGTCTCGATGCTCTCCTATCCTTGGGTGGCTATCTCGAGGTAAGCGCCATATGGCGAGAGCGATAAATCCTTGATACCATGAGCAGCTCATCCTGATTCTCAATATCTCCAATCAAACAACAATAAGCGGTGCGAACTGGTCTCGATCGATGAGTGGTCGGTGGCCAGGTATAAAGCATATCTGAATTTAGTTGCCTGATTACGAAGGACTATTGTCTATAAGAAGCGCACCATAAAACTTGTTAAAACAAAAATCTCTAGAGTTAATCATTTCAATTTTGGTTTTGGAGCGATATCTTGCAAGTGCATAGGTAAACCAGTAATAAAATGGATATAAGTCGAGATATCGATCCCACAGAGATCTGAAATTTTAAATCAGCTTCTACATTTACTCGAGCGCTCTCAGTGCTATTTGGACCATAAAGTGATATTGGGGTCGACTTAAGAAAATTTGGAAATTATACTAGCACGAGTAAAATAAATGAACAATCAAATAAACCGGAATATAAAAGAATAAGAATAAAGAATAGTTAGAAAATAAATGGACGAATAATTATCTTTCGAGAGGACACATCAAATTATCACTAGTATAGTGAAGTGCCAATTCCTGCGATTATCTTGATAAAACTTCTTGAATATTTCGGGGTTTAAAATACGTCGGCGTTTAGCGATAAAATTGGATCTCTCCACACTCCACATTTCATTATCTAATTTTCTGATTCTTTCGAAGACGGGAATGAGATAACTACTTTTAAAAGGGATTTCCTTGTCTGGGTATTTTTCTTTACTTAATATTTCATACCCATTTTATGGGGTACAGTAAACCTTAGCTCCCAAGTTATCGGTCAAGCAGGATATCTCAACTTCCAGGTTACTCTTCCTGAAATTAGAATAGATCACCCTCTCATGATTAGATCTCACATTAACTTACTTGAGTTGGCCTCGCTATCGAATTGAGGTGAACTCTTTGCTTGTTTAAATTTATTCTTCGTTCAGCTGGATTTCTTGATTTCAAGTAGGAAGAGGATTTATCCAAGTAAACACACAAAGCACAATAGATCTCTAATAGCAGGTTAATATACCTTGAAAAATGTTCATCACTCTCGGGAATGTCTTCTCTGTGTCCTTTCAGAGACCTCCTTGAAATCGAGCAATGAAACAAATCTTAAAGCGGGTATAAGAGCGTATTGAGATCGAAAACATTAAACCAAAACCAAGTAAATTCATAAAGTGAAATTCACAAGAGTGCTAGAAGCGACTACGGGAAAGATAATTTCGACTATAGCATTCCTTAATGGAAGAATTTGGATTCCTCATTCTTGAATTACTGCCAGCTGCGGCGTTCCTCACGATCATAAGAATAACTACAATTCGAGCGAAAGAGTCGAATTCCATAAATTTAATACGAACTTCAAACATTCCGGTGCGTAATTTGAAAAGAATAAGTGCATTGAGCTTCTACTCAAAAAACGATAACACCCGGATCGGAAAATAAAAGCAGAAAACTAGAGCGACCATCCCCAATCTAATCTCTAACTACCAACATTGAAGAAAAAAAAAAAGAAAAGAAAAGAAAACTAAAAGGAAAAATAAAAGAAAATGAGCCTTGACTACCGGACCTCTAAATGCAGTAATCGTATAGTTGCTTTCCTCTTTTGGGTAACCATTATTTATAGGGTTTCTCGGAGTTGGGCTAATCTGATACGTGTAGCGTAGTTTCAAAGTGGGCAGCGAAATTCGCGTTCAAGTCAGCGACCTCAACTCCGCGTCGCGACATCATCACATGTTGCGACATCGATCTCCGCGTCAGCGACACCAGCTAAGTCTGGCGACCTTGGCGATGTCTTACGATGTCACGCGTATCGATCCTTGTCGCGACATCACTTTATGCCTTGGTTTGATTGGTCTCTCGTGTCGCGACATGATATCTTGTCGCGACATCAGCTCAAGTGCGGCCTTCAGCCCGATCATTCATGATGTAGCGACCTCAATCTTCTTGTCGCGACGCGACATGTCTTTAGAGGCTTCCTTTAGTTTGCTTTGCCCCGGTGTCGCGACTTGAGTCTCTGTCGCGACCAGCGACCCGATTCTTCGGCTTCATCCTTCAAACTGTCATAGCTTCAGGCGATTCTCTTGTCGTGACCTCCATCGAAGTCACAACATCAACCCTTGTCGCCTTGACATCGGTGCCTGTCGCGACATCATTCCCTTAACCACGGTTAATCCTCATTTACTTATCACGGTGATTCTTTGTCGCGACCGATTGCTATTTCGCCGGCTTATCGATGTCGCGACCTCATAATGCGGGTACGTGCAAGCTAGCGCATCAATGAATCAACCATTTGTTTCCATTCACCTTGACCACTTCTTGCATTTTATTCACCATTTCTTTGCATTTTTCCACTGCATTTTCTTCTTTCTTTTATGCTCCCTGCAAATAACAAATTTGGTAAGTTTCTTAATATTTACATCTTAATTATTCCTTTTACATTAAAATCAAACGAGAAAAATGGACTAAAAAATAGATGACTTTTAAATCATCAAACTCCCCCGAACTTAAATTTTGCTTGTCTCAGCGAAAAAAAAGAAAAGAATTGTTTGTCCTCGAGCAAATAGGACATTACAATTGTTTGCGGAGTTTTTATCCTTCCGCTCTTTTAATGCGGAATTAAAAAATATCCTTTGTTATTTCAAAATTCGATTTAAATGCAAAAACCTTGAAACAAGAGTACTTCACTTCTATTCACGAAATCTCCTAATAAACAATGTGTATAAGCAGTTTATTATTTGTGTTTGTGTGTGTGTCTTGAAGTCGATAATCCTTCTCAATTTTGTATTAGATTTAGTCAATCTTAAGGAGTTTTCTCAAACTATTTATTAAAGTCCCATATGCTTGTTTTTCATATTGATCTCCACTAATGTGAAGTGATTTCCAACCTTGAAAATCAATCAGTCTTTTGGGCTTGTAATGTTGGCTTGAGGAAAAAGTTAGGATAGAATGGAATTTTAGGTTGAGATTACCCAGGCTCTTTTCTTTTCTCCTCAACTGCTATTTCCTCTTTGTAATTCCTTTTAAAAAAACTCCCCCAAACTTCATGTTTGGGATACCTATGATTTTCTTCTTTTCAAAATTTGTATGTGATTCTCTTCGTAATTCAAAGCACGGGAAATTTTCATCTTATCACCATTCAAGAATTGTGCTATGTTTTGTCTTTTTAGGCTTTCCTAACCTCTGCGAACTTTTGGGTTAGTAGCTCCCATACGGATAATTAGGGTACTGGAAATTTGAAACACCCTAAGAACTTAATTGTTGAGAGTTAGGCCCGCAGACAAACGCCTGTTCGCTAAGCTTTCTTTTCTTTTTGTATTTTCCCTACTTTAGATCTTTCTTTCTTCACCTTTTACGTATATCTCTTCGGTTCTTTAAAAAAATTATCTCCCCCAAACTTTATCTCTTTCTCTGTTGAGTTCTTGGGTCATCATGGGTTCTTTCTTTGGAAGATTAGTGATAAAGGGTGGCTTGGGATTTTCAGCGGCTTATTTGAAGATATGGAATATCTTGGCTCAAATTTAGAGGACTAAGGTGTATGTAAGCATATATATAATGGTGGCTAGAATAGTTCAAGCTTTGTTGAGAATGGCCTCTATCATGTCTTGTCATTTGTTTCACCTAGGATTTCGCCTCGTCGATATTCAAGCAAGTTCTAGGACCATGGATTATAATTCCTGAATTCCCAGAAAATTTTCCTAATTTCAGTCAAAGTTTCAAAGGTGTTGTTGACCGAGGTGTATTATTTCCTTCAAGACTTGCGTTCATTCACTGTCTGTTTACATTAGTTTAACCAAGTATTTTGTTACATCAGTAATAACCAATTTCTCAATTTTTCCACCTAAACTGAATCTGAACATCACAATAAATACTCTTAATTCCAGTTTCTTTATTCATGCCTCTATTCTTTTCGAGATAAACAAATTGAGCAGGAAACAGAAGTATTTTGATTCTTAACGAGAAAATAAACCAGCGCGAAACAAGTTGACATCATGATCAGCAATTTGTAAATCAACGAAATTTTATTAAATATCAAAAGATTTCGATATTGTACCGTATTTCATTCTGAGCATTTTGTAACTAAGTTCAAGAAAAACTCTCTATTTCTGCTTTCGAAAATCCTATATCTTCTTGAAGTTTACATCCCAGCTTAATTTGGTTCACGGACCTTGAGCTCCTCAGAGTGATTAGGCCATTGCTGAGTCGTTAATATGAGTGGAGTTTGCTTCTCCCTTTCTTTGGAGCTTCTTTGTTGTTGGATTCTAACCCCAATCATATTCCTTATCAACCGCTCTCTGGATGACACGTTTTGCTTGGAACAAGAATGGAGGTGGTTTGTTTTTCGGCTCATTCATTCCATAAAAGCATTGATTGCCATCCTTGGACTCTTTGCAGCTCTGTCTCCCTTCTTCATTCTTTAGCATTTCTCTTCCTTTATTCCCCCATCCTTTTATAGTGAGTTGCGTCTCTTGGGAAGAACAAGGTCATTTATTATTTCCTTCAATTTTTTTGGCAGGAGAGAATGAAATGAGATTCCTCGATTTATGCCACTCTTATATTTCCAACTCGATTTTTTGGCTTTCATGGAGAATTTTGATCGTTGAATTTTCATGAAGATGATAATTTCTTAACTCTCCTCCAGTTATGCTCCTTGAAGCTGAGAATTTTCCACTATTAAGCGACTGAATCGAATGAATTTTTGTTTCTGCATTTATGACTGTTATTCTCTAAAATTGAAAAATTTTGGAGTGAATTGTAGTTCCATGGATGTTGAATGAGACTAGACAAGGACAATGTTTTGACATTCCCTTTTGGAGAATCTATACATTAACTATTGAGTCATTAGAATCACGACATTATTTCTTTGGAAGTCACGACTTCAAATTTCTATGTTGTGACGAAAATTTAAGTCATGACGGGGAATGTTGCTTCTTATATTTCGAGTTATGACTAAATTTCATCATTCGACTTCGTACTCCAACATTCTTGACCCCTCTCAAACCGGTGTGGAGTCCCAAAACAAAAACAATCCAATTCACAGCAAGATCAAATTTATTCAATTTCGCTCAAAACTGCTACCACTCATTATTTTTATCATGCAAAGAATTTGACAATTTCTATTATGTCTCATATTTAATAGTTAAACAAATTTCAACACAAGATAAATTCCCGCACTTGCAATCATGCTATATCAAATATAAAACTAAATACTATTTCAAATCAACCTGTAGCAAAATAAAAAGACAGAGAAAAGAATGAGAAACTCCCTTGATTCCATTCATGTTATGTCACTATCCCGAAATGTGAAATTTGAGATTCTTCTTTTGTAAAATCACTGCCTTTCCACAATGTCGTCTACTTTGCCTCTAGTTGAATTCTTATTCACTCAATGTATCAATGCATCCAATTTTTGGCCTCTACACACAATTTGTTCAGCTCATTCCTTCCACTCTCTTCAGCTCTGCCATTTCTCTCTGAGGATTCAGAAGACGGTCTCATGTCGCATCTAGCAAACTCATCCCCAGCAGTATACATACCCTCATCTTCCCCGAATTGAATAGAGGGAATTTCCATCCTTTGTTTAGAAATGAAAAATGGGGGAAGAAATTCAAAATAAGCCTTCATTAGCCTTCCCATGCAAGTTAACAGATCCATATAAGAAGAAGAACTGATGAGCGGTTTCGCCACACTTTGTAAAGAATGGAAACAATTGCAGCTTGATAACTTCGTTTTCGCCACCATTCAATTAATCGTATTTGACTATCCTAAAGATATTGCACCAATGTTCCTGGGACTTTAGTGGGATACCTCGTGAATTGGTTCCGTTTGAACTTTGCGATCGTATCGGATCAAGCTCAAAATCACTGTGATCTATTGTCATTGCCCATCATAACATTTATCTCGATGAATGATTTCAGTCCTCCATAAAGACACACTGGAGGCCTTATAACCGCTTCCTCTATGTGCTTCATTCTCGATCCTCGCCTTTCATCCGCCATGGTTGAGTTTTTGCCTCTTTATCTTCCTTAAGCCGCGAAGTGTTTTATCTTAATTCAAAATCAGCCGGAATCGATCGCTTCTCGCTTCCTATGCATCAAAGTTTTTCTCAAAGCAAAACATACTCCATTACTAGATTAGTCAAAACAACAAATATATTCAATGTGGTTTTATTTTAGGTTAGTGGTCAAAATGAAACTAACGCTTGAAAACTATTTTTGTTCTTTTTTCTTAAATGTCCAAATTAGTATTTCTTTTTTCATCTCAATATTGATCTATCAAATTCTTTTCTCATCCTGCAAGAATCCGCGCCATAAAACTTCACACCACCAAAACGCATATACAAATTTAGTTGCACAATTACTACAAAGGACTATTGTCTACTCCCTAAACCCGCACCATAAAACTTGTTGAGACCAAAAAATCTCCTAGAGTTAATCATTTTCAATTCTTTGGTTTTGGCCTCGATATACCGTAAGTGCACAGCCGATGCGAATAAATGGATATAAGTCCATATCGATCCCACGTAGATCTCTGCAAGAATTTTAAATCAATCACCCCTGACCACTCAAGCTCCGTACTATTTGGACCATAAAGTGATATTGGGGTCCAAATTTTACAGTCGGAAATTATACTAGCACGAGTAAAATAAATGAACAATCAAATAAACCGAATATAAAGAATAAAGAATAAAGAATAGCTTAAGAAAATAAATGGACATCGAATAATTATCTTTCGTGAGGGATACATCAAGTATAACGCTATAGTGAAGTGCCAATTCCTCGTAGTTAATACCGATAAAACTTCAATATTTCGTGTTTCTAAAATTCATTCCAAGGCGTTTAGCAAGAAAAGCCGATCTCTCCACACCCACATTTCATTATCTAATTTTTCCCGATTCTTCAAGACGTGGAATGAGATAACTACTTTTAAAAAGGGATTTCCTTAACTGGGTATTTTTCTTTCTCGCAATACTTCATACCCATTTATGGATCAGAACCTTAGCTCCTGCCATTGGTCAAGCAAGGATATACAACTTCCTGTGCTACTCTTCCTCGAAATTAGAATAGACTACCCTCTCCTTGGATTGGGATCTCGCCTAATACTTCCGGATCGACTTACTATCCGACCGAGGTGAACTCTTTGCTTGTTTAAATTGATAACCTGCTCAACCTCGTTTCTGATTTCGCGAGAAGAGGATTTATCCAAGTAAACTTACAAAGCTCAATAGATCTCTTAACAGCGGTGTTAATATACCTTCAAAGAAATGTTCATCACTCCTCGTGAATGTCTTCAGGTCACCAAAGGACTTTTGAAATCGTGAGCAATGAAACAAATCTTAAACGGGTATAAGAAACTGAATATTCGATCCGTAGTATTAAACCCAAAACCGTAAGTAAATTCATAAACTGAAATTCACAAGTCGCTAGAAATCACTGGCTGTGAAAGACACTCGACTATAGCATTCACTTACCTAAGCCGATTCCTCAATTAACAATTACACGCCACAAAGATTCCTCCGGGATTATAAGAATAACTCGCAATTCGAACTCGAAGAGTCGACCTTTAAATTTGTCTCGAACTTCAAACATTCCAGTAGTAATTTGGAAAGAATAGACCGCATTCAAATTTCTACTCAAAAACGATAACACCCGCATCCAAAAATAAAACGAAAAACTAGAACGATAAATCCACCTAATCTCTAACTACCAACATTGAAGAAAAGAAAAGAAAAGAAAGAAAACTAAAAGGAAAATAAAGAAAATGAGCTTCGCCTACCTGCACTCGTCTGTGTCGCCGCCAAGCCGCTTCAGAAGCCAGAGATTTATAGGTTTCGCTTGGGCCCAACTTCACCACTTCGGCTGTGGATTTCAAAGTGGACTGGCCCAAGTTACTGTTCAAGTCGCGACTTCAAATCCCTTGTCGCGACATCATCCATGTTGGGCGAAGACGATCTCACGCCGCGACACCAACTTAAGTCTCAAAGCAGCTTTCAACTGATGTTCGGCTGTCGCTGACATTCATCCCTTGTCGCGACATCACTTTATGCCCTTGTGCTCTTAATTGGTTCTTCCTGAGCGTCATGGCGATTATTCCGTCGCGACATCGCCTCAAGTCTTCGCAGCTCTTCAATCGATCACTATGATGTCGCTGGCTCAATCTCTGTCGGCATCGCCTAAGGTCTTTAGAGGCTTCACCGGGTTGCTTCTGTCGCGACTTCGCCCTTCCGTCGCGACAATGCCTTCGCTTAACTCACTTCATCCTTTCCAAACCCGTCATAGCTTCGCGCGATTCTCTTGTCAGCAGTGACTCCTCCAATCCCGAAACGCCAACATCAACCCTTGTCACATCGACGCTGTCGCTGACATCATTCCTTAGCTTCGGGTTAATCCTCACGCTTATCCGTGATCTCGTCGACTCGGGGCCATATTTCCTTCACTTATCCCGATGTCGCGACCTCATAATCCGGATCTGTAAGCCCAAACTCGCATCAATGAATCACCATTTGTTTCATTCCCGCCTACCAATTTCTTGCATTTTTTTATTCCACCATTTGCTGCATTTTTCCACTGCATTTTCTTCTTTCTTTTATACTCCCAACAATAAATTTGGTAAGTTTCGCCAAGATCTGCATCATTCTTACTAAAATCAAATGTAGTAAAACACTGACTTAAAATTAATGAATTTTTATCAACACGCACAATCACTCCCATAGGAATCTCAACCATAGAAGCCAAGGTGGCTAACGCATCAACAAACTGATTCTCTACCTTAGGCAGATGTATATATCTCAGCTCATCAAATCTGGCAACCAGTAGGTCTAAGCAAGCATGGTAGGGCTTCAGCTTCTCATCTCGAGTCCTCCGATACCTCGGGTCCGCCAGATAACTAAGTCGAACTCTATGGATCTCCAACTATCTAATGCCAAGATCAAGCGCGGTCTCTAAACCTTTAATGTATGCCTCGTACTCAACAATGTTATTCGTCAACCGATGATGATCAGAAAATACTAGCCGAACTGATCTAAGAATGTGATCACCTTGTGGTGATATCAATAAGATACCAATACCAAACCCCGACTGATTGGCGGCACCATCAAAGTATAACCACCATCCTGTAATGCTGGTCATTGAAATAAATTGCTCATCAGGGAAATCATCGACAATCGGTCTATCATCGGATACTGGCAAAGAAGCCAGATGATCTGCAACAATGCTTCCTTTATCGACTTCTCAGGTGACATACCACACATCGAACTCACAATACCAACCATCTCAAGCGAGCTCCATCTGGCAACAGTCCGTTAAAAAATACTTCAATGATCCAATCGAGACTAAAAGCATGGAATACTCACATAGTGCCTATGTCTCCTGGTGGCCCAAACCAATGCTAAATAGAGGCGCTCAATCATAATGTATTTGCACTCGTATTCCAGCATCCTCTTACTCAAATAATAAATGGCTCGCTCCTTTCCTGAATCATCGAGCTGAGCTAACATGCATCTTAAAGCTATGTTTAAAACTGACAAATATAGAACCAGGGGCCGCCCTAGTATGGGAGGCACTAAAACTGGAGGAGAAAGTAAACACTCCTTAATCTTCTCAAAAGCATGTTGGTAATTATCATTCCAAACCATAGGCTGGTTCTTCCTCGTAAGAAAGATAAAGCTCGCATACGCCCACTACCTAGGCAATGAAACGACCGGTTATACTCGTAGTCTACCTAAAAGCCTCTCGATCTCTTTCTCAGTCCCTCGGAGCGGGCATGCCGGGCATGGCCTTGATCTTTCTAGATTAACTCTATACCGCGCCACTAAATAATGTGACTCCAAGAATTTCCCGTGGTTGGCCCCCAGCGGCACTTTAGGATTCAATCTCAATCCGAACTATCCGATCCTCAAAGAATCTCTCAGAGTTGCTAGTGATATGCCTTGTCTCAGGATTACCATCATGTCATCCACATATACCTCAACATCTCTATACATCATATCATGCAAATGTGGTAAGTAGCTTTCTTCCATAAGTGGCTCCTCAGATTCTTCAACCCAAATGGTACGAATCTAATAGCAAAAGAATACCCCACTCAAGGATGGCAAAGTCCTCTCCATATCCTTTGGAGCCATCAAAATCTGATTATACCTGAAAACCGCATCCATGAAGGGACAACATAGGGTGCCCCCAGAGTGTCAGCCAACTAACATATCGATGTGTGGGAAGCGGAAATCATCTTGTAATAGTCATTTAGATCACTAAGTCTACACAAACTCTAACCTTGCCATCCTTTAAGGGAACAAGAACGACATTAGCCAACCACTCAAGATACTCAATCACTGACAAGAATCCAACACCGAGTTGTTTTTGAATTTCTTCCTTAACCTGCAAACTCCATCGAGGGTGTAGTCTCATTAATTTCGCTTTAACTCGGCTCAAAGATGTGGAAAAATGGGCAAGTGATAAGCCGAATCTTGCAGCGGGGTCAAGGCCCGGTACACCAAAATCTATCAACTTTGTGCTACCAGAAACGGGTGTAACTTTCCTGTCCTCTATATCAGAATTAGACTCTGACTGACCATCTAGTGGGTCATCTGTGTCTCCCATATCATTAACATCACATACATGTGCTGCGGGAGTTGGTGGTGCAATCAAAGGAAAATGATGTGACACCGGAAAATACTCGAAAATACTCATGTCATTATTACCTTCAGAAAGGTCATCAAAGCGAGTGACAAACCCGGACATAGTGTCAAAAGAAAGAGGGATCCACGTAGCCTGACGCTCCCGAATGCAAATAGTATTACGAAAAATATTAGTAGCAACAAGTCCATCACCATCAAACTCAAGCATAGAAATTCCAAACACATCAAAGAGATTGGGGCTTAGCGGGAAGCATCCGCACGCGGCCGCGCCAATCATGTCCATCGGCACGGCGTCATAAAGTGTCAAAGATCGGATCAATCATAGAAACTCCAAACATGTCAAAAGCAGAATGGGGCCCACGCGGGGCTGCATCCAAAATACGGCCAATGTTGACGCGTCCATTGCGCCCATATAAGTATCGTTCAAAAATCACACCACGGACCATCTCCCCAAATCCATAGAAATGGCATCAGCATCTCCCTCAAGAAAGCACATGGAAAACACATTGGCTCGATTTAGTGATGGAGGTGCAACTATCATGGCCTCGGGTGGTTCGATGGTCTTAGAATTCTAACACATCTATCGTAGGGCATGTTGAATGCCCTGAATCTCAACCATCTTTGAAACATGGTCAACTCCCCCATGGTACATACCTCTGATCCTCTGTAAAATAGTCACTAACCCAAAAGTGTACGGGGCGATGGGATAATCGAATGGAATACCGCATACGCGAGCTCACTCCTCTCTACACGCTCGTGCCACAAGCATCATCCGCCGGCTGGGATGTAACCCAACCCATAAGGTATGCCCACATCAACCTGGTAATTAGCAACCCATGCGTCCCGCCGGGCGGCGACCAACCCAAACCAAGCATATAAGACATGCCTCTCATCATGCTAAGCACCAAAGTGCTACTGTACTAGTAGAACGACATGGGCACCATGTCCCTGCAGTCATCCTCTAGGCTAACAACCTGAACTTCGTTGAAAGTAACCCGAATAAATGAAATCATCCTCACTGCATTTATCTATGTAGCATTGGCTCATTGAAGTAATATCTCTATCAAATCAGATCGCGGATAATTACCTCATATGAATCCCACCTTCGATGAAGGAAGATGGTATAAAGACTCGGCTTCATGAATCTAAGGGCGACCAAGAAAAAGGTTAAAGGATGACTGGATCCTTAAAACCTGAAATAGTATGGATTATCCGACAGGACCGATCATGACATGTGTGCTGAGTGTGCCCATAACTATCTTCTAAGTCCCGTCATGTTTTGACGGTTCATGTGGGATGCGGCCCAAAAACCCTGATGGTGAAAAATCCCAAAGCAATGGCAATAACCAGTGGACAAACGTTCAAGGCAGAGCCGTTGCCCAACAAGACGAACGACACCCTACGACCTAAACAAGCAACATCAATGAATAAGGGACGAACATGGCTTAATCCCTCAGGTGGTAAATCATCATCAGAAAATACTATGCATGTAGCCCTATCCGCTGTCGGGGTGACCCAGCCTCCTCGAGGGTGCGGTAGTGTCAACTCCAATCGACTAAGAGCCCTCGACAACGCATTCTATGTGTCATGGATGAGGCCAATAAGCTCCAAATGGAAATGCGCTCTGGTGTTATGAGTCGGGCGCAAAATTCATCATCTTCCTCTGACCTCATCCTAGCATCAATGCCAACAAAAGGTCTATCATCACGTGGTTGAGCCACCCCACTCGTGAATAATCGAACATCTTGCCATGTATCGCCCATCTCCTCCGGGAACATAATGAAGGGTGTCATGGCTGGAACATGCTGCAAGTATACTGGCGATACTGCTGTCTGTCGGGGAACATCATCTAGAATCAATCTAAATGGCCTGGAGACTTCCATCACCCCCGGGTGTATCCACTAAAGTCTGAGTTTACATACAAACTGATTGGCTGAGGAGCCTCTCTATCTCATCCCATCATGAATATCTGATCTCCTGAATACTAATCAATGTACACTCGGGGGTGTGGAGGTGCAAACTCTGGGGTCATGATGGGTAGCGGGTCTGTAGTCAAAGTAGGGCGTCCTAAATCAACCAAACCTTGATCAATCAAAACCTGAATAGCGTGCCTCAAAGGTAATACAACTGACCAGATCATGACCAGCTCGATGATAAGCACAAGTGGAAGATCTCGCCCGAATCCGTGGGTAGGTTGCAGTGTGTCCTGGGTGGTAGCGAACAACAAAACCCCTTCAACCAATCTTTGAAATGCTCGCTTTAGTGGCATCCGAGTCAGGTAAATCCCGCATGGCCAGCCTCCTTGCGGGTGGTGCTCTCATACGCTTAATGGTACCGTACGTGTGGCCTCTAAGGCGCGCTTGTGTAGCATAAACTGGGGCCGTGGCGGAAAGAGATAGCAAGCCCACCGACTGAAATGAGCAAATGTCCGCACGATCCTCGTATCATCCGATAAGGAGTGTCCGAAACTCGGCCTCGAAACTGAGGGTGATGGGGACTGCACCGCCATGCCAATGGCACCAACATTTGATGGTCCGGTCTCGACCCTGGGGCTTCTTCCCTTTGAGTTTGAAGGGAAGAGTATGCCCATAACTCAGATATGCCTTCCTCAATGCCATGAGGGCTTCGAATCCAATGATCCAAAGTCTGTCCTCAGGAAGCCCATGAGATGCTTAGCAAAGCTGGGAGTCGAAGACTCCACAATCATGCTGATCCGATTGCGCCTAAGGGCTCCATTCGCAATTTGTGCTATCTTCTCCCTCCAGCGGGAGATGAATGAAGTGACCAACTCATCTGGCTTCTACCTAAGGGCCTCCAACTCTCTCTAGGATACGTCCATAACAGTATTAAAAGAATACTATCTGATAAATTCCTATCCCAAATCAGCCCATGTCCTACCCCTCGAAGGGTCTAATGAGGCAAACCAACGCTAAGCGGCACCACTTAGTGACAGAGAGAAAAGCATGATCATCTGTGCCTCATCCAATCTATGTCGTGCATAACGGCGTTATACAACTGTAAGTGAATACCCGGGCACTCCTATCCCCGCACCTCAATGTTCTGCGATGCGGAACTCACCGCGCAAGGCTGCCCATTGAAGGTCATCATATCCATCCCAACCTATAACCCTATCGGCCAAAACATGCAGATCTGATCCTCTCGCTCAATCTTGTCGACACGCTCGTGTCATCAACAATCGATGCAAGGGCCACAACAGAATGTGGTGTGGTCTCAGTCTGACCAGGTAGAACAAAAGCTCCAACCCGAGGGGCTAATTGAACAGGTAGTGGTGGTGGAGGTGGAACTGTATAGTCCTACTATAGAGTGGGTCCGGATGATGGTGGTGGTGGTGGAGGTGCAATAGAGTCATGCGGGGTACTCACCGAAATTGGCAATGGTTGGGCCTGATGCCCATAAATCCTCTGTCCTAGTCCTAATATGGCATCTCGGAGAGATGCCATGGTATCGATAATCTTAGCAAACTGGTCAATAATAGCGTACTAAGGGTCCATATCTCTATGATCTATATCTGCTCTAACTGACTGTGTGAATCTGATCTTCTAACAAGTATACCATCGATCCAGATCCAAGCTTGGGAACCCAGGTTGGTCTCAATCAACAATCCTACAAAAGGAAAGGGGTAATTCAGTCCCTGTGACTATCAATCCGGAAATCAATCCAGTAATACAATCCCACAATGAAATCCTCTAAGGGAATGAGCTAACATGTGACATCAATAGCTAATCTGATATGTGGCTCCACATGCAGGAGCGGGATTCTGACATGGTAATACCTTAAGGGTAAGGTGGCCTAGAAGCCAGCAAAGAGAAAAGACAAGTCCTAAAAAGCTAGATGATCATACCCACAGGGATACGCAGCCTAAGATCCTAACCAACAATCAATCAACAATCAAAGTGACACACTGGCCACGCAGGTATCCATGAAATATAGCTTAGGGCTATACAGGTCATCATTGCTCGGACATCCGTCATCTCCATAGTGCTCCCAAACATCGATATAGCCCTTATGCAAGACCCTATTCCAAACCCCTAGCTTGGTCAAAGGCAAGTTTGTTCGGGGAATGACTAAACAAATATAAGCAATCCATGAGGAATGGCCGACCAAGACTAGTGATTCGGAAGTAAGGGGATACACACGTGCCCCACAAACACAAGTGGCAAGCAGTCATGCAAGGGAAGGAGCAATCATGTAGCAAACAATCATACACAAAGAGCAAGCCTACCATAAAATCTACACACATTCTGATCCTCTAAGCCTAATCCCAAATGTCATAGCTAGATACCAATCAATAATGAGAAAGCATGCTATAATCCAACAGATGAACACACAAGCATCAACAAAATCACAATGCCAAATACCAATCAGGTGTGGATCATCAACATCTATGTAGCCTAAGAGCCTACCTAATCAGAGAACCATGTGCTCCAATATACCCAACTCGCCCAAGCCGATCCTCTTATGAAACCAGAGATTTTGGGTTCTATCCCCAGCGGAGTTGCCAATTTATGGACCCTACCCAATCCACAGGCCTGCGCGACTTGCTTTTAAATGAAAATAAAATGTAGGTTGATTTTCAAGTTTTGAAAAATCCATCCCCGAGGAGGAACAATTTTTCTTTGGAGTCGCCACTTACTTCTTATTTTTATTTTATTTTTTTAAATGCGGAAAATGAAGTAAGAAAAAAAACCCCTTATTGACTCCAGTCAGGAAAAAGTGGTCTACAAAACTAGATTTATGGGTCCGAGATTTACCTATTGGGAAGGTACCTCATGCGAGGTAGCACCCCTTTAGGCCCGGAACTCGGTCTCTACTAATGAATTGGGTACATGGGAGAATATGGGTCAAAGATCAATCGATCACTCAGGCTAAACAAATGACATGAATCACACAAACCTAATTGATATCTTACATGCACTTAAACTCAACAAGTCAGGTTTTCAAAGTGCGACTGCGGGTCCCTAGCCATGCGCTCGCGTAAATGGTGAGGCAAGTAATACAAGCACGCAATATACCTAAAACTATCATCAAAAGGTGCACCCTCTCTAAGCCCTAGAAATCCAGGGTCTCTCACCGATAAATGCGAGACAATCAGGGCAATGGATCAATTGGTCAATGAATATTCAAGCAAAGGAAAATTAGATACCAATAGCATATCATATGTGTGAGTATACGTAGACAAAGATGGAGCTCCCACTAAAAAGGCTAATTTATTTTCATGAATTGATTTTTGCAAATTCCGAAACTTGAAGAAAACCATATATGAACGAACTAAATTTAAAACAACACCAAAGAGTATTAACCTAAATATAAGAACTAATCAACCTAATCATACTAAAGCTTATAAACTATAAATAATCAAGATGGATTGAGATCAGATTTAAATAGGAATTAAAAAAATGTAATACTCTTAACACATTAAATAACTATATTAATAAATTAAAATAGTAAATACACATAAACTAAACATGTGAATTAAATTAAAAAAATATAAAAATAATGACGAACACAAATTTTCTAGCTTCTTGCCAATGTTAATAATAAACAAAGCTACATATTTTAAAACTCTAACCATTCATTAAAAAAATCTAAACATTTTTTAAAAATGGTAACTTAAAGTTAAAATAACCAAAGCTGAACATTTTAACCTCTAACTTTTCCATTAACAATTAAAAACTTACTAAAAAAAAACAAAATTCTAAAAAAAATCTGACTTTTTCATAAACTTAAGACTACTTAAAACTAAATGCATAACTATTCACCTTAACCTTAAATAATTAATTAAAATCAAAGCTTTGAAACTATGACCTTTCATCTATAAAAGAATCACTAGCACAACTACCATATATTTCAAGCAACAAAATTCTTTTAGATTTTTACCATAAAGAAACCACTTTCAGCAAATATCTCCACTAAAAATTCAGCAAGTGAACACATGACTAACACTTGAATTTCCTCACCAAAAGTCATTCTCACAATCACATGGCTGCTGTTACCCCCTCGGATGCCTAAGCTTGTTGGTCGGAGTGCAAGGGCCTCATAGGTATGCTCTGCACTCCATGAGGGCACCTAATAAAATAAGGAAAACCATGCGGTGCATGGTAAGATACGTGACTGCAAAGAAAAGTGGTAGCATATGGTGGACATGCACCTATGGCGAGGAGTTTGGAATTTGAAACAGAGCCAGATTTCTAAACAACATCACCATGCTGGGAGCCGATTTGAATAACAATGGAGGCATTCAAATTCAAACACATGGTAAGTGGCACTGCTGGGAAGAGTCACCTATGTCAGTAATAGACACCAAAGTCTATAAAGGGATGTAGTCTCTAACTTAGAGGGGTTAGAGAGTGTGTTATTCTTCTGTGATTTGTAAATCTCTTGTATTTTGAGAAGTGCACTGCACTTGACAATTTTGTGCAATACAAGTTGGGATCATTTCATGTATACTCTGAGTCTCTAATACGCCGCTTGAGAGACATTATGAGGAAGGGTTGGCTAAAAGAGTTAGCACCGCACATCCAGAAGGAGAAAATTTCCTTGTGATAATCAGGGGTGTGACAAGTGGTATCAGAGCATCAAAAATGGCTTAGGAACGCTTGAAGGAACGGATGGCCCGGTTGGAAACGCCGCTGAGCTGACTCAAGATGCAGACACTGGATCAGACGGTGCACTCCAATGAAAAAACGAGTTATGCAGCGCAACTTGATGGAGGCCAATGATAAATATGCGGAACGGACGGGATACTCAAACTGACCAGAATTGATGGTCGAAAGGCACCAAGATACAAGAGTACCCATGGGGGCGTAGGATCTCAATCCCGAAAAGGCTATGGCCCAAAGTCCCTCGCACGGTGCTCTGGGTCCCCACGTGGCGTAATGCAGCTGCGAACCGAAGGGGTCTGGGGTGCAGAAATGCTAAAGAGTTGGAAAATTTCCTATGGGACATGGAGCAGTTCTTCAAGGCTGCTCATGTGCCCGATAGTGAAATGGTGTCCATAACCAAGATGTATTTCCATTCGGGGATGCAAATTATGGTGGCTCACTCGGATGGGAGATGATGCAGAGTCTCGAAGGCCCTAGATTGATACCTGGGAGACTCTGAAGAGGAAACTAAAGGAACAATTCCTACCCACAAATTCAGCCTGGCTTGTAAGAGAATCCTTGAAGCGGTTGAAGCATACTGGTTCGGTGAGGGAATATGTGAAGGAATTTAGTTCCATCATGTTGGATATCAAGAATATGTCCGATGAGGACAAATTGTTCAATTTACTTCGATTACAAGGTCGGGTACAAATCGAACTCGGGAGACAGGAGTTCTGTGACCTACCACGCAATGGTCGCGAGGGCCGACCGCTCGCGGACGATAAGACGGGCGCGCCATCAACACCACAGCAAGTCCAAGATGATGCAAGAAGCGGCAAGTGCAGGGCAACCTTCATTCAATAAGAAGGTCACTGAAGTGGAACAAAGAAAAGGGTTGCAAAGATCGAAACCCGTGGAGACAAACTACAAATTTTATGCGAACAACCAAACCAAGGATGCTCATATGCAATGGCCCCTCACTGCGGCCAAAGACTTCCCCAAGAGGGAAAACTGAGTGCTCGCCATCGCTTAATGACAAGGCCAAGACTGATTCGGGATGCATCTCGAAAGTGAACTTTCTTGTAAATTGCCGACGCAACAGCGCTGAACCAACCACAGAAAACTTTGATGCATGTTCAGGTGTTGCTCAATGGGATCCGGGTAAAAGCGATGGTAGACAGTGATGCCACGCACAATTTTGTTGCAAACTAAAGGTTCTCGAGACTCGACCAAACCTGTAGATGATGATAGCCGGATCAAAGTAGTGAACAGTAAGGCACAAAAGATACAGGGCATTGCCAAGGATGTCCTGCTACAAGTTGGTAATTGGAAGGGTAAAATTAATTTTCTGTGTGTTCCATTAGATGATTTCAATCTAATCCTTGGGATTGATTTCTTCCTCAAGTCTATACGCCCCGATTCCTCATCCAGGGACTATGATGTTAGAGGAGAAACAGCCCTGCTTTGTGCCTGCAGTGAAAGGAAAGGCAGAGAAGCATGGCAAGGCCGAGATGGTGTCGGCCCTTCAATTGAAGAAAGGGCTCAGGCGGGGGCAAGAGACATACCTTGCGGCTTTGGTGGAAATCAATGAAGGACATGATGTCAAGTTCCGACTGGGTGGGTCGGGATACTAAAGGAGTTCGTAGAGACATCATGCCTCCGAGCTGCCTAAAGAGTTGCCTCCCCGAAGACCACTGACTAAGATCGAATTGTCGCTGGGGCCAAACCTCCGCCCAAGTCCCTTAACGCACGCCCCCGCAAATTGCTGAACTGAGAAACATAAAGAGTTGGCCGACAACAAGATGATCCAAATGAGGGCTCCATTTGCGCACCTGCTCGTCTGTACAAACACACCACAGCATGTGTGTGGATTATCGTAAGTTTCAAAAACAAGGTAACCATAAAAAACGTTCCATTCCTCGCGACCGAATCGTTGATGTATTGGCAAAGGCTCTGCATTTCACCAAACTAGACCCGAGATCTGATAATCGCAAGTCCGGTCGCAGAAGGTGATGAGGCAAAAACCACATGTGTAAATCGCTATGGTTCATATGAATTTTTGTAATGCCGTTTGGGCTCAAATGCCTCAAGAATATCTCCAGAATTTAATGAATGATTGATCGCTTCGACTATCTCGATGCTTTTGTAAATAAGCCATTTAGATGACATTGTAGTGTACAAATTAAATTCTAAATGAGCACGAGATGCACTTGAGAAAGGTGTTCTGAATAAGCCTAGTGGAACACAAACTCGTATGCGAATCGAGAGGTAGTTTGCAAGGGAGTAGATCACATTCCTAGGTCACAAAATCAGTGAAGGCCAGATTAGAATGGATGAAAGAAAGCAAAGCCGTGGATCGACACAAAATTCTCTACCAAAGTGACAGAGCTGCGCCATTCCTCTGATTAGAAGCAAACTACACAGGAGATTCATAAAGGGCTACTCAAAGATCGCCTCTCCATCGACGTATTTGCTAAAGAAAGACCGAAAGCATGGGACTAGGACACAAAGAGTGTTTCGATGGATTTTGAAAGCCTCAAAAGCCATCTCCAAAGAACCAAGCAGGGGCGCTTAACTGACCTCCCTTTGAAGTTCGGGGGATCGATGCTTCCTAACACAAGGCCCTGTGGAGTCTCAAAAGCAGTGAAGTGGACACCCCAAGTGGTATCGGAGCCTAAACTCGAATGAGGCGTAACAAATAAGCATTCAACGCATGAGAAAGAAATGACAAAGAAGAGGCATCACCGAGAACAATGGAGGCATTACCTCGGTGGATTCATAAAGAGGATAGAGCACGTGGCAAACACCTTCTTCAAGACATAATAGTTGAGTGCAAGGTGCCCGTCAAGTGAAGAGTTCCCTTGTTTGTCTAATTTTGAGTTGCTGCATCGCCAGGATGCACAACATTGTAAATGGATCGCACTCAATGTAAAGAGGTGATGGCTTATATCATGACTTTGTCAGAAGTCATCTCGCATTTCAATGAGAGCGGACAAGAAGGTCAGCAGGACTTGATGCCTACTTATGAGAAACTCGAGATGCCAAGTCGTGAATGGGAAACCGTAGTAATCGGGCCGGAAAATGATCTCCTTGTGTTCAAATGAGGAAGGCCATATGTTCACGGGCTAACCATGGAGTAGTCGCGCGTGAGCAGACCCATGATGCTGGGCTGGGCAGTCATTTGCAGGAGGAGCGGACTATGGCATTGTTATCTGTGTCCTATTATTGGCCAAAAAGGATGGGTGAGGACGCATAAGATACATGAAGTCTTGTCCAGGCGCCGCGACAAGACTGGAAGAAAAAGATGGCTGGGTTGCTGCAAAATTTCCCTATACCGTAGTGTCATGGCTAGTATCTCCATGGATTTCATCTCAGGATTCCCTTAAAGTCTGCGAGTGCAACCATCTTGTCGTGGTTGATCACCTCCAAGTACTGGGTGATTCATGGTAAAGCACTGTGAGGTACGTCTGTTGTAAGAGGCGTACCAATTTGTTTTTCAGCCATGTGGTGAAACATTTTGGCTTGCCTAAGGACATAATCAGTGACCGGGATGCGAGATTCACAGGACGGTTTTGGGTGGAACTCTTCAAGCTCTTGGGTTCGGAGTTGAAGTTCTCCACTGCCAATCATCCACAAACAGATGGCCAGACTGAGAGAATCAATGGATTGCTGGAAGAGTACTTGAGGCATTATGTGACTTGCCACATTTAAAACTCGGTGGGATTTACTTGACAATGCCAGCTCACATAATCAGATAGAAGCTCAAGAATGGATGAGCCCTTTGAGTTGGCTACGGGTTACAAACTAAGAACCCCATTAGATGCGGTAAAGCAATGTGTCAGGAGATGAAATTTGGCAAAGACATCGCTTAGCCATTTCCTGCCAGATGGTCGATGAGTAACGGAAAGCCTTGAGAAGGCGGCTAAGAACGAAAAAGTATGCCGACCAACATAAACTGGCGCTGGAATTTGATCGGGATAAGCAGAAAGCATACTTACTTACCTCGATTCTCAAGAAAGTGAGCGCAAGACTCGCTGCAGGGCCGATCCCCAAGCTCCAGGGGCCTAGGTGATCAAGAAAGTGGGAGAAGGTTTATATGTCAAGTCAGCTCAAAGACTGAAGCGTTGCATCTGACATTTCATGCTAGTTTTTGAAGCCTTATGCTGAAGACGCAGAATCGGGTAAAAATAAGTAAAACGTGCCCTCCTCGTCATGATTACGCCTGATAGAGGTGGAAAGACTTCCAATCACGTAATCCATGGGCAAGTAGAAAGAACTTAATGACCGATTATCTTGTTCCGGAAAGGCAAGAATCGTAGAGGCTGCTAATGGTGAGCAGATAATATCAGGGCGCTTGAAGGGGCAAGGTAAGACTATCTAAAGGCTAGTCACGGCTTCTACTTCAGCGGAGGGAGGGTTTGTTACCCTCGGATGCCTAAGCTTGTTGTCGGATGCAAGGCCCCATAGGTATGCCTGCACCTATGAAGGCAATTCCAATAAAATAAGGCAAAACCATGGTGCATGGTAAGATACGGTGGACCGCCAAAGAGGCATGGGCAGTATTATGGTGGACATGCACCTATGGCAAACAGGTGAGTTCTTGAATTTGAAAATGGCGAGCCAGATTAAATTCAAACATCACTCATGTGGAGCCGATTTTGAATAATGGAGGCAAGGCATTCAAACGCCAAACACATGGTGGGAAGTGGCACTGGGCTGTAAGAGTCACCTATGTTGGCAATAGACACCAAAGTCTATAAAAGTGGATGCGCTCTAACTTAGAGGTTGAGTGTGTTATTCTTCTGTAATTTGTAAACTTTGTATTTTGAAGTGTGCACTCGCACTTGGAAAATCTTGTGCAATACAGTTGACTCATTTCTCGTATACTCGAGTCTCTAATACGCCGCTTCTCAGGATAACTAAAGATTGTTCTACTAATATATCCTCAGCCAAATTTCAATCACATAAACACAAAGCTAAAACTTAAATATTGCCACCAAAAATCATTCACGCAATAACATGGCTACCATTTACATCTTCCATCATAATTTCACACAAACATAGCTGCAACTTCATGCCTGTAGCTATTCCAAATCTCATTCTCAAATACCAAATAATTTAAAATTTAAATAAATGGGGATGTAATCAAACAAATAACATAAATTTCTATGCCCATATAAATCGAAACTCCTTCCTATCCTTACATAATTTAAAAACACACATAAACAGATGCAAATAAACAAGTAACACAAATTCTAACCTAAGGTCGCTAAACCCTTCTACAATTTTCGGAGATGAAAAACAATTGGTGGAAGCTTCGATTGCAAGGTTGTTGCAGCCTTGATCCTTCTATGGCATCCTGGAGATGTAAATCATGTGATGGGAATGTGTTGTGGCAGTCCTACTTTTTATTATTTTTGTTTCACCGCCTCAAAGCAACACCCGCTATCGGTGGAGATGTACGCAGGTCAGTTTCACGAAGAAACTTCAGGTTCAATCATAAATGAAGTTCTTGCTGAGTCGAGAGCCTCACGGTTGTCCATCAATCCATCATTATGGTAGTGCATGAAAGACCACCCAGATTTCTTTGGATTCGGTATGGAAGTGAAGGTAAAATCTTCTTTCAAAGTGCAGTAATGAACTGGAGAAACTCCAATGATGTCGTGGTCCAATGGAAAGCTATACTCCAATCTACAACAGTAGATGATGTCCAAAAAATAGTGGAAGGCATCGATGATGCCTTTTTTTCAACCCTGGACTGGTCGAACGTGTGGGGTCGTCAGCTTAACCTCGATTGTTGGCGTATCGGGATGTGCCTTGATCGCCTGGCCGAGACCACGCGACCGTTGATCCAGGCCCACGTAGCACTTCTCCGCAAAACAAGGAAGAAGTGGGTCGGCGAGGGCTTCGCCCCTCGTACAATTCAGCTCTGGGCGTAAGTTTCTTTCCGGTATAAAGAGAGACCGCAGAGGGCGGATGTGCTGCATATGTTTATGCGCTTCCAAGAGTGCGCACTCTTTCACCTGGGTGGCGCTATTTATAGTATGTCCAACCAATTGCATCAGAATCAGGATTTGTTCCTACTGACGGATTTCTTTTATCGCATTCATTGCAATGGATTTAGAAAGAGTCGTTTATTTGGGATAATTTTCCTTCCTTATTGGGGGAGATCCCAACTCATATAATTATATTATTTTCCTTTCCTTATTGATAAGATTTCAGTTGGATTGCAGGATGATATCTTGTTGGGGAGGTTATTTTGGCTTTCAGATGGCGAAATACAACTGACAGTACAGGATATGGACCTTCTAATTCATCTAGATTACCCTGTTTGGAATGATCATCGTTAGATTTATCAGGCTCAAAGGTATGTTGATACACTTTGGCTTGGTGAGCGGGCCTACGAGCCCATTTTTAAAACCTCATCGGGCCATCAAGTGGTCAGACGCTTCGCGATCGGATGCACTTTATAATGTGTCCACAGGTTGGTTAGTTAAGGCTTAGTCGCCATATGTCTTGGTGATAATGATGACTCTTGCCTTTCGCCGCTTCAAGTACCCTTCTAGTTTCTTCGCCTTCACTCCTCCTCGTCCCTGCCTCGGTCCTCCAACCTCTTTCCACGATCTCGTACTTTATTTCGCTTCGTAGTTCTCTGTCACCCTTTGTAGAGTCTTTTCCTGCATTTTTTCCCGAGGTAGCTTCTTCCGTCTTATTCTCGACCACCGCGCTCTTACCTCAATGTTTCTTCGACAGGGTACGACGAGGCGCTAGGGTTAAATTGATTGGGATTTCTGCGACCGCTTGCTTTTATTATGGGTCCTGGTCGCTTCTTCTTTCTTTACGCATTGGCAATGACTCTTCGCTGTTGCCGGTTCGACGGGTTAGGATGCTCTCCCAGCCGCTCGCCGTGGTTGAACCCCGCCAAACGCCCCGGGCGCCTCCTCTTCCCTTGATATGACAAGAAAATAAATGGACTGAAGATCCCGGGGGTCGATACCTTAAATCATTGGTCCAACATGTCATGTGGAATATGGGACCTAGCAAGGTCGGCCCTTCGTGATGGGGTTACCTTGCTGAACGCTATCGACCCGGCGCCCGAGTATGGACCCTCGACGCCTTGACTTTTGCGGTAGCTTCCGTGCCTATGATGGTATGTTTCTTTGAGGTCGCCTTTGATAATGGTCTTCGTTTTCCACTGCACCCCTTCATGAAAGGGGTTCTGCAACATTTCAATGGTTGTCCTTCCCAACTTGCTCCCAACGGTTGGGGTATTTTGGTGGGCCTATTGGCCTTTTTTAGGGACAAAGGGCCTGGCTCTAGTGGCTTTGCTCCTTTATCTTTTAGCCCAAAGGACACTACCGAGGGCTTTATTTCTCCAGCGCCTGAGCCCTCCTAAGTGATCTCTCGACTCTCCTTCCTCCCATAGGTCGTGGAAGGGACGCTATTTCTTTGTGAGCGGTCACAACTCGGGAATATGACCCTTCCGGCCAAGGACGACACTCATGCCCGGTGGCTGACCACCCCGATAATCTTCGTGAGTGTTTGCTCGCTTTCTGGTGATAACTTCAGGTGAAGGTTGTCAATATTTATGATTTTGCATTATTCTTCATGCTTCCTGTGTGCTCGACTTGACCTTAATGTCAAGATAATGTTGTAGCTCGCTGCTGGTGGAATGTCCCGCTCGCCCTTGCCGGAGCCGAGCAAAACCTGACATTCCCCGGTCCACTTTAATTGAAAAAGGTCTACGCGTTCCACCGCTTCGAGGCCTCGCCTCCTTCCACCATGGGAGTCTCTCCCCATTAATAGGCTTGGGGGCGCAGCTACCTCCTACTAGGGGAGAGAGATTTGGCCCAGTTGGGGCACTATCTCTAAGCCCCGAGTGCGAACGGAAAAAATCAAGCTTTTCCACTGAGAAAGATCTCGCCGCTTTGGCCAAGGTTAAGAATCGGGCGCCTCCGACTTCGCCGGAAGTCAAGGTGCGCAGCCGCCGCGGCCGAGCTCATGGTCACGAGCTTCCGCCCCTTTCTAAGCCTCGCTATAAGGCAAAAATTTCTTGATGGAGCCGCCGAGCAAACCGTTGGCGGCCATGCCATACCGCTCTGAATCCGCTTCGAGAGTTGCTGCCACCTCTCGGCGTAAGAGCGGAAGAGAAAAACTGAATCAAAAGTTGGCAAAGATGAGGACTCTTTGCTCTTCAATGCTGAACTCGCGGCTGTGATCTTGTCCTGGCTCCCATGATCTCGACTCGGGAGGCCTGAAGCGCCGCCCGCTGACGAGGCTCGGCTCTATCCCTTCAGGGGGTTTCCCCTGCAAGCTCCCGATACGAGCAGTGTCCGTTTAGGTCGATCTCGTTGATGTCGACTCTGCGTTTACAGTAGCCACCATTTGAAGGGTCCGGCCGAAAGGCGTCCAAACTAAACTGAGCCATGTAAAAATCGCCCGGATTTGCGCGAAGGCTAATTTCTTTCTTCCTCGAGCTGAACAGCCGCACGAATCCGGCGAGCGTATGACCGAAGAGGTGGAGAGACTTAAATCTGATCTAAAGCATACCGTCGGCTCGTGCCCGGGAGGAAAGTAGAGAGGATGAAGTTCGAAGTAGCTTGGCGGCGTTGAAGGCGAGCTTCGGAAGGTCCCGGGTGAGCTCCGGTGTTGCACTGAACGACCCACAGATTGACACGGGTCGTTAGCCCTCCCAAAAGACGAAGCCGTAGAGCTGCTAGGGATGAGCCACATCTCAAAGGAGAGTCAAGCAGAATGCAAGAGGAGCCGCGTGCCAATGGCGATCTGTGATAAAGTAGCGCTACAAATCAGTCGTGGCTCCTCGTGCATGCAGGCCTCCGGTGCCGTATGTCATAGACACGGCCTCGGTCGTGAGGCCTCCGAGACCTGTAAATTCCCATGAAATGGTTTAACGAGGAGGTCGCTGACGCACGGATCTTCACCAAAGAAATATCCTTGGTTTCTCAGAGGGATGATGTTATTAGCGCATCGGCGACCGCCGCCAGCTTAGCCGGGCCCTCGCGGCTCGCCGCCAGAAGGTCGTTAACGTCTACCCGTACTTGACTCTGTAACTTCGATCTCCCAGCTGACGAGGTGAGGGGTCTCTTTCTCTCGCAAATTATTTTCAAGAACCGGATACTCCCATAGGCTCATTCCCCTCTTCATCGTCTGCTCCATTCCGCCGACGCCTAGGTCTCAGACTCATTTCGCCTCGCCTCGATATCAATTTTTATATTTTTCTTTTTATACACTGCTTTCCTTTGTCGGCTCTCGGGGGCCCGAGTGACATGTAAAGCTCTCCTTTAATAAATATTCATTTTATTATCGTCACGCTTCATCGTAGGTTTTCGCTTCATGAATCATAAATCTCGACCGAGGGTCTCGAAATGAAAGCAACAAGCTTTCACAAACTCGTGTCGCTGAGGTTTTCTGTGGCTAATTTGTAATGAGCCGATCGGGCCTCAGGGCTATAAGGCTCTCGTGATAGGGCGAGCTCGCAACCAGTCAGCCGGGTCATCGCTGACCGCCTTGTACGTACGGATCGATTTGTTAGGTCATAGCGCGCAGCTCGCCAACTTGAGCGGCTGATCTCCATCGTGGTTGATTTGCATGAGCGAATGTATTCCTTAGGCTGTATGACTCCATTTCGCGTGAGCTCGCCAGCTTGAGTGGCCGATCTCCGCCGTGACTCGTATGAGCGCTGAATGTATTCCTTAGGTCATACACGCGCCGAATTACCGAGCTTCATTAATCGAAAGAAGCGAAGCCCGGTTAGCCGAGTCGCCAGAGATGAGTTGACTTTTAGGTCGCGATGACTGGCGAGAATCGTTGGAGCCTATTAGTGTAGATTGTCGGGCGAGCTCGCTTATGAATCACGAAGCTCGCCCATGTGAACCGCCGTGCCAGCCTGCCGCCGCGATACCGGGTGCAGCTCGCCCATGAGAATCGCCGGGGAAGAGCTCGCCCATGTGGACCGCTGGGGAAGAGCTCGCCGCTGTGGATGGGCCAAGGTAGAGCTCGCCCATGAGAACCGCTGGGAAGAGCTCACCATGTGAATTCAACCGCGAATCGCCAGCGTGTGGCTCATCTATGTATTCTGTGAAGAGCTTTCCGCCAATGCGAATTACCGGGCGCAGCTCGCTCTATGTGAACCAAGAAAGAGCTCGTCAATGCGAATCGCGGCGTGAGTCGCCCATGTGAACTGCTAGGAAGAGCTCGTCAATATGAACTGTTGGGCAGGGCTCATCTACGTGGACTTCTAGGAAGAGCTCACACGCGGTCAGCCACAAAGCTCGCCCATGTGGGAACCGCCGGGAAGAGCTCGTCGTGGCGAATCAAGGCGTGCAGCCTACCGAGTGAGTTACCGGGCCCGCCTCGGCCGAAGCTGCCCTCGAACCGAGATGACTCCTTAGGTAGCGTGACTTGTCCAGAGTAGACGAACTTGTCAAAGTGAGCTGCTAGGCTCTGGGCGCTGTGGTCGAGTGGCAATGTAGCCGATTGGCAATGTAGCCGAGTATGCATACCGAAAGGGCGATGTAGCCGAAAGGGCGAAGCGAGTGGCGATGTAGCCGAAAGCGGCGAAGTGTAGCCGCAGGGCGGCGTCGCCGAGCCGATCCGACTTAGGTAGCGTGACTAGCCCGCAGTAGACGAACTCGCCAAAGTGAGCCGGGCCCGCGCCGTGTGGCCGAGCGACGATGTAGCCGAGCGGCGATGTCGCCCAGCCGATCTCGACTCTCGTAAATATGACTCGCCCAAAGTAGATAATCCGCCAAAGTGAGTCGCCCGGGCGCCGTGGCCGAGTGGCGATGGGAGCCGAGTGGCGATGAAGCCCAGTGGTGATGGGAGCGCAGTGGCGATGTAGCCGAGCAGCGACAGCCGAGTGGCGATAACCGAGCGGCGTGTCGCCCGAGCCGATCCAACTCCTCGTGAAGGCGGACTGGCCCGCAGTGGTGACGAACTCGCCAAAGTGAGCTGCTAGGCCCGGCGGGCCGAGCGGCGATGTAGCCGAGTGGCAATGTAGCCGAGTGGACAATATGTAGCCGAGTGGCTTATGTAGCCGAAAGGGCTGGCGTATGCCCAGGCGATGTAACCAGCGGCGTATGTAGCCTAGTGGGCGCATGTAATGAAAGTGCGGCGATGTAGCCGAGCGGCGATGAAGCCGAGTGGCTATGTGGTCGAGTGGCGAATGGCAGCTCGAGTGGCGAGAGAGCCGAGCGGGCAATGTAGCCGAGCGGCGATGTAGCCCGAGCTGGATCCGACTCCCAGCGTGACTGGGCCCGGCAGGTGACGAACCTGGCCAGCGAGCCGCTTCGCTCATGGCGCTATGGCCTCGGGGCGGTGTCTCCAACCCTCGGGTCGATCTCGACTCGCAGGGGCAACGTGGGCCTCAGGCTGGCGGATCACCTCATCAATGTGAGCGTTTGGCCCCGGCCATGGCCTTGGTGGCTGCCCAGCCCGGGCTGATCCGACTGCTAGGCAAAGCCGCGGGTCAGGCCGAGCCGGATCACCCCGCCACGCGAGCCGGGCCCGGCACGGCCGAAAGTGGCGATGTAGCCAGTGGCGATAGCCGAAAGGGCGATGTAGCCCGAGCCGACGGACTCTCATGTAGCGTGACTCAAGGCAGCGTGACGAACTCGCCAAAGTGAGTTGTCGCGCGGCGGCCATTTGACTTCGCATTTTCGAAAGGTGCTAATGCCTTTAATGTCGACATGAGAATTCCGAGGCATTCGAGTACTTCGCCTTCATAAATGGCGCTTCCATTACCGTGGAGCTATACTTGTATATTCCGCTTTCAGTGTGTCGGAATCCGGGGTGAGATGAAGGTCGAAGTCCTGCTATCTTCGTCGGGACTCTTCTCCAAGATTTTGGTCTGCCGCCGTTTCACATGTGGAAGTTGTGCTCTTCCCTAGTCTCCTTTTGCTGGAGTCATGTTGCCTCAGCTTCGTGCTGTGGAATGCGCTCGGAGAGGCTAAGTACTTCTTGGCGCCGCTTCTCCATTTCCCTGCTTCCTTCTTCTCTTCCTTCCCCTTTCTCCTTCTCCTTCTCCTTCTTTTCATCTTTTTTTCCCACACCTCATTCTTTTTTGTTTCCTTCGCACAAACTCTTTCCATCCCTTTTCTTTCTTTCTCCTCTTTTTCCACTTCTTTCTTTTCCTTCTCCTTCTTTTCATTCTCTCTTTCTCCTTTGCCGCCCCAGCCCCCCTTTTTTTTTTTTTTTTTTTTTAGGAACTGCTGTACGATTGTAATCGATGACATCACCGGACAACTCTAATGTAATCCGATTGGAATAAAGAGTGACTTCTTATGTCTATGAACTTTCTCATTATGTATTTTTCTGTGTCTTATATATCCGAACCATTCGAGACGCTCTAACTAAATAACCAATGAACGCTCAACTCGTTACATAAGAATCGATAAGGCTCTTTTTAATATTACAAACCGATTCCTACTGGTAAAAACGCTTAAGATGCTCTGCATTCCATGTATGTGGTAAGATTTTTCCTTCCTCCGTCTGGAGCTCATAATTGCCTGGTCTGACGACTCAAGATACGACGAAGGGCCTCTCCCACCGGGGCCCAGCTTCATGCGCCGCCCTTCCTTGTCGGCAGGAGCTTCTTTAAGACTAAATCACCCTACATGTAGCCTCTAGGTTTGACTCTTTTATTGTAGTACTCTGCCTTTCCTTTGATAGCCTTCCGCGAGCTTTGTAGGATCATTTCGCTTTTCATCTTCAGGGAGATCTGGAATTTAGACGAAGAGTTTGCCATCTGTTCCACCGATGCTAACTCGATCCTAGGAGACTTTATTCACCTCAACTGGCTACCGCTTCGCTACAAAGAAGTGTGGGGTTTCCGGTTGTCGACTTATGTCGCCCCGTAGGCCCATAATACTGGGAGGTATTCTACCCAATTTCCTTTAAGGTCTTCCACGGTTTTCAAGGCTGCTTTAAGGGTTCTGATAAAGGATTTCCGTCCGTCTGATTGCGTGCCGAGATGAGTAATAATTTTTAATTCCGAGCCCGGCACATAAATCTCTGAATTTGGCGTTGTCGAACTGTTTTCCGTTATCTCGATACCGTGGCTCTGGGAACAGCCAAACCCCGTATATGATGGCTCGCCACACAAAATTGCGATTCTCCGCTCAGATCAGGCATGGGCCTCGCTCGCCCACTGGGTGAAGTAATCCAACGCACGACAGAATTTGCACCCACTTACCAATGGGCGTGGGTCCCAAAGATGTCCCTGAATTGAACGCCAGGCTTGTGAACGCGTATGGCCTATGGAGCAGATCTCGGGCGCGCGTTCCTCGCGTATTCCTCGCATTTCCTTAACTAGGTCGGTTGCATCTTTGAGTATTGCAGCCGCAGCACTCCCGCCCTCAAGACTTTTCCCCGCTAATGCTCGAGTCTCGACATGGTTCCCCCATATGCCCCTCGTATTTCTCTCAAGACGCATTCTGTCTTCTCCTACGATGCATTTATGAAAGAAAAATCCTCGCTGTAGGCTTCCCTTGCGGATCGCAACCCGCGCACTCCGCCCTTATTTTGGCCATCTTTTCGAAAGTAGTCCCAGCTTCCGTCTATAATATAATCCCCAAATGGCTCCATCCAGTTTGGTTGGGACCCGACTGGGCAACCACCTCGCCATAGAGATCGAACAGGGTTCCGCCAAAGATTTCCGATGTGTGTCGACCACCGAGGTCTTCCCCTGAGGGCCGATACGCAAGGCGCTTCTGGCCAGAGTTCCCTCTCGCTTCCCGGGGGACATGTCGACCTGAACCAACACGTATTTAATATGTCGCGAACTTTTCGGAGGTATAGAATCATCCACCGCCTCAGAGGTATCTTCTATTTTGTCTGATCACCACCGGGAGTCACTGTGAGACCTCTAGTCGGTCAATTTCTAATGAAAGGGCGAGGTTGGAGGCCCGCTATGACGGCCTCATACTCTCGCCATTTGTCGGGAAGTATAATCCAACCGAAAGTGCGTACTCAATGTCTATTCCTTCTGGGGAAGTTAGGATAAGACCTGCTCCACTCCCTTGCGCGTTCGAAGCTCCATCTACAGAGAGTTTTCAAGTGGAGAGGTCAGCCGTTGCTTGGGCATCCTTAGCGGGTTCCAAGATGTAAACCCATGACCTAAGTCGCTCCAAGACTTGCCTTTATTGCGCTGCCCCGTATCTAATATCGAACTCGCCAAATTCTATGGCCCACTTCACGCCCCTTTCTAAGTTCGTTTATAACACTTGTTTCATCGGGCATTCCGTTGGAACTTTCTATGGTATGAGCCCTGAAATATGGGCGGAGCTTCGAACTCCAGCTACGAGCCAAATTAACTCTTCCATTCTGGTACCTCTCCTCCGCTCCTCTTGTGAGCCCTACGCACAGTAAACTGGGTGCTGAACTCGCTCTTTATCTCTGACGAGGACAGCGCTGGTTGAAAAGTCCGACACGGCTAAGTATAGAGTAAGGAGCTCCCCTTCGACAGGACTTACTAGAATGGGAGGGGAACTCAGGTATGTTTTCAAAGCTGAGAATGCTTCTTCACACTTTGTATCCCATTGAAAGGCTTTCTTCAGAACTTGGAAGAAAGGCTGGCATTTATCACTTGCCCTGGATACGAACCGGCTTAAAGCCGCAATTCTTCCCCGCTTCGCGCTAGATTTCCTTTATACCGCAGGGTGACGGGCATGTCGAAAGTAATCGCCTTATCTTGTCCGATTTGCCTCACCCCGATGGTTTACTATGAAACCTGTGAATTTTCTCCTACGACACGCCGGCGCACACTGGGCCGGATTTAGCTTCTGCTGTCAAATCTCTCAGATTTGAACGCCGGAGATGAGCGATGTGAAGGTTTGGCTGTGGGTAGATTTTACCAAAGATGTCGTCTATGTGATACCTCCATAGTTGCGCCCCATTCGCTTCCTGAACATCCGGCTCACCAACCTCTCGGTAGGTGGCTCCTCGCTGCTTTTCGAGTCCAAACGCATCACCCGATAATACAGGTTCCCGATTCGTACACAAAGAGGTGAACCCGAATCAACAAATTTTATATATCCCGAAGTCCCTCCTTATCAGCTGTGAGTCAAGCTACCGCAAAGATAGTGGTTCAGGTCGAACACTGTGGATGGGCTTTCTTCTGCATAAATGATTTAAATGAGTCAAAATATGAATCGACTTGATTTTTAAGGTTTTGGTAAAACAGGGAGTTGGTGATTTATGCATTAAAATAAAATAAGTAAAGAAAAATTGTAAAATAGAATTCCTTGCAGCAGTTAAAGTCATTGAAGCAGGGGTTTAGGCAACCGAGGTTCTCCAGTGGTCTTTTCCTCAGCTGTAGAGATGACATATAGTCATCTCCTAAACCGGTTCTTCATTTAATCGTAAAACCGACCTCTAAATAACTATCTTTTGAAAAATTGGTATTTTCCTCCCATCGAGGTGTCTTAGACAAAGAATAACATCACCTTAATTCACTTTCCAACAAATATCTAATAAATGATAACTAATAAATATCCACTTTATCTAACAATAAGTATCTGATGAACCACAAAAACACAAATCGCGGCCGTTCTGATGAGCAAAGGGATCAAACTATTGAGGGGAAAATAAAAATATCCTTGAATGGCCTTTCAATAACCCGTAGATGATAACCGCGGTGTCCATGGATCTAACAGTAAGCATCCGAGGAACCCAGCTTATCAAATGATCATTAGCGACGGAAGGGATTAAAACCTCGTTCGATTGAAGCGATGATGGTAGAAAATACCTTTGTTAAAACATGGAAAAACCCGATTGCCTTCGATTCCCTGCTCAGGTGGCCAGTCCACTCCAAGGAAAAATGGCTTTAGCCGCTCATCCTCCGAGTTGTCATCCTCGAAGGATGTTTGGCAGTCGAGAAAGTGAGAGAAAAGGGAAGAAAATGGGAGAAAAGGAGAAGACAGGAAAACTGGAGAGAAAAACGGGCTGAAAGCTTTGCCTTAAAATTTTATTGGTACAGTTTTTTTTCAACAGTGCTTGTCTTGGGGGCCTTATAGCCAAACCCCTTTACAAATTACAAAAAAAAACCAAAGCTAAAAGCTAATACAAGGGACAAATTTGGAAGAAAATCAAAAAGGAACAAAGGCAAAAGCAGGCGGCAAGGAAGTGAATGCGAGCGATGGCTGATGGCGGGATGGTAAATAGTGCGCGAGGAAGCCAATTTGTAGGCACTCCTAATTTCCTTGTATTTTCTTCTCTTCTTTCCTTCATCTCGATGTAATGTTGAGTTTGGCTGAATTCGCCGTGTTTGGATGTTTCAGCAATTTTAAGCCTCATCGCATACGAAAACTACAAAATTTTTCCACAAAATCACGTCAGTAGAATCCACAGAGACATAATGTAAATTGGGTTAATTAGAATGATTAGTATACAAAAAGCACTCAAAACCTATAATAAATAGGGTTCAAAAATAGCGATTTTGGCGGCTAATCAATTCCGTATCTTTAGTGATGAACGAGATTCTTCTTGTCGTCTGGAGTTCATCTTGATCTGGTTGTAGCCGGAAAAGGCATCCATAAAACTGAGAAGTTCATAGCCAGCGGTGGCGTCCTCGATGAGGTCGATCCTCGGCAAAGGGAAGGCGTCAACTGGGCATGCTTTGTTCGGTCGGTGAAGTCGTCTGGTATGCGCACCATTTGCTTTCTTGACCCGGCCGGCGTTAACTTTGACCCACTCGAGGATACTCCACCTCCACGATCTCCCGCTTGGAGGAAACTAGACCTCCTGGATTGATAGCTTTTTAATCATCTGGTGTGAAGCTCCTTTGGCTTTGTAGCCGGTTCGAAGGATGGTAGTGTTCGGTTATGAGTGATTCTTGTGGGTCGATTCCTCCGTATCACTTCTTCCATGCGGCAATCTACATTCTGTCGCAAAGTGAGTAGGGGCTTTTAAGGTCTTCCGCTAGTTTGGAGCCGATATAGGCGAGATGTTCCGGGTCGTCATCCAGCGATACTGGTTCTAATTCTTCTGAGGGCTCGGGTCGGGTGAGCACCTCATCACGCATGTCAAGCTCGTCCATATTCACGTTGTCGACCGCTCTTTCCTTAAGTGGAGAATTGTGTAGCATTCTACGGCCACCCAGTTGATCTCCTCAGCCATCCACCCACTCAGGTGTATGGTTGGGAATTTGATTATCATGTGGTACGTGGAGGGGATGGCCTTTATTGCGTTGAAGGGTCTACTATGACATATTATAAGCTGATGGGCGTCTGATAGGAATCTTCTTGTTGTGGATTTGCTGTGAGGGCTCTCGAGGTGAGCACAGTGGGTGAGCTTAAGGTAATACCTTTTCCTGCATAAATATGGATGTACAATTATGTCGATGGATGGATAAGACTGACTAAAATACTATTGTCATGTGAAAATGTTCCATCGTGAAATGAAAATTTTCAATGGTTTTAATTCAATATGTTTGATAACAAAATTTTAGGAAGCTCTTAATTGAAAATTTTAAATGAAAAAGCATTGAAAGTATAAGTAAGATAAAGACCTACTTAAACTAGAATGTAGAATCTGATCGACAAAAAAAATTTTAAATGAAAATAAATTGGACCAAAAATATATAATAATATAATATTTTGCAAATATACATTTGGTTAGTTTTGGATATTTTAAAAGTTTATATTATATTGGTTATTTTAAACATATTTATGTCTTTTTTGGATAATATTATTCTGATAAATATTTTTATATTTTTAAACATGTTATTTACAATAATTAATAATTGTAGTGAAAAAGAAATAAATATTATTAGAAACTCTATTTATTTTGGATAATGTAACAATTTAATGATAATAAGAATTAAATATGTAAAATACATAATTTTGTTATTTAGCATTCTGATTATCAAAGCAAATATATTTATCTTGACATTTTTATTGTGAAAACTTATCAAAGCCGGTTTTTCACAGTACATATTCGATACTTATGAAATTCAACACTTAATTTTTCAATATTATTTTTTCAACCTTTAATTTTTCCATTTTCGAACAAGGCCCTAAATTAGGCATAATTAATTTCATGGTATATTCAAAGGAAGCACAATTTTCCTCGAATGTCTGATCGTGGGATAAGATTAAAGCAATAAATACATATAGTTGTTGAAGGGCGTTATCAAGGAAGTTTGAGAAGCAAATGTAGTGTGAGTGTAACCGGATAATGGATCATTGAAAGCGGGAAAGTTATTGATGAAGAAATATAATCGTATTGGACTCCATAATGCGGCTTCTTGCATTGATTTAATGTTTGAAGACATTGGTAAAAGGATAAGTGTTGCTTTCAGTTGATCGGGAATGGCGAAGATAACCTTCATTTACAATCATGGTTGCTTGCTTACAAAAATGCGACAGGCCTGTGGTGGAGATATCGTGCGTCCTGGAGCAACAAGATTTGCAACAAACTATATTACCTTTGATAGTCTTCTAAAAATGAGGGTTGATTTGAAGAAAGTTTTTATTAGTAATGAATGCTCATCTCACAAGCTTAGCCGGACATAAGTTGGACATGAGGTTAAAAGACTCTTATTTGATCATGAATATTGGGAGAAGGTGGGGAAGCTAGTGTCCATCTATGAGGCACTATACACAATGTTTAGCATTGTTGATTCAGAAGTCCTCCCAACCATGTCATTTGTCTACGAGTTGATTCGGTTGATGAAGAAAAATTTATATCGACTCAAAGCTAAAGAGTGGAGTGAAACTTATTATGTAGTCGTTGGGATGAACCACTTAAGCATCCTCTTCATACAACAATTAACTAATTATCCTCTTCGCGATATTCATTTAATAATATTATGTTTATATTATTGCTCATACTAATTCTCAATAACTATTGCTTAGCATACTATCTAAATCAAAATTTCAATATAGACACAGGTTGGTTGTAACCACAGGCTACTTGAGTTGTTCATGATATTTTTCTTAAGTAGATCCTAATGCGAAGGCCTTTGTAATTTTGGAAATGAGAATAAGTGTGAGTTCTAATTCTAATTACTTGATTCAATTTATTTGATTGATTTTTATTTTAGATTTTGACATTTTGAATTCTAGCTTATCTTATTCCATAATGCAAAAGAGGTTGTAATGGCTGACAATGGCGTCGAGATCAAAAATGGTTCTTGGTAAGTGTTAATTCTCATCATAAGTAAATTTTATAACTATTTTATTATATATTGAATATAAGTAATTTTATTGCAGCTAAATGGTGGTTTGTATGAAATCACTCTCTGACGATAGGAGTTTGGCCTTAAGGTTTTCCCTAACATCATCTTCGGCTGTAAAATAAATTGAGCACATTTGCTCCTAATTCACTCTTAAACAAGAAATCGACTTGCTTATCCTGAGCTCCAAGCAATTGGTTTTGTTATTACAACATAAAACTAAAGATCAAGTGATATGGAGCGAGAGACCGATAAAGTTGCGAAAATAATTTCTCGATTTACTTGAAATTTCGGTGAGTTTGGTGAAGAAGAAGAATCCAACTATTTGATGGGTTAGACCTCTCGTTTAGATGATGAAGATGGAAATCTGATCCACAATTGCTACACATGTTCGAAGCGGTGTTAATGTTGAAGCGGGTTTATACGGGAAAGTTCATAGTGAAAGTTTGGGTAGAACCACGAGGACTCATTTCAACGATTGCTTCTCGGCCCTCTTTTGGGTGAAGTATTGAACATAGTGTGGAGCCGTACGCCCACTCGGTCCAGATTAATGACCGTCGACCACGCGGAATATTCGTGGATGTCGGGTGTCCAGGCCCCACTCATGAAAATCGGGCGAGTCTCCTTTATGCAGGGGAGCTCTACCCAAGCCTAACTGTCCCAATCACATAGCCTGTCCCAATATTTTACAGACCACACGGGTCCATATACAGATAAAATGAGTAAAAATGGTCACGTGGGCCCGTACATCAATACTCGCTAAAAATATCCGACCAGTTATATTACATGGTTCAAGGTTAAGAAATCACTCTTAATCTGAGCATATATTAAGATTTAAAATTTTAATACATGTTATACAAAACATCAAAAACCCGCAATCATCTTTCTTCTAAAGCGGTCTCTAGTGAGCGTCGTCCCTCCTATTACACTCCATTACCTAAAATAGTGATCCTCGCTGAGTTGAGCAATGCCCGGTGATAATTTCCTACAGGGTTACTCCCACCCTAAGTGCACATGTCATGGCAAACGATCACTCAAGTAAATACATGATCCTACTTGAATGTCACATGTCCAATCCATGTCTCGAGTCCTCTGACTCCCTGCATCTTAAGCCAAATGCGAGTAAAATCATAGTTTTCAAAACAAAAGCTTTTTGTTCTGGAAAACTTATTACCGAGTTTCGGTAAAACTTATTGGACAACCCTCCGAGGCGAATCTATTAGATAACCCTCCGAAACAATTCATGGGCCCTTCCGACGTAAATTGTTGGACAATCTCCCAACACAATTCTCTTGAAAATCTTCCTTCGAAATTTCATTTCACAAACATTTTCGTTTTTGTTTTCTTTCATGTCATGCACTCACACCTAATATTCTATGGTGCCCCAGTGCATATGGAATGCATTATGCCAATTCCAAAATATTCATGCTAATATATTTTACATGCATATATTAACACAATTAATTCACATAAATAACATCAAAATTAGCTCACATGGGCTAATTAACAAATCAAGCAATTCATTTTAAATCCTTGAGCCACCTGAAATTCTCTACAACACACCACGTGAACAATGGGAAACCCTCGGAATTCGGCCTTTGTTCCGGCACACAAAGTGGGGATTTCTTAACCGGTTCAAAAGTTTTGGTCGAAAACACGGCCATTCGAGGCCTCAATAAATCCCCATCCATAAAATGGCTCTTAGCCAAAGAATAAACCAAGTAGGAAAAGATCCCTACCTCTTGGAGTTGTCGGAACTCCACAAAATTGATGCCCACGCGTAGCCCTCGCCGCGTAGATCGACTTTACTTCTTGCTCCTTCGAGAACCGACGGTCCGAACGGCGAGAAATCTAGAGAGAAGTCAATCTTTCTCTCTCTAAAATCTCAAATCCCACCCTACTGCACGTTTGTTCTTCATTTGGAGAAGAAAACTATTCCTTTTTGTCTTTATTCATTTAAACTTTCCAATAATTCCATCCTTGTCCCCTTTAAGTGACTTTTGACACATGGCTTAATCTAAGCCATTCATCTCTACTCTCCCAATCGTCTGACATGTGTCACATGGGTACATGTAAAGTATGTGACTTTAATCACATCACATGTCTCCTCATAATAGTTTAGGCACAGGCACGGTGCCTCGAAGCGAAATTTCGGCTTGTCTCGGGTCGAAAAAATTGACGTGGAATCTAGATTTCGCGAGACGATTCCAACGGTGAAATCCGTTTAGTCATCGAGATTTAGAAAAATTTCGGGTTTTGACCGAAATTACCATTTTACCCTTTTTCAAAAAATTCGAATTTTCCTTGGTTTTACAGACCAAGTATTGTTGGTACTTCTATGATAGGTTATTATGGCTCAAGAAAAGAGGGGACCAATGATGGTAGTGATACTAGAAATGATGGTGGGGATATTGTAGATCCACAACAAAGTCAATATCCATTAAGCCCATTCACCGATGAAGATGATTTCACACATGCTACACAAGATGAAGACCACGGGTTTAGGAGAGCCAGTCCAGGTATTGGAGCCATTGGAAAGCCATATAGAGGAAGGCAACGAAGGATGACGCCATACAATGAGGATTCGTTTTTGGCTAGTTTGGAGTCCATGAGTATTGGAACTCAATTCGATTGATTCATCGAATAAAATGATATATTTCCTCCTTATACAATGAGTTATGGTCAGCCTTCTTCACATCCTTAAGGTTCTATTGGTGAAGAATATGGAATGGTTAACTATCCTCATGATTGTGAGTCAAAAACTCATTTGATTTTTAATCCATTTTTCTAATTTAAATGACAATATGAATCTTGGAGTGATATGCGGAAATATGGATATTTACTCAAATATAATTTTGCGAAATTACGGTAGAATCAAATTCGGCGAGCCCGGAAGAAACCACGACTAATAGCGGGTGAAGTGCATGGCGAAGTGAAGTCGCAGCGAGTTTCTTGATTCCAGGTTAAGTCCAGTTCACGACACCACCAAGACTAGTCTTGAGAGAAAAATGGAAGGCTGCATCAAGCCAAGTCGTGACAGGAACGTGAGGTTGTGACCCGGAAATACTAAGTCACGAAATAGGCGTTCGCGATAAGGAAGAGTTGCTGAAATAGAAGGAATATTCAAGGAATAATCTGAGGTCGCGACACCATTATGAGGTCGCGGCGCTGCATAAAAGATGAAGCGGTCGCCAGCATAAACTTGGGAATTCGCGGCGTTGATCGGTTGATGAAGCCATAGATGCAAAGTCTGCGAGAAAAATTGAAGTTGCAACTAGTTCTTAATTGAAAGACTCAACTCGAAGTCGCGGCGTGCATTTTGGTCGCGACGCAGAGCGACAAAGACAAGGGTCTCATTGGAGGATTTTCAGGTTGCGACTAATCATTCAGGTCGCAACTACATTTAAGCAATTAAGACAAAACCTATCGAGAAAGAGCAACCATAAGATTAGCGACATCATTTATGGTGTTCGCGACTGAAATAGAAGTGAAAGCGAAAATGATTATGACTAAAGCAATACACGTTGCGACGGAAGGAAGCGAGTATCAATTGAGGTCTGACCGGTTTTCCGATCGCGACTAAAAATTCGAATCTTGATGAAGATAGAAAGGTTGCCACGAGATGTCAGTGTTGCGACTAAGTACATGTAAGCGAGACAAAGACAAAGGAATTGACAAGGTAGCAAGAGGTCCATGACTTTCTTTTGAGGTCTCAGCGACTAAGCGATGATAAGAGAATTACTTAATTCGCAGCTTTGTTATCAGCGTCGTGACAAACAACATGTATGAGGAATGAAGCTCAAACAAAGAAGTGTGACGAGAAAAATTCATGACTTGGGCCAGAGACCGTATTCATAGAAATGTAGTTGTGACTGAAATAGAGTCGCGGCGAGAATCTGACGAAGCGAAAGAGCCATGTCGCGACTCCATTTTGAGGTCGCGATCACTAATCAAGGCAGCTGCAAGGAATCTAGTCACAACTGAAGATGTCAGGTCGCAACTAAGCAAGTGTAAATGAGAGAATTCAGGTCGTGACTTGAAAACAATAAACTGGGTCTTTCTTTTAGGAAATCCACCTAGAGCTTGGAATCAAGCCCAATTTTGGACAGTTATAAATAGCCCTTATAAGTTTTAGTAAAGTGATTAGTGCCCAAAAAGTGCTATTTTGAACCCTATTTAAAATAGGTTTTGAGTGCTTTTTGTGCACTAATCATATGAATTGAGCCAATTTTCATATGCATGTCACTTGGTACTCTTAATTTGGTTTTCTAGATTGTTTTTGGGTAGTTTCTGAGGTCTTAGAACCGGTCGACCAAATAGCCTAGCATCGTGGTCTTGAATACGAAATTCTCGATTGATTTCATCAACCAAAATAAGGAAATATCAAATTAAAATGGCGAAAATGAAGATGGCGGTCTGTGAGAATTTGGCTAAGATTGCGAAAATTTGGCTAAGATTGCGAAAATTTCGCAATCATAGCGAAAATTCGCAATCTATGAATCCACCGCTATGTGAAAATTTCTCTAGGCTAGCCAAATTTATCTTCGAAATTTACTGTTGCTGTGAAAATTCTCAATTTAAGCTATCTCCGCAATTTAAGCTGAAATTTGAAGAACTAAGCTAGCATAGCGAAACACAAGCTATACTATTGCATAAGCGAAGTGCTCAACGTGTTTTTGGTATTTTGATCCCAAACGATACGTTTGATTAATTACCATTTTGTCCTTATCGTAATATTATATTTTAGGCATTTTGGTATTTCACACATTTGGGTTGGCTATATAAGCCACTTATAACTGTAACCTAACTTCATTTGATCAAGCTTTAATTTATGATTTTTAGGTTGCGAGTTTGCTCTCTTCTCTCTCTTCACTCTCATTTTCATTTGCCAAACACACCCCTTGAGGATGACAACTCAAGGGATGCTTGGCTAAGCCCCCTTTCCTTGAAGGGGAGGGTCACTGGTGGAGGTTTGGAGGTAAGTTTTCATGCCCTCTCATTTATCACACTGCATTTATGAGCATTTAAGCTCCATGTATCTCACCCTAGGTTGAAACCTCTAGATCCATTCCTTGATGTGTATTTGGCAACCTTTGTGGTTATAGTGGATGCCCAATCTTAGATCCAGCGTCATCCATGATTGTCTCCCCATTAGTTAAGTAGGTTGCCTCTTCAGGGCCATATGCACTTGTAAGGGACTTGAATGCTCAATGAATGCCATATCTCATGAGGAGTAGTTTAGGGTTTAGGTTTTAATTGCCAAATCAAGGTCCAGGTTTGAGGAAAAGACTATAGGTCATTATCTGACCTTGAGAAAACAGGGTATGAATACCTTAAAATAATCCGATTTAGAGACTTCAGAGTCTATTCTAATTTTCACTCTTATTTCTGGTCTAATATCTAACCTCTGTTTGACAAAACACCCAAGTCAGAGACTATTTCAGTCATTATATTCTCTCATTTCACGAAAAAAACTATCGTCATTATAGACCACTATACTGCATTGGCCTCGCTACGACAGTAGGACACCTAGGATACAAATTTGTTGATTCCTATAGCCCTCTTGCAAGCCTGAATCAAATGGCGCCGTTGTCGGGGATGGTGCCCTAGTGAGATAAGAAGTTGTTGAACTTGTGATTCATATCACAAGTTTTGGTATCTCATTCCCTTTTGATTTTATCATTTTCCACTTGCGGGTTCCTTTGCGGGGATTTTAAATTTTCAGTACATTCGAGTTTTCTTTGCTTTAATTTTAGCTAACCTTAACCCTTTTGTTAGTTTTGTTTTGGTTGTTTTCACGGTGATTGTGAAAGTGTGAAGGAAGCGGAGTTTATGCGTGGGATAGGAACAACTGCGGGTAGGCTGAGAGGGTGGCTGCTTTGCACGAGACGGGGCTTCAAAATTGATCCTAACAGTGCTCAAATGGATCCTCCACAGGAGGAACAACAAAGCCGACGGGTGCTAGGGACCCTGATGCATATCGATCCATGAGGGATCCTTACACCTTGGTGAGTGCACCCTCATGCATAATTCCCCCTGCTGAGGAGTGGCAGTGAGACCCTATTTGGTGCCCCTACTTCCCACATTCCATGGCATGGAGAATGAAAACCCTTACAATCACATAAGGGAGTTTGAGGAAGTATGCACCACCTTCAAAGAAGGTGCAGTGGACATGGAGCTCCTCGAGTTGAAAGCCTTTCCACGACCCTAAGACCAGAGGCAAAAATTTGGCTCGTGCATTAAGGCCAAGAACCATAAGGAATTGGGGAGAGGCTATGATGAAATTCTAAAAATTCTTGATGCTCACAAGACAAACAACGAAGAGCAAATTTACACATTTGCGACACATGATGGTGAGAGTTCTGATCTTTGGAAGAGATTTATGGAGACTATCAGTGCATGCCCACACCATGGGTTTGATACATGGATGTTGGTGAACCATTTTTATGATGGAATGTCCCCTTCCATGAAACAATTATTGGAAACTATGTGTGGAGGAGATTTCTTGAGTAAAAATCCTGATGAGGCAATGGACTTCCTCTGATTATGTAGGCGGACTCGAGGGTGGGATGAGCCAAACCCGAGAAATGACGATTCAAGCCACGGTGAGACAAGAGGAGAGCATGTATACCCCTCTCAGAAGATATGGAGCTGAAAGCTAAAGTATCTACCTTGGCTAGAGATTAGAGGAATTAGAAAGAAAAGTCCATGAGGAGGTCTGACGGTGGTAGAAGCCATACCGCAGTCGAAAAATTATTTTATTTGCCGATTGCGACCGCGGAGAACCATGTCCAAACCCCCATTTTGAGGATGCAAATGTGGTGGGCCAAAACAAGCCACAAACAAATGCTCCATATGGCAACACTTACAACCTAATTGGAGGTCACCTACTAACCTTTCACGGAAACCTCATTATACGTATATGTACCCCGAGGCACAATGGCGGCATTCTACCACCACTTCACGGCCGTAAGCACCACCTCCTCTCTGTTGGCGACCATTGTGAATCGAGGCAAGAGTGGTGGGAAATTGTGGAGGAACAAAGGCATCAATGCTCAGTTGAACAAAAAATTGAAAATGTAAGCTCCTTGAGCAAGAGAATAGATGAAATTTGGAAAGTAGCCTTAAGCAGAAGAATTGACTGACACACGAGCATCCACTTAACAGAATGGAAAATCATCGGCAAGAGCGGGGAGGTTCCCTTCGTACTTATAAAATCTAAGGGAGTCCATGGTAGGCTATTCAGTGAACCTCCCAAAAATGGATGAAGTCAGAAAATTTGTCATTACCTTAAGAAGTGGAAAAGAGGTTGATCGACCAATGCCCAAACTGTTGAGAAACCCGAGAAAAAGGAAGAGTGGGCGAGTACATTTTCTTGAAGGAGGACTTAATGAAACGCGCACGCCACCTCCATTTCCCCAAGTACTAAGAAGCAAGAAGAAGGCATCCCAGCAGGCGGGCATCCTAGAAGTCCTAAGGCAGGTGAAGGTCAACATACCCCTTTTGGACATCATCAAACAAGTCCCTGCCTATGCAAAGTTTTTGAAAGATCTCTATACAATCAAAAAGGGGTTGGGCATTAACAAAGAGCATTCTTAGCGAACAAGTTGGCTCCATCGTCGATGCGAGACAATGGTGAAAAGCGAGGATCCGAGTTGACTATCTCAGTTAACATTGGAGGAACCTGCATTGACAAAGCACTGTTAGACTTGGGTGCCAGTGTCAACCTACTGCCATACTCAGTGTATAGGCAGCTAGGTTTGGGAGAGCTGAAACCAACTAACATCACCCTATCTTTAGGAGATCGTTCAGTGAAAATACCAAAAGGGATAGTGGAGGATGTGTTGGTAAAAGTAAGATAAGTTCTACTATCGGGGATTTCGTGGTTCGACTGAGAACCCGGAGGCGGGGGCACTAATCAAGTGCGCTATATTGGGAAAGCCATTTACGTACATCGAATGTCATTATCAATTCTTGAGATAGGTCAAATCGACTCATTTAATGACATGACCGCTGGGGCTTGACATTTTCCACTTGAGCAATAGCGAAACCGGTGTTGAGGATGAGGAACAAATCGATGAAGTTTGCACGAGTGGTACACGGGTAGGAGCGTGATATTAACAAACAACGGGAAGAATTGATGGAGAACAATGAAGCGATTAATGTAGAATCCATCATTCCTCACACCCAACGATCATTACTTTGCCACGAGAGACCCGGATTGCCCCGAAACAATGGGAGCATGAAGGCACTGCGGCACACCCTGCTGCATGCGTGGAGGAGCTTCTCCTCTGGACCCTCCTTGAGATCCAATGGCACACACAAGCTGAGGTGGTTTCTATGGGAACACAGGTCCTCAAATTTTGTTGAAATTTTTTACTTTATATTATTTTAAGTCTTAATTTGGGCTTTTAGTGGTGCCACTACTTTTACCTATTTTCTTTTCAAATATTTTAGCATTTACAAGCTTATCTTATCACAATTTTTTGTTTTGAAATGTTCTGCGAGGTTGCGGTGCGGGAAAAATCTCATTTCCTCCTGCATTGCCGGTGCGGGTCTTGAGTGCCTTTGTTCGACCATGCCATTCCCTCCACCAGTTCAAACCGTTAGTTTCATCTTCTATTGGAGTACCACCACAGGTTTCTTTGAAAAAGTGATAATTTTATGAAATATCTTACGACATAGAAATATACCATGCGACTACATTTTTCTACACTTTTACAAATCATTCACGTACCTATATTTTGGTATTTCTACTCTTGCCTTTAGTTGAAAGGTGAAGCCTGTATGTTACATTGTGATAGAGACAATTCCATGCATGATTTAGTTTTGGTCAATGGAGTTCCGGCTTATTCAACCTTGAACATTCCCTTTGGCTAATTCACCTTTTGCTGGGTGCACCAATAGGTTGAAGCAGTACCTCTTTCCACTTTAAAGCTAGGGCTTAAATTTGTTGTGACCCATAATAGGTTTGTATTTACCCATGTATGAAGACCGATGTAGTCTTCGAATGAAAGAAAAGAAGAAAAGAGAAATAAAAGTCGTGGCGCTTTGCCTTGAAACCGAACACGGTCAGGGGTATATGGCGAAAGCCTTTAAAGCCAGTGCCTAATATAATTGGTTGGGAGTCATCGACTTAGTGTTAAGCTACGAGATTGGATGGGTAGAGTTAGCGTGTTGTAGGTGCTTAATTCGAAATCATTAGTCGGGGTGAAACTGCGAGTTTGTGGTCGGTTGATCCTTTTGGCTTGATGCCCTAAACCTTAGTGGTTGGGGTCATCGGTGGACCCCAGTTATCTGGACTTTGTGAAGTCGAGTTTTTGGCATTACACCACACATTGCCATCGAGGAAGAAATAAGGTGTAGCTAGTCCTATTTAAGTTGGTCAACGGTTTAAGGCCATAGCGGTAGCTAGGTTGGGGGAGGAATAGCTTTGCAATTTATTGGCTGGCGGATTTACCTTAGGAACAATTAGATGTTGGTGGAGATTCGGGTTGGCTTCTTTGGAGCAAATCTTTCGCCCTCGGAAACTTGTTCTTACATGGTCTTTGTCTTTCATGTCGGTTTTCGAGCAGGTGTAGTTATTCATATTAAAGGAAAAACTTACGTACACACACTTTTTGTAAAAGCCTGACATACATACCTTTATTGTTTTAGCATTGCTAAGGGTAACAACGTGTCGAGTTAAGGGGTGTGATTAGTGCCCAAAGTGCTATTTTGAACTTTATTTAAAATAGGTTTGGAGTACTTTGTGCACTAATCAAATAGATTGAGCCAATTTTCATGTGCATATCCCACTTGATACTACTAATTTGGTTTCGAGATTGTTTAGAGTAGTTTCACGAGGTCTTGGGAACTTGATTCGGCAAACTGGCGTCGTATTGGTCTTTGAATGCGAGAATTCTCGGTGATTTCATCAACCAAAATAAGGAAATATCAAGTGATAGCGAAAAATGAAGATAGCGGTCTGAAATTTGGCTAAGATTAGAAAATTTGGCTAAGATTGCGAAAATTTGCAATCCTTAGCTAGCTAATCTAATGAATTTTTAGCTATGTGAAATTAGCCTAGGCTAGCGGGGGGCAAGCTAGCTAGCGAAATTCTTGTTGCTGTAGTCTCAATTTAAGCTGTCTCACAAAAAATTTAAGCTATTGGCCAAATTGCTTCGACTGTGTTTTTGGTATTTTGATCCCAAACTTCTGTTTTGATTAATTACATTTGTCCTTATTGTAATATTATATTTTAGGCATTTTGGTATTTCACACATTTGGGTTGGCTATATAAGCCACCTTATAACTAATATTCTTCATTTCGGTCAAGCTTTATTGCGGCTTTGCTTTAGGTTGCGGTTGCTCTCTTCTCTCTTTCTTTCTCTCATTTCTCGAGTACACTTAAACACACCTTGAGGATGACAAGCTCAAGGGATGATTAGCTAAGCCCCCTATGAAGGGGGTCAGTGGAGGTTTGGAGGTAAGTTTTCCATGCCCTCTCATTTATCACCACTTTGCATTTATGAGCATTTAAGCTCCCGTATCTCACCTAGGTTGAAACCTCCTAGATCCGACCTCGCCAAAGTGTATTTAGTGAGCTTTGTGGTTATAGTGGATGCTTAATCTTAGATCCACTGTGTCCACTTAGTTGTCTTCTATTAGTTTGCGTGGGTTTACTCTTTGAGGCCATATACTGCTATCAGGGACTTGGATATCAGTAGATGCCATATCTCATGAGGGAGTAATTTAGGGTTTAGGTTTTAGTGAAATCAGATAGTTTGGGGAAAAGACTATAGGTCCATTATCCCCAGCATTGAGAAAAAACCGAGGCATGGGCCACCTTAAAAATCCGATCAGTGACCCAGACTTCAAGGGAATCTTCTTTTTCTAAATTTTCCTTTAATTTATTTACGGTTTACAATATCAACTCACTGTTTTTGAACCAAACCTTAAAATCAAAGAGAAATACCATTTTCTCGCTCATTGCGCTTCTCATTCCTGAAGAAAACCCATCCAGTGTTCGACCCTAGACCACTATCTTTGCGGTAGCCTATTCAAGCAATAGACTACCTAGGATAAATTTTGTTGATTCCTATAGCCCTCTTGGCCGCAGAATCATAAAGTAGCTCCGTCTTCAATACCAGGCTGGGAAGAAGAAGGACTCTGTATATTTTTAGAATAGTTTTTATTTTCTTTTCTTTTATTTTCTTTTACGGATCTTAACCGATTGATATGTGTAGAAGCGATGAAGGCTGGATTTAATTTCGATTTTCTCTTACCATTCTGCACGAAATTAATGGAGTCTAGACAAATTTACGGAATTGGTTCGTTCCAGTTTATTACACAATTCTGGTGGGTGTACTTGATCAATGATCCATTGTCGATTATGTCTCGGTATTGGCTTGATTTCATAGATTGAATTTACCGTTAATTCACAGTCTTTTACGCATCATTTAGAGAAATACTTAGTTGGAATTTATTTGATTGATGTTGTTATTGAATCGACCAGTTCCTAATAGTAGCACATTATACCATTTCAAGAATTGTTTCTGCTCTAATTTCGGAGGCCCTGCGTGACAGGAGATGGGTTCTGAGGTTGGGACATTCCGCGTGGGTATGATAGACTACCATTGTGAATTACAAGCTACGAGGTTCACCTCGATAAATTCCTCACTCATAATTGATGTTGGAGGGAACATTTATCAATGTAAATAATCGGAGACTTCACATGTCCCGAGGGGAAGTTCCTAACCCTGTGTTAGCATAAATCTAATCAAGGGAAGGGAAGAACCATTAGATTTAAAGGATGAGTCATCAATTGAGTTGTAGAAGTTTTGTAGTAACCCTGCAAAGGGAGGCAAGAAATCTGCAGTCTCAAGAAATGGGTGTGAAGTATTGAAGAAAAATGCCCGGATCTTGCGAGAAGATCAAAAATACAAGTAGGCTGGTTAGATGTGACTTTGAAAGCGAGGGGCCTGGCAGTCAGATATGGAGAAATCGATTGCATATTAAGGCATCTTGGACAAATCCATCCGGCAACGAGAATAGAGTAATGCATATTAATCAGGGTGGTACATTCACGGTACCTGTAGTAGTGTTCATTTCTCATGGAAAGCTGATTCGATCCGAGTGTTGTTCTTTATTTTATTTTATTTTATTTTTGTGTGATTGTTTGTAACATTTAAATTCTTTTCTCTTCTCATGTATCGTCTAGAACTATTATCTTCTAGATTAAACCATCCTTTATTCACTTGGAGTTCAAATAGTGTGGACCTTAAGTAGTTGGGGTAGTTGATTCCAAATTCTTGTCAATCTTTGTGGGAATGATATCTGGACTTACATCCATTTTACTACTTGTATGATATGTGCACTTGTAGTGTCTTAGATTAAAACCATTTTCAAATTAAGCAATATAAAGTAATTTTATCGGTTATATTCAAGTAATTCCAAGTGGAAAAAGATGCAAGAGAATTGTAAGGCTCTTGTAACTAAGTTAATTTGAAGGTTTTAGTCTAATCCACGAGCTGAGCATTGATCCCACAAATGTCATTCAAATTCCATATCAAATGCAAGGATTTCCAAGCGAGCATGGGTAAACCTTGAATTTCCTATCCACGGAGAGGTTGTGGGTAGAAGTCAACAGATTTATGCATGGCATGTTCAGAGATTCTGATCAATATTATCATATCATGTCTTGGTATGAATATTGTCTTAAATCAGATGGGATCCCTTCATCAAATAATGTAATGGAGTCACATGGAGGTCTTCATTTTAGTTTTAAATTACTATTGTAATGTAATTTCTCGATAAATTATAATGAATATCGTGCTGTGGTGACATATTTGTTTGCATTTATTACTTTTTTATAGTTCAACAAAGTATTTCTATGAATTTCTAAGTATTTTTGTTAATTTTTGCTTTATCGATATTTTTGTCAAAATATCCACCGATATTTACCAATATTTCCGATATATTCGTAAAATCCAAGTTCCGATATATTCGTAATTACTGATATTTTGTTCCTTGCACATATTGGATATTAAAAACTCATTTTTACCGAGTCTACAAGCGATCAATTGACAACGATTAACATATATTTGCTTTCAACTCATCAAATGCTTTATCAATATTCGTCACAACAACCTTTGTAAGAGGACAACTATAACATACACCATTTGGACAAGTGATGATTTTACCATTCATATAACATAACAAAGTGGTGTAAGTCTTCATTTCTTAACCTAACATTACAAAAGCATAATATTTATAAGTTATAAATTATATTACAATAAGGTCAAAGAAATATGCATTAGTGACCTAATGTTGATTCAATACTAACAAGATTGTGTAATTGTAAACCCTAAAAATCACATAACACAAACACAAATATCATACAAAGTTAAAAAAAATCAAGTATAAAAATTAAAAACCAAAAGAAGCCAAAGACGATCTTCCGCTTGTTCAAGATACTCTCTTGATTGAAGACGATCTTCACAAAATATGGAAGCCCTAAAAAAGCTGTACATCAACTATAGTAATAGAAAAACTGAGCATTATGTATAAATCATTTTAACTAACTTTGCCTAGAAGTAATTGTACTTTTTTTACAATTTTTATTTTAAGTTACAGGCTTCATGATCTAAAATGACTTGGTGAGTCATTCCCTGTACATTTCTTGTTCTGACAAATGCATTAATAACTTTTCCCTTTTGTCTTATATTTTTATGAACACCAAAGGTTCTTCCTCTTAGATGCAGGAAAATACTTTGCCATGATGACATTGAGAAGAAGTTTCCTTAATTTCTGTTATGCTTTTTTTGCTTGGTAAAAGTGAAGATGGCTATGAAAAGTGTGGAATGTTCTTGAGACTATCCTAACAATTCAATTTTATATGTTCTTGGTTGGACTATTAAGCTAATGTTGAAAAAGGTGGACATACATGTTAGAATCAATACTTTTTCATACTCTTTGTATTCTTATAAAAGTAACTTTTGGGGATGATACGGATATTGGAAATGCTTTGGGTATTTAAGCCCTACATTCTGCTTCAGATTGCATTGCAAAATTCACTATTAGTTTTTATAGATCTTAGTCGTTCTCTAAACATAACTTTAAATTATTGCTATTTGCATTTCTGAATCATTTGACATCCTTAAAACTAGAGAAGAATATGAATATAGAAAATAGCTTTCAGAACGACAACAACCAAATGCTTTTTTAGAAGAATATGAATGAAATATCTCCAAATAACAACCAAAATTCAGGACACACTCACCTTTCGCAATGTAGTAGCAAGCTCTCCTCAACTGAAATTCGCAACACAACTGTCATCAATGGAATACCGTCATGAAACGCGGATACAACGCCAATGAAAACCAAACACAAACGTTAATTGTCAAAATGCAGGTGAAAAAAATTAAATTTCTATCAACAACACAATTGAAAACAAGCCTGAGGGAGGGAAAAAACAAGAAAAAATGGAGAATGAGAGAGGCGAGTGATCTCTATCTTCCACTTGTTCAAGATACTTTGATTATTGAAGACGGTCTTCACAAAATATAGAGGCGAAAATGCTATTCAGAAATTATTAGGGCTAGGTAAGAGTAACTTGAGGATGAGAAAAATCCGAGTTTTGGATAAACTACTCATGCTGATTACAAAATTTAGTTTGTATTTGAAACTAATGTCGTCACAATGTGTTCGAGAAGCTAGTATGAAAGTGACAACTAGGATGATGTCACTATCCTGGGCTTCATCAATTTTTTTTAAGTCATTGCCTTTGTCCTGAATAGCGACTTCATAAAATTTTTAAAATTCAGTCTACTTAGTTGGTGAGAAGCGAAACCATTATTTAAAGAATTCAATTGTTAAATCTATATGAAATTATAAATATTTATTTTAAATATAATATTTGATATCTAAAATATTTAAAAATAATTTATTTAAAAATTATTATTATTACTTTTTATATTAATTTATTTAAAAATTATTGAAACGAGAATATTTAAAAATCAAATACAAATTATTAAAATTATGATATCTCACTTGATTAACCTATTTATACGTCGGGTTTGTGTAAATGTATGTTTGAACCACGAGCCCCGAATGTCAGGTTGGGAGATTAAACTTGGGCCCATTGCAATGCTCGGCCCATGATGATATCCCACAATCACGGGTTGAAACAATGGCCTAATTCGCACTTCAAAGGCGTCAATAAAATCATCCCAAAAGAATTAAAGCATTAAATGAAATACGATCTCCACCAATTAGAAGCTAAGATATTTCTGATCATTTGTTTATAGTATCCCTTATTAATCTATTACTTGATAAGGAAAATCTATCCAGTGGAAGAAATATCGTATCATCCTCCAACAAGGAAAATATTAGTTACGTATCATCATCCGACTAGTAAAGTTGTCATGATCTACCACATTATAAATACCATGTCACCATTAGGTGAAATTGCACACAAAACCATTCCCTAAGCGGTTGATCTTCTTTTCTAGGAAGAAATGACTTAGGCATAGAAGAAGGTAGCGGGTGAACCCAGCGATCCTTTTGTTTCTTATTTTTTGCAAGGGGCAGGCATCGTCGACGGGCCAAATGACAATTCCAGTGAAGCTCTAGCTGAGTTTCGGTTGAAAAGCATTATGAGTTTGGCGCAAATGCAATAGAACGACGGTTCCTTTAAATAAAGTTAAACTCAGTGTTGGTAATTATCAACTCGGAACATAAGCGGGAGCCACGCCAATCCCCCAAGGATGCCAGACCAGCAAGGCGACATAGATAGCCGACCTCCCAGAGGCACACTAGAAACTCTGCACGCCAATACCAACAAGATTGAGGCACTCCATCTCACCAACCAACGTCTGCTGCGAGAGATGGAGCAACTCACCAGGCAAATGCAGCACCCCCAGGAGGAGTGACAGGCCCGAGAAGGCCAAAACCCCATCACCCAAGAAGAACAGCAACACCTCGACCACTCCATCGAAGCAAATGGAGAGAGGAGGCTAGCCAACTAGGGACATGATCCTTTGGCTCCACAGAGAATCATGATGAGAAGGGGCGTGATCGGACCGTCGACGGAAATAGGGAGGCGGTCGTGGGAGTAGAGTTCGAGGGGACATCAACAAAGGCTGATACATGAAGGCGGTGAGATTGCCGGAGCTCAGTCTCCTATGGGCCTTGCTGAGTACGACAAAGTGAATCCCAGTTCACGTGGGTGCGCACTTCCCTCTTCGTGAGAATTCGGAATCACGCAAATTGAAGCGTTTGTGAAGCGAAAGACCCATTGATCACCTCAACACATACAAGATTGGATGGGTTGCATGGATATCGGGACCTTATATGAGTGCAGAGCCTTAAGCTATCTTTAAAGGCCAGCATTAGCCTGGTTTCGCAGACTCCGCTTCCATCTCATGTTCACAGAAGCTTTCCATCGCGTTCGTCTCGGCTATGAATAAGGACGTACGGGAAATGATTATCACCTTCGACCATAAAGCGGAAGGCTGCGGGAGGCTGAGGTCATGTCTAAGATTCAATGCGAGTCGTTAAAGGGTGGATATTCCAGTGAAAAATTTGCCATTCACAGCTTTCGCCCGAGAGTGAGATGCGAGTCGAAAGACCTAATGTTCTCTATCTCAAAGAACCCTCGGGCGAGCATGGCCAAGGTCCTCACCAAAACAGAAAAGTATATCAACGGTGAAGAAGCCCTCTTATCCAAGAAAAGGAGCTCTTTGCCCAAAAGGAAAGACGAGGCGTGAAAGGGAGCGAAGCCGGGAGCGAGGCATACGGGCGGATCCTAAGGAGGAGCAGAGAAAATATAGGCGATTTGAAAAGACGAGAGCGTCGAAGTACAGGACCACAAAACTGACACTAACGGCCGATGTCTATGACGTATTACCCCGACCTTCGATTATCCACGGGTCTGTAGTCTGACTGAAAAATTCTTTGAGGTGGCCATATAGATCGTGATTCCCGCGAAAGAGACAATGCAGAAATGCATGAGTTCCACTTTGGGATCATGGACACGAACTAATGAATGCATCAATTGAAAGAGAGATTGAACACGATCAGGCCACGGACATCTTCGGCCAGATTCGCGTGGCTCAGAAGGCGAATAAGTCGGCCGCCACCACCTGTTAGTGGCCGGTGAGCACCAGGCGCCTTTGGGAGGAAATCCATGTGATCTCAGGGGTTTTGCGGGGAGGTGGAGAGTCCACGGCTCGGCCGGGAAGGCCCACTTCACGGCGTAGGATCGGGGAGAGCAGAAATACAAACGTATCAAATTTCCTCATTTGGATACCTGCTGGACTTGACGCTGTTTTAACATCTAATGATCCACTTGTGATAAAGCCATGTGTGACCAAGGCGTTCCACGGGGTCCTTGTCGACAACGGTGGCTTAAGTGACATCATCCCCATCAACTTTAATGAAAATGGGCATTAGAAGGGAAAATTTAGGGCGGTCGGCCTTTGCCTACACTGGGTTCTCTGAGAAAAGTCTGCACTTGCCAGAGGATTAGTCCTGACTAGTGCTCACTTTAAGGAGACCCCCATGCCGGACTACAACGTAGTGAGATTTCTTATAGTAGATTACTTCCCATTAGGCCTACAATATGTTCTGGTGAGGCCTCTCCATGATGCCGCATAGGGCCGTCCCCTCCGCTTATCACATGGTTATCAAATTTCTTCTAATGAGTAAAGATGGTGAAACCATCGCATAGCCAGGGAATGTTACTCAACTTCAATGAAGCAAAACATGGTCTACAACATCTATATGGGCCAGGCTTCGACATGTGAAGCGAGGTAAGCACCGACACACTCCCTCGGAAGAACTAGACTATCGACTTATAGCGACGGCTAGAACCTCTGCCAGGAATTAAAAGCTAGCCCAGATACATCAAAAGCCCTCTCATCCGTTTTTACGACGAGAACGTGTCGCTGGAAAGCAGGAAGACATGGCGAATCAACCGGCGATGATCACTATAGAGTGAGCGTGATCCCTCTTTGGCGGGTGAAGAGGTTTTGCGGAAAGGCGGGCGATTTATGAGAGAGAGATTCGGCGATATAAACAAAGTAGAGGTGAATACCTGAGTGGTTATTCAATGTTGTTCTCGTCGAAAAACAAGCGTGGCCCCAGGCGACACATCAGTTTCTACATATATCAACGGGCTGCCTAAAGGTAGCTTCCTACCATGATTGACCTTATAGTGGAGCGCCACGGTAGGTCATGAACTCCTCATTAGTGCCTTCTCTATTCTGATTAGATAAGTAGCTGGATCTAATGTAAGAGGAATGATTAGATCAGATGAGAGACTCTTGTTATTGGTGATGCCAGGAATTTGAAGAACCAGGAGCCACTACCCGAAGGTTGGCGTGAACAAGATCTCCCAAAGTGACATCCCTATGGAGGTATATATAGATGACATGTTGGTAAAATCGGTGAGGCAGAGGCTCCACATAGCCCACTTAGCCGGGCATTCAGATTCACTGGTTCACAATATGAAGTTAAACCCGGCCAAATGTGCAGCCGGGTCTCGTTGGAAGTTCTTGGGTTTTATAGTCAACAGCCGAGGAATAGAGGCAAACCTAGATAAGATAAGGTGGAGTGCTCAATATCTTTTGCCTCCTTGAGCAATAAGGACATTCCAACGCTGGCCAGGGGAATAGTTTGCGTTGGCGCCGTGTCAGGCCGGCCGTGAATGTCGACCTTTCTTTCGGGTTACGAAAAAGCCACTTCTAGTGGGATGCACACTGCAAGGAGGCATTCACGGCACTCAAAACCTACTTAAGCTCTCCCCCCGTTCTAGTAAGCCCTTTAAAGGGAGAACTCCACTCCTCTCTACAGCTATTTAGACTTCTCAACTAGTGTCGTCTTAATTAGGAAACGGGACCAGAGTACTGTAGTGATCCCACTTATTATAGAGGCTTTGAGGGGAGCAGAGGAGATGTATCCTAAGATGGAGAATCTAATCCTAGCGTTGGTAACTGTCAAAACTTCGGCCTTAATTCCAAGCTCATGCGAGTGAAGTCCCAAGCCCGAATATCAGATGAAATAGATCTTTTTGCGTAAGCGAGAACCTACGGAAGGTTGGTAAAATTGACCTGTCGGTGAGTGAGTTAGGCATCGGTACAAACCAAGGACAATTAAGGCGGTCCGGCAAATTTCATCATGAGTCTACCCAGTGAGCCTACGGAAGCTACCAGTGACACCCCGGGCTCATAGGAGTTATCAGGTAGGCCAGGACCGCGGTACCGAGGAAGCGGTGCGGGTGAATCGACCTCTTTAGGCGGGATATAAGTATGTGGAATACGCCCTCGGATTAGACTTCCGTCACTCGATAGCAGTAGAGTATGGGATTGTCATAGATGGACTTAACTGTCGCTCGCTGGGGCGAGTTAGTTGGAAGTGAGCGACTTGGTGGTAGGATAGAAGACTCCTCTGACGGAGGTGAGAAGATGATCTTATATCTCGAAGATCGAGAATTGCTTAAAATTCATATGAGTTCGGGTCGGTACCAAGAGAGAGATTCAGGCGATGCCTTGTCAAAGGCTAACCTTGACCTCGCAAGAAAGACAAGCGGCCAGTGCACACATTCCAGGCACCTCCATAACCCATGGTAAGCATCAGCCAGCGGAGAAGTCTCCTGTGATGTCGAACCGAGGTTGGATGGACCCCATCACGTACTTGGTGGAAGGTACATTGGCGACAAAGAAAGGAGGCATCCAAACTCGAGCAAGGTCGGCCAAGATTCACCATTCATCGGAGGGGACCCTTTATAAGCAAGGCTTCTCGCCCGTTCTTAGCTGAAGTAGGGAAGGAAGGCGCTGACTACATACTCGGGGAGGTACATGAAGGCCTGTATGTGGCAGCCACATGAGACTCGGACCTTAGTAGGAAAAACCTTAAGGCGAAGTGCTATTGGCCTGATAGCACCGAAGCCTTGTGAAGCGGGTCGAAATGCAAAGCTTGTCAAGAGCATGCCAAGATCTCTCATCTCGATACGAAATTCTTGGCGTCGAGTGCAACGGCCTTTTCAACAATGAGGGCTAGACATATTGGGACCCCTACCCATTGGAAGGGGACAATGCAAATTTATCATTATGGTATGGACTATTTTACCAAATGGTTTGAGGCCGAACCCTTAGCAACAATCACGAGAAAGAAGGTGCGCAGCAATTACGGTGTTACATAATATCACGGGTTCGGGATCAGGGTCCCTCGATGTCGATAATGGGAAATAGTTCGATAATCCTAAGTTCAGGAATTTCTGCGCCGAGCTCGGAATCAAGAACTACTACTCGTTCCTAGCCCATCCACAGTCCAATGGGCAAGTAGAGGTCACTATAAGGACTCAAGGCGGCGCGAGAACTAAGTGGAAGATCTAAAGGAAAATGGGTAGAGTACCTCCCAGGGTGTTATGAGCACCTGAAAACTACGCGCAGAGTCGGCAACTCGGAAACCACGGTTGCTCACGACGCTGGCACCAAACCCAATAAAAGCTCCAGTCAAGGTCGGATTAAAATCACCAAGGATTGAATTCGCAAGCACCAAACACAACGAGGAGGTCCTTCGCCTAAACCTGGATCTCCTAGAAGAAAAAGCGTGAGCAGGTCCTGAAGCGTTTTGAGAATTATCACAGAAAGACAACAAGATACTATGACTAAAGGGTCAAGCCCAGGAATTACAAGTCGGGCGACTTGGTTCTAAAAAAGTTACTACCAGCAAGGAAGGACCCCGCACATGGGAAGCTGGGACCTAATTGGGAAAGGGCCACACATCGTATCATGTCAGGCACAGGTTATAGACTCTAGGCGTAAGAAGGAAAGACCACCTTACTAGTCATGGAGCATTCGAACACCTCAAACGATTCTACCAATCAGACCTTGGAATGTAGTTTTTAGTAAAAAGTCAAGCGTTAGATTTTAAATAACTGTCGCTATGTTCAATTTTAAGATTGTTTAAAATTGTGATGGATCGAAAAGTAAGATTATAATGATAAAGCAAGGGGCTCGGCTCGGAAATATCGGGGAGCAAAAAAGCGCATGTTCACAAAAGATTGTTCTTTATGTCAAGGAATTCTGAGTTCATCTGATTTACATTCAACAAAGTCATTCCTAGTATCTCAGAGACAAGCGGCACAAATAGTTCTCTACTCCTCAGAAAGAAAAAACCCACGAGGAAAAAGAAAAGAGAGAGCAAGGAGCTCGGTTGGCAAAAGCTTTGAAAAAGTCACATAATAAAAATACAAAATTTCATTGCAGGGAAGTTACAATCACCTCAGAGGGTTACAAAATCTTTCTTTGCATCTCAGAAATTACAATTAGCAAAACCATTCATCACATCGGCCAACACCCCGGTTAAGGTAAAAACCACAAGAAAGGGAAAGAGAAAGAGAAGGAGAAAGGAAAGAGAAGGGGAGAGGGAAAGAAAAAAGCGAAAGAGAAAGAAAGAAGAGGAAAGAAAAGAAAAGGGCGGAGAAGCGGGACTTCAAAGTTTTCCCTTCGCCCCCTCCAAATACATTCCCTAGCATAGTTCTATCAATGGGCATAGCTAGGGAACAACACAACTCCCATAAGGGAGGAACTAGGGAAAAGCACAACTCCTATAAGTGGTAGACCATCGAAACCAAACGTCGGCCCGCGATCACCAGACGGACTCCGTGTAGTGACGACCAAACCCTGACGCTTCATCATGCGCGAACTCCAACTCTGTCAAAGAGAGGAAGAAGTTTGGAAGCAAAGTATGACCCAGAGAGGTTGTTATTTATAAGGAAACTAGGACACTTAAGAAACCACGCAGTCCGTTCCAATTCTCCATAAGATCCACATTAAAACCGCGCGCGCTTTTCCAAGGGAAAGAAGGCCGAGTAGCCACGGAGCCATGTAACTCAAGAGCCCGGCTTTCGAGTTTTGAGGAAGCAATTGCTGAGTAGAATAGCCTAGAGGCCAAGTAGCCACGAGGTCATGTAGCTCGGGAGCCAGGTGGCTCATATTCTGAGCCTCTTTGCTCAAGGAAGGTCAAGTAGCCACGGAGCCATGTAGCTCAGGAGTGATGAGCTTAAAAGTCATCTATTTTCAGTCCATTTTTCTGATTTATTTTATTACAGAAAGGGTGGTTGTGTGCGGGAATATGGGATACTTCACTGGCTAACGTGCGAGTAGGGAATTCAAGAGCGAGAGTGAGTAAAGGAGCGAATGTGGGTTTGAGCGATGCTTGATGTAAATAAGCGAAATTGCAGGGAGGCGCAAAGTTAAAGGATTTGTTTGATGTCGTAGGCCTTTACATCAATCGAAATACATATTAGGTTATATTACCAGCTCCGGTCGCAAATGAAGCGTAATTGAAACAAAGCGGTGGGTGAAGAAACTCAAGTCGAAACAACCCGAGGGTGATGAAGAAGAAGACATGATGTCGCGACATCATTCAGAGGTCGTGACAAAATTAAACCCAGTACAGTGGACAATGAAGTCGCGACACTTAGAATAGAAATTCTTGACGGAAGATAAACAATTGACTGAACATTTATGTCGCGACATCTGGATGCAAGGAAACTAAGGTCGCGACATCATCAGCTAAAGAAAGAAGGTCGCGACATCATTCAAATGGCCGCGACATCAGTTGCACTAAAAAGAAGGTCGCGACAAGATCAAAAGCTGTCGCGACATCAGCCTTCTACGAGAAGGAAGTGTGACATCACTTTCGGCGGTGCGAAACGACGGTTGCCGAAAAGAAGGTCGCGACAAATCATTCGGTTATTGGCGACCATGGCTTTCTAAGGAACAGAGGTGCGACATCAAAAGAATTAGCGACATCCCATTTAAAGACAAGAAGGTCAGACAACATTGAAATACATTGCGACATCAAATACAAAAGAGGTAAGGTCGCGGCGTCGGTAAAACATCAGCGACATCGGTTCCAAAGAGAGGTCGGCGACAAGATCAAGTTGTTGCTACATCGGTTCCACAAGACATGTCGCGACCCTAACAAAGCGCGACAAAAATGAACAATAGAATTCGCGACGAAAATTGATGTCAGCGACATCAACAACCAAACTGGGCGATTAACTAAAGTCCAAAAGAGGTGCATCGAAGTAGGAGCTGACTTGAGAACCATAAATATATAAGCACGCTCTGCGAAGGCATAGAAGCTCTTGGCGACTTGAAAGAGAGATCTGGGTTGCTGAAGGCTCCTGTATTTTAATTTTCTTTTCTTTCTTTGTTTTTATTTTAGATTAGTTCGTATTTTTGTTTTAAATTTGGATCTGAACGTTAGTTGTTAAAGTTTTAGCTGAATGCAGATTTATATTTCTTCAAATTCTTGTCCCAGTTTGTTTGAATTCAGAGAAAAATTTTAGTTTGAACTACCGGTTCCTAATCTGAGTGGTTTCTTGATCGTAGTATGTATGGTGTAATCAGTGGTTTAGAAACCCAGCTTCCATTGAAATGACTCTGATCATAAAATTATGTCTGAGAATTTTGTTTCCTCGATGCGAACTTAGGTTTGTAAATCTACTTCTTTGGTTTTGTTATTTTGTGGAATTGATCCCAATATCAGGTGTAGCCTGCCGCAAACGGATTGTCTCAAGCTCGATTTCGGGAAGCCCTCACGAGGTGACACGGGGAAGGCATTCTGAGAGTGATGAGCAATTCGTTGGCCAGTATGCGGAAAAACTTGCTATTAGTGAACAATATTAACACGTGTGATTAAATGGATAAATCCTCTTTTCACTTGGAGACGAGAATGAGTTGAACGATTTATCAATTTAAACATATAGAAAGTTCGCCTCAATTCGAATGGTGAATTCAATCCCGTATTAGCAAGGATCTAATCAAGGAAAGAATGAGCTATTCTAATTTTGAGGAAGAGAAACCAATATAGTGTAAATCTGTGCAATGACTATAATTTAGGAGCTCGGGTTTTACGAGTCGGTTAATGGGTATGAAGTATTGAAAAGAAAAATACCCCGGAACAAGGCCCCAGTTAAAGGTAGTTGTCTAACCCATCTTGTCTTCGAAGAAACTTGATCGAGGTTAGATAATGAACAGTGGAGTTTGGAGAGATCCAGCTGCACTTTCATACTCCTTGGACTAGTTTTAAATTTGTGGTTCATGAAGCAAAATTACAGTGCAATCTGAAGGAATTGATGTTTCACAATATTTTTATTTTCAATAGGCCCTTTGCAGATAACTATTCAATCTAAATTTGTTATTTTATTATTTCAATATTCAATTCATTTGTTATTAATTCAATTCTTTTTTAGTTTTCATTATTTTAAGGCTTTAAAAGCTGATTCAAATTGTCTATCATAGTCTAAATAGTATAGAGCTTGAGTAGTCGAGGGGTAGTTGATTGAAAATTGCGAGATCTACAGTACGGATCGATATACGGACTAAAATCCACTTTATTACTTGTTCGACTACATTGCACTTACGAGAATCGTGGATTAAAACGGGAAGAAATTTATCAGTTTAAAGACTCATTTTAATCGGTATAATTGCAAAGAAATACAATTAACAAGTTTCATGGTATTATTGCTGGGGATTAGACAATAGTCATTTGGTAATAGTGTCATAAATTTGTATATGTCTTTTGGTTCAGCGAACAAGGAGCCCAGTAGCTCAGATTACAAAGCATAACTGCTCAAGGAAGGCTAAGTAGCCACGGAGCCATGTAACTCAGATTACAAAGCATAACTGCTCAAAAAGGGTCTTGTAGCCTAGGGGCCCCGGTAGCTTAGTTTTGGAAGAGAAAGCATTTCCGGAGGGCAAAATGGCAGTGAGCCAGGCTCGATTTTTCATAAGCTTAATTGCTCAAAGGTAGAATGGCCTAGGCGACCAGTAGCCAGGGCCGTGGCTCGGGAACCCGGTAGCTCAGGATTACAAGTATCTTGCTCAAGGAGGCCCAGTGGCCACGGATTATGTGGCTCGAGGGCCAGTAAATTTCAGTTATAGGCATAATTGCTCAAAAAGGGTCTTGTAGCCCAGGGACCCCGTGCTTCAGTGGTTTTGGAGAGAAGCCAGCAGCTCAGGCACAATATGGGGAGCCAATGGCTCGAGATTTTGAGCTTAATGAAGCTCAAAGAGCGGGAATAGCACAAACTGACCAAGTAGCCAGGCCATGTGGCTCGGGAACCCGAGTAGCTCAAATTACAAAGCATAGCGCTCGAGAGGCGAGTAGCCATGGGCCATGCATTTCGGGAGCCTGGCAGCTCCCGGTTTCTCAAAGCAACTACTCTAACTACTCAAAAGGCCTTGGCCGGGGCCTCGCTGGCTCGGTTTGCGGGCTTCAGCGACGGGCGGACCCGAGGGCAAAGCGGCCACGAGGCTAGATAGCTCGGTTTCGAGGTTCATTAAGCTCGAGACGGAACGGGGCGAGTAGCTCAAATCGGCAAAGCGATAAAATTAATCAATGAATCTTTGTATATCAACGAAAAGTCAATGTCAGAAGCAATACAAAAATCCCAGGCTCAGTGCTCGGATACCGCAAGGTCAAAGTAAAAAGCCTAGGCGCCTGAGGTTGAGCCTGGAGCTTACGAGTAGAGGGTGTGAGCCCTAGAGGACGCGGAAGAGTTGACCTCGAAGAACTGAAGATCATCGGGCGGGGAGCATGATCGGGAGATTTTGAAAACACCTCGGCTCATCATTGTAGCCTCGGGCTTTCTTCATTCTACCTCCTTATCAAAAAGCCGGATGTTGAAATCTAGATGCAGGAAGCTCGGGAAGCCTTCTTATTTGGAAGGCTGACCACGGAGGCCCATTGGGTGCGAGGCCTGTCTACGGGCCTCATGTGCCGCTCTCAGTGCCAAAGCCTCCTACCTCTTAAGGTCCATCCAGAGCTTAGAGGCTCCTCGGTCAGCGTTCCAGCGGAAGTTTCCAACCTCCAGAGCCTCTTAGCGAACCCGGTCCTGCTTGATCCACTTTGGCTCGCGAGGTCGCCCATGACGGCTGCAACTCCTCTACGGTAGCCCGCGGGTTCGTCTTCGGCGAGCCTTCCGTCCTTAGGATGCTTTCTTTATCCTCGGCCGGGTGCCACTGGCCCCGGAGTCGAAGCATGCTTTAGGTCATACCTATGCTTCACAAGCTCCTCAGTCAAGTCCCTTATATGGCTTGAAGGCTATCCCTCTCGGAGGTCAGGGAAGCAACCTTAGCCTTGTAAGATTTCGCCGCCTTGGTGGAGCCCTCGGTAAGGCTAGCCCTCCTTGCCAGACCTTTTGCGTAAGTAGCCACCTGCCAAAGAACAAGAAAGAGTCAGTTAACAAAATTGAAACAATAAAGAAAAGGATCAGCGGAGGCACTTGGACATACAGAAGAGGTTCCCTGAAGCAGAAGAGCCACAGCCTCCTCAACGGACAAGGCGTCCACCTTCCTGAGGTCGGAATGGCGAAGGATGGAGGAAGCGACCGGCGAGCTCCGATGAAAGCGAGAGAGTCCTCCTCCCTCTGGCCATAAAGTGATTCCCTCCTCATTTCATCCGGTGTGTGTAGGAAGGCGGCGCGCGATGTGAGACTCTAAACAGAAATAGGAAGAACCTCTAAGGGGGGCTCAGCCGCCCTCCCTGAAGAGTCTCCAGCCCCAACAATGGATGAAGGCGAAGAAGAGGCCCCCACCTTTCGGATCTTACCCCTAGCAGGGGGGCAACCCTTAGGGGAAGTCGGAGTTTTCCGCTTTGTGCTCCTCTTCTTCTTTGTCGTCACCTCCAGGCGGGCTCGAAGTTCTCCCCATGTAGGCTTCACGATAAGGGGCTCCGAAATAGAAGGTGAAGAGGACTTTGAGACAGGGGGCTTCATGACGGAAAGGGGAGAAGGTCTCAAGAAAAGGAAGTCAGGCAGGCCTCGCACCAGAAGGTGCGGGAATATTCGACCTAATGAGCTCGGAATAGGCTACCGGGGTGCACTTAACCAACTTTTGCTTCACTTCTTCATGCCCGGGGCGAGACCGGGCCGAACACTGAAGGCCACGTGCAGACGAGACAATGTTAGAAATATCCACATAGCCTTTGAAAACGAGGCCCAGACCAAAGCGAAGGGGCTCATAGGTTCGGGAGTAGTCCAAGCGGTTGGAGCGTAAGTGTATTGCTCGGGTCAAAGGGATTGTACTCCCAATGACGGCCGCTAACAAAGAAATAATGTTCCTTCCAATACTTATGGGAAGATGGAAGGTCCGAAATAATCAACTTGGCGTTGGAGTGCTTGGAGATATAAAGAAAATGCCAGCGGCCTCTTCTATTTGAAGAGGGTCTAGAGTAAGGGGCTATCTTTTAGGGAACACCCAAGCCTTTGTCCCTAAAAGCGACTATGACCCTACGAACACCCCAAAGTTGGGAAGGCGAGAAGGCGGACATTGAAATGTTGTAGGGCCCTTTTTATAAAGGGTTCTGAGGGGAAGAGGGGCGGTTCTCGAGACGCCACCTCGAAAAGCACACCATCTTGGGCACTTGGATGCGTGGGTGGTCGACGCGTCGGGCACCAAATCTGGACCTAAGCGGGGCTATCTTGAGCGCAAAGATCTCACCATATAAAGGTTCAACTCGAATGGGCCCCACGGCCTCAACATATGTGTAGCGGCCCTCAAATATTCAAAGCCGCTAAGATATCGGATTTCATTAATTTTGCCCTTGCCCTTGCCCAAGGGGAAAGGAGGTTCCCTTGGGGCAAGCCGGTGGACCACCACAGCCAAACTGTCGGACTCACCACCCGTTCGCCCTGAACCAGACGCCTCAATAGGATTACTCCTTATACCTTGAGCGAAGAGCGACCCGGGGCCCATGGAGATATGCGGGGCTAAACGAGGAAAAGATCGAAGAACGGAGACCCAAATCAGGCGAGCCACAGAACCTCGCAAGACTTGAACCCAAAGAACAAAAGAGAAACGAGGCGGTACCAATCCCGAAAGCGGGGCCAGAGACACCACCCACCCAGCGAGATATCGGGAACCATGTGACCTTGAGCGATGGCCAGGATGATTTGAAAAAAGCCCCGAATTTGCGGAGGAAAAGCGAGCGGAGACTTTCGGTACAAGCGGTCGGGGCGTTTAAGGAAGCTAAAAGCCCACGGCCCGAAATAAAGCGCGAAAGTCGAAAAGCCATCATTATCCTGAGACATGGGACGGCTTGACAAAGCCACCCCAATCAAATCCTTTAGTAGCCGCGTGGGAGTCACACTTGATCAGCGGTACATCCCGCCTGCGCTCGCTTTAGTCGAGGTTGAGGCGGCGGTCGGGTTTAAAATAATAGGCGCGGGCCCGAACCACGAGCCCCAGATATGGGCTTAAGAGAAGATTAAGAAGCAAGCCCAGTACCAATGCTCGGCCCTTGATGATATCCCCCAACCACAGGCCCAGAACAAGGGGCCAATTCACCCTTTCAAAAGACTGGTAATAAAATCAGCCAAAAGAATTCGCATTAAAGGAAAATACTCAATCTCCACCAATTAGGAAAGTAGGATATTTCCTAATCATTTGCCCCTGATTATCCGCATTAATCGGTTCGCGATAAGGAAAGAAAATCTCGCCTAATGGAAGAAATATCGTATCATCCTCGACAGAATATATCGTTACGTAATAAACCGATGCATTACAGGAAAGTTGTCATGATCACCCGTTATAAATACCAGATGCCCGTCGGTAGGAAGTGCGCACAAACTTCATTTCCTAAACAATTGATCTTCCTCTTCCACAAGAGCGGCTTAGGTGGAGACAGGGCGAGCCCCACCAATCCTTTTGGCCGTGTTTGGTGCCTTGGGGTCGCGGGATTAATTTTGTACTCGATTTGGGACTAATCTGGTCGGTAGGAGCCCAGGACAAATTTATCTTGTCTGTATTTAATTCTGATCTAGACAAAATTATGGATTTTTATCCTACGTTTGGTACATCTGGGACTAAGGTGGTGTTTGTTTTTACTTAATATTGAATATAATTTTTTAGCTTAATCTTTTGAATAGTACTTAATAGCGTGAGTATTAAGTTGTTGTTTTTAACATTAGGTAGTGAGTAAGGATGGCAGCGGTAATGATTATTTTGGATTCGAGTCGACCTCATTCTTAGCGCGGGTTTAATTTAATTTTAATCGGGTTTTTAATAGGTTTGAGTTTATTTTCTCAAATCCGATACAGATTCAGGTATTGTTACTCTCTGTAAAACCCAAAAAAATTAGAAAATGTTAATAAAAATAATAAATTGACATAGGGTTCGAGAAGCCTAGAAAATTCTCTAGATCTCGGATGATGGAAGTGACTAACGTCGTTAAATTCGTCTCCTTGAGAATCCCAGTGACCCCCCGGAAAAGTTCGTCGAGATTATGAGACAAGCGAAAATTTTTCGATTTTACATGGGTGATAAGTTTAGCCGATCGCTCTGGATGAGATTTTACGAAAATCTCGAAAGTTAAATGGTTTCGAGGTAGAAAGCGGGGCGAATGAGTAATATGAATCATGTATTCGAAAATAATAATAATAAGCGCCAGATTATATTTTAAAAATAATTTATTATTATTTTATTTTATATTTTAATATACATAATAATTATTATTATAAATGACTTTAATAAATAATTTTAAAGAATTATAATATATTTTGAGTTAATACTATATTCTAATTTATATATTGTTAAATTTATATTTTATAATATATTATATCATATATATAATATATTAAAAATTATTTTTATTTCATATATTTATTATTAGTTATTTGATAATATATTAGTTAATAAATTTTTGTTTAAATTTTTTAGTTACATTAATTATTTTTGTAAAAAACTATAAAATATTATGTCCCAGTTTAGTCGAGGCGAGACCAGTGATTAGGGGGTTAAAGCCAAGACAAAATAACTCACCTTCACTAATTTTGTCAGGTTTAGTGATGCGTCTACCGGCTTATTGCCGCCTAGCTAATTTTGTCAAAATTAGTCTAATCCTCCCATCCGCTTATAAACAGCCTTTGTTTCTTATTTTTGCAGAGGAGCCCGACATCCAGAGTCAGCGGACCGGCCTAGCAATTCCAGCAAGCTCCAGCCCAGTTTCGGTTGAAAAAGCATTATCATATACTATTTATTCACCTTTTAAATAACTTGTTTTTGTGTTTTGAAAGTAATAATAATAAAATTAAAATGATAGTAATTCTTTGAAAAATTAATAAGATAAATATAAAAACAATTTAAAAAAGAATAATATAAATAAATGAAAATATAAATTTTCAATAATTTTAAAAAAACTCATATTCTAAAAATTAGTTTATCTCGGATTAATTTTTTTATATTTTGATATTTGATATTAATTATTAAAAAAAAATATTTAATTTAAATTATATTTTCATTTCATTTTATATTATTCTTTTTAAATTGTTTTCATATTATCTTATTAATCTTTTAAAATTGTGTCACTTTTATTTTATAATTTTATAATTATCATTAAAATATTTAAAGTACAAACTTATTTAAAATTACTATTATTATTTTGACATCAGCTTATTTAAAATTATTCAGTAGAATAATGAGTTGCAAGGTGATAAATTAATGAGTTCGAATCAAGATTTGATAAATTAATATGATTTACTAAAATAAATTATTAATATACTTTACGAAAATTTTAACTTCAATATGTTATCATCGTAGTGTAATAAAATTTTAAAATAGTTTTTTTAAAGAAAGATAATTTTAGAGGAATATGGATATTTTGATCGTTATCTCGCATCATTTTTTTTACTTAAGGATTAAGAAACAACTATTATCAATTTTATATCCATATTCATGTAAAACTCATAACATTTCCTCTAAACTTGGTTTTGTAAGACTCTTGATGGAAACAGTGATTTGGCGAAATGAAACAATGTTTTGAAAGAAAATTGATGGATGTCTCACAACGTCATTAGGAAAATAAATTTTTTTTTGTACCATCTAGAGAAGATCAAATGGTTCAACTCCTTTATGGTTGCATTCTACATTCAAGAACTTTCAAAGAATAACCCGCGCCAAATTCGATCCCAGAAAGGTGGAGAAAAAAGCAGTTTGTCTCGCGATAAAAATTGTTTTTCTCAACTGGAGTCATAACTTTCGTTTTAACTCGGATTTGGGCGTGTGAGGTGTCGTTGGAAAGATCTTTAAATGTAAAATGTAACCATTGGTGGAGTTGAACCATTTGTTCTTCCAAATGATATAGAAAAATTCATCTTCCCAATGAGTTTAGAGGAAATGTTATGAGTTTTACATAAATATGAATATAAAATTGATAATAGTTGTGATGCCCCGATTCCCGTGGGTCCCGTTGACCACCGTCAACCTGCGGAAAACCTGTGTGTCTCATATCATGAGTAAAAATGGCCACATTGGCCTACACATCATACTCACCAAAATATATCCAACTCTATTTTGATAGTTTCAAGAGTTGTTACATCACTCTTAATACAAACATGTTTCAATTCTAATATTTCATACATGTTTTACAAAAACGTAATCAAAGCCACAAGTTGGCTTTCTTCTCAAAAGCGGCCTCTAATGAGCGTCGTCTTCCCGAACACTCTCTGTACCTGAAAGGGGGATCCCACGACAGGGTGAGCAATGCCCAGTAGTGATATTTTCCTACATGGGTTACTCCCCATCTAAAATGCACATGCAATGGTACAACACTCCCATCCACATTCCATACAATTTATAATTCACACATGGAATGATCTATATTATGCATGAAATGTTTTCCATGCCCATATCCCGAGTCACTCACCGACTCCCTCACACATGCCTATGCCAAGTGTTTCAATCGATCCTTTGGTAATGCCGATAACACCAATATCACAGAGCCTTTGTCGGCTCACGACACCTAATGCAATTTGCGGTAAGGGTAACCAGCCCAGAGTCGATCGACTCACATCAGCTCCGACTCTAGGTGAGTGATGAGCGTGATCGTGTGTTTTCTCTTAGGCAAGGAATTTTCGGATTACCGCCGCGGGTCTCTAACACCATCTGAAACTTTTCGGATATGCGCGGGTTTCTCACACCCGTGCAAAACCTTTTCGGATAGTATCCCCTGTCTCTCACAAGTCACACCCATGTAGAACCTTTTGGATAATACCACGGGTCTCCTACACCCGAGTTCCAAGGACGCCCAACACACATTAATTATTTCTCATTTTATAATTTGGCCTTAGTGCTGTGGACTTAATTACAAAGATAAACTCAACCCACATTCTGAGAGTGGTGAATAACCATCACTAATACACCCACACCGAGCTCGACCACGATCTGTCATCGTGCACATGAATACAATGATGCCAATTCATATAATCAATTCCTATGGTTCATACACAATTATATTTCATATAATTCAGCATTTCGTATTAGCATCGATTTAGCAGCCATCAACGTATTATTTTCTATACAATCACGTGCCATGATTCAAGCAAATTTACATGGACATTTTCGGTCAATAAACCGTCGGAATTTGTTTTAACGATCCCACATCATCGTGGGTTGTCCATGGACAGCCCCTTAAATCAAGCATCGGTTCCACTTAACTTGGGCAAGGAAATCCATAGTTATTTACGGCCTCATGACATCGAAACCATTTTCATGGCTTTTTAAACAAGGAATAACCAAGTAGGAGAAAACCCCTACCTTTTGAGTTTGTTGAAACTCCACAAAACCGGTGTCCAGCATTAGCGCTTACCGGCGTAGACCAACTTCTCTTGCTAGACGAGGAAGCCAGACGGTTTGAACATAGATAAATCCTAGAGAGAAGTTTGACTCTCCAAATATGTTTCTCACGCATTTGGGATCTGAAGTAGAAATGAAGAGAAAATGTTATTTTCTCTTTTCATTTATTCCCTTTTTGTCCTCTTAGTTGACTTTAGGGACCCTTTTTAACATATGGCTTAATATAAGCCATTTATCTCTTATCCTTCGTTGTCATGTGGCGTATGTCGTGGATCACGCATATAATGGATTGGCCTTGTCACACCACATACTTCTCATATCATGTGTACCTCTTATAAGCTGTCATACGATACCCGACACCCGGTGCCTCGAAAGACGTGAAATTCCGACTGTCTCGGAATTTGACGTGATAGTTAAATTTCAGGGGCGATTCAGCTGGTGAAGTCCCGTTTAGTAAATCCGAGATGCAAAAAATTATGGATTTTGACCGAAATTACCATTTTACCATTTTTCAGAAAATTAAAATTTTCTCGGGTCTTACAATAGTTGTTTTTTAATTCTTAGTAGAAAAAATGATGTGAGATAACGATCAAAATATTTATATTTCTCTAAAACTATATTTCTTTAAAAAAATTATTTTAAAATTTTATTACAATAAGATGATAACATATTTAAGTTAAAATTACAATAAGATGATAACATACTTAAGTTAAAATTTTCATAAATTATATTAACAATATTTTTTAGTAAATCATATTAATTTATCAATTTAATTGAAACCATTAATTTATCCAAATCTTATTACTTCATTATTCCTATTTCAATATTTTTTAAATAATTTGATGTCCAAAATAATAATAATAATTTTTAAATAAGTTTGTATTTTAAATAATTTAAATATAATTATAAAATTAAAGTGACAATATTTCTTTAAAAAAAAAGATTAATAAGATAAATATGAAAAACAAATTATAAAGAATAATATAAAATAAAATGACAATATAATTTAAATTAAATAATTTTCTAATAATTAATATCAAATATAAAAAAAATTGTTTTAATCCAAGATAAACTAAGTTTTTTAGAATATGAGTTTTAAATTATTGAAAAATTATATTGCCTTTTATTTTATATTATTCTTTAAGTATTTTTATAGCTACTATTAATTTTTAAAATAATTCTTGTCACTTTAATTTTGTGTGTCTATTACAATAAATTTTAAAACACAAACAAGTTATTTAAAGGGTCAATAAATAGTACAATAAATTTGAATCAAGAGATATCATTAATTTTAATAATTTGTATTTGATTTTTAAATATTCTCGTTTCAATAATTTTTAATAAGTTGATGTAAATAATAATAATTTTTAAATAAATTTTTATTCTAAATGTTTAGATATAATTTCATATAGATTTGGTAATTGAATTTTTTAAATGATGGAAATTAAACTATTACCCGACCTTTTACGAATTGAATTTTAAAAAATTTATGAAGCCCATTTCGAACAACGACAATGACTTTAAAAATATTGATGGCTTGGATTGATTTGGGTGACATCATCCTAGTTGTCGCTTATATGACTTAAACGTATTAGATTGGATAATAATTTTAAATACAAATTATTTTTATAATTTTTTTAAAATAATATTTTAATTCAAAACTCAAATCCGATTAAGGATAGGTAAGGTCTCGTTTAGTTCACGAAAATTTTTAAGCTGTCAAAAATTCGAATATGAAAATTTTGATATATTAATCTTTAGTTTTGTTTTGAATCGTTTCGTACTTGATTTGGTTGAAAATAAGAATAAGAAAATCCGTTTGTAAAACCATTTTCTTAAAAATGAAGTTAATGAAAGCAATGAAAATGTTTTAAAATGCAATTCTTGTCGCAATCACTTATTGTTTCGTGAGCTTTGATGAAAAATCGAAGTGGAAGATGAAAGGGGAAGAAAAGAAGAAAATAACCTACAATCCAGTGTTTCGTTTTATCACAATCGGCCTTGAATCCCGTGTTTGATTTAAATTCGAAAGCAAGAGCTTAACTGAAACAGTTTCGATTCGTATATAAAATGTTGAATTAAAGTTTTTGTTTTGAAAATTTATTTTTATCGATTCACCATGCTTAAACGTGTTTTATTGTTTTTTGAAAGTTTGAATGAAAATAGAAAAAATTTTACCTACTAAGCGATTGCCTAAGGTAAGTGAGGATGAGAAAAAACGGAAGAAATATCGTGAGAGAATAAAGTACATAATATATATTTTAAATATTAATTTTTCCATCTCTTGACATTACAGTAAATTTGGAATGATTGATTGCTCTATTTTATCAAAAGTCCTAGATATTGTCCCTTTTAATTGGTTATCTCATTATATATATATATATATATTTTTTTTTTTTTTTTTGAAAAAGGTTATCCCAATATTTTATTTCCTAAATTTCTCTAAGAAATAGATATTTTCTAATAAAATAGGTGACCTACTGGTTATTTTCAAGGTTGCCATGAAACTCTAGAAAGAGGGGTTTTAGCAGAAAAGCAGTAGGCAGGGAATCCATGACACACCTCCGCCTTGCTCTCTACTCTCCAGTAATCGCCCCACCGCCAAGAACCGTAAGAAGACCCTCCAGGATCAGGTCCCAGGGCAGTACCGCATGCCTCCCAGCACCACCGCCTTCTCCGCCAGCAAATGGGCCGATCGCCTCCTTAGCGACTTCCAGTTCCTCCCCCCGCCGCCCACCACCACCACTTCCCCTTCCGACGGTTCCACCGAGCTGACATCACTCGCGCCTCCCCGACTTGCTCCTCCGGAGCGCGACGTGTCAATTCCGCTCCATTTCTACCAGGTATTGGGTGCTGAGGCCCATTTTCTTGGTGATGGTATCAGACGAGCGTACGAAGCAAGGGTTTCGAAGCCGCCTCAGTACGGGTATTCTCAGGATGCATTGATCAGCCGGAGGCAGATTCTTCAGGCGGCTTGCGAAACCCTAGCGGACCCTAGATCGAGAAGAGAGTACAATGAAGGTCTGGCCGAAGATGAAGTGGAAACGATTTTCTCCCAAGTGCCTTGGGATAAGGTAAAAACACTTTATAGCCATGTACATTATTTCATAGCCTATGATTTTGGGTTACTAGGCAATTTTATATGAAATATAAGTCTGATTAATATACACTATACATTGTGCATGCTTCTCCCATTTCTTAGTTGTTTAAGGTATCGGGTTAATTAGGTGTTTTTTTTTTTTTTTTGACAACTAAGCACTTTGTTACAATTTACAATCCACCGGGACTCAGAACCCGGACCCTCCCCTCCCTGGATGTCCTGCCTTGAAGAGCTATGCATGTTAGAGATTCGGTTAATATTTTATTTGTTGGTCCGTTACCTAATAGTTTAATATTTTTTATTAAATGGTAGTTTAATATAGCATAGAGATTAGTTAGTCTACATTATTTGTTGACCCACTATTTTTTCAGTTATTTCAGTTTACTACATTCTTTTATACTCTATTTCACTTCACTGGTTGTTAATTAGAGTTTTGGATTATTATATTGACTTATTGCTTAATAGTTTAAACTTTTGGTTTAATTTACAGTTTAGTATGATGCTTTTGATACTAATCGGATTGGGTGGTAATCGTAGGTTCCTGGGGCCTTGTGTGTGCTGCAAGAAGCAGGAGAGAATGAGGTAGTGCTTCAAATTGGAGATAGTTTGCTTAGAGAAAGGTTGCCCAAATCTTTCAAGCAAGATGTTGTGTTGGCAATGGCACTTGCCTATGTTGACTTGTCTAGGGATGCAATGGCATTGTCTCACTGATTTGTCGAGGTTGTGAAGTGCTTGAGAGGGCTTTGAAGCTGTTGCAGGTAATAGTATGTGTGTGTGTGCTTGCATTTGCATTTTCAAGTCCATAACATTTCATATTACGTATTTGTAACATTAAGAAACAGTAACATAACAAACAATGTTCAATATTGTCTAAAATGCTAATCACTTGGAAGTAGGGCATCTCATGAAACTTGTTGGTTTATGACCATGATCCTAAGGGCTTAAGGCAACAATTTTCCAAACAAATGGATCATATTAAGAGGATAGTGTCTGATATCACCAACCTTGAGGCTGACAATAATGAAAAAAAAGCAAATATGCTAGATTAATGTTAGTCTAAGAACAACAAGAGGAACCACATACAGAAAAGTGACTAGAACTTTTTTGATAGTTAAAATACAATAATATATTAAAAGCACATGACATAGTTTTAGAAGGCGTGCTTAAGGCCCCACTCCTTGGCTCAGTGCCTCACTGTCCAAAACATGTGTCTTATTGAAAAGGCATGCCTTGCAGACTTTAATTTCCTTTCTAAACACTTATAATTTTGAAATTTCTAATTATGTATATTGAAATTTATATAATTTCTTTTCTTTTTCATTGAATGTTTCTTTTAAATGTCAGGAATGTTAAGTTTTTTATTAATTCAATTAGATTTTGAATAATATTTTATAAAATTGATGTGCATCCGAGGTCACATTTCACTTAACTTAGGCGTGCGCCTTATGTCGAGCCTTGCGCCTAAGGCCCAAGAGGCTTTTGCGCTTTGCGCCTCTTAAAACTATGGCACCTAGAGAGGGTGCAGAAAAGAGACTGAAATTTTCTGAATCCTGTAATCTTCATAATTTTTTTAATAACATAAAATGATATGTTCTTTCCTATAGTTCACTTGTGATTATGATTTGTGGATCTTAGTGATAAATCATGAAACAAAATGCTCTTGGAGACCTCAATTGATTCTTGTAAGATGCTTCCTACATATGCTATTGCAAGAGATTTTAAAAGCCCAATGTGCAAACAAAACCTAACCTGCCTTCAGATTTGCCTTCCCAATGACTACCCCTCTATCCTTCTACTTAATGCACTTGGTAAAAGCATATTCCAGAGTAAATGCCTAAACATAACTATTTTGCACAAGATTATAGCACATTAGTATGAATATACGACTATACCTCAGTTCCGGTACTGTTTTCCTACTTGATGAAACCTTGAGCTCATGAATATGTTCTTATGTAGGAGGAGGGAGCCAGCAGCCTTGCGCCAGATTTACAAGCACAGATTGATGAGACATTGGAAGAGATCACTCCACGTTGTGTTTTGGAGCTTCTGGCTTTGCCCCTTAATGATGAATACAGAACAAGAAGAAAAGAGGGTCTTCAAGGTGTTCGCAACATTTTATGGGCTGTTGGAGGTGGTGGAGCAGCTGCAGTTGCTGGGGGGTTCACACGTGAAGATTTTATGAATGAAGCCTTCTTATGTATGACAGCAGCTGAGCAGGTGACCCCTAGCAGACTATTTTTATTGAAACCATTACTTAACCTTTTGATCCTTCATTACTCAACCCTCTCATTCATTTTCTTGTCTTTTGTTTCTTTCGGTTTAATTTTTCTCCTGAGGGAAGAGTTTGATCCTATTGCTGCTACACGAAGTAGCCTCAGCAGAAAGTTTGGGGTTTATGGAGTGGCACTTGCACTTGTTGCTCAAGCCTTTATGGGTAAAAAGCCTCACCTCATCCAAGATGCTGATAACCTGTTCCAGCAACTTCAGCGGACAAAGATAACAGCCCTGGGAAACCCTGTCTCTGTCTATACTCCTGGACAGAATTCCGAGATAGACTTTTCTCTGGAAAGGGGTCTCTGTTCATTGCTTGTGGGAGAGATTGATGAGTGTCGCTCATGGTTAGGATTAGACGATCACAGCTCACCATACAGAGATCCATCTATTGTAGAGTTTGTTTTGGAGAACTCCAAGGATGACCATGATAATGATCTCCTTCCAGGGCTGTGTAAACTTCTAGAGACATGGTTAATGGAAGTGGTTTTCCCCAGATTTAGAGATACTAAAGGTGTGCAGTTCAAGCTTGGAGATTATTATGATGATCCTACTGTCCTGAGATATCTTGAGAGGCTGGAGGGTGTTGGTGGTTCACCATTAGCTGCAGCTGCAGCCATTGCAAGAATTGGAGCTGAGGCTACAGCTGTCCTTGATAATGTTAAGGCTAGTGCAATTCAGGCACTGCAGAAGGTGTTTCCTGTTAATCATGGAATTGAGAATTTGAGACGTGAAGATAGTGGGATAAATAATTTTGTTCCTGTTGTAAGAAAGTGAAAGAGCCTTTGCAAAATCCTGAGTAGAAATGATTCTGCCTGCATAAAAGCTGAAATTCACAGGAAAACAGTTATGATGAAATATGAACCTAAATTGATTACTGACAAAATAAAAGATGCAAGTGTGAGAAGATCATGTGTGGTGGTGTGGGTGCTTGGACTGATGACTTTAGTTTGGCTTGAAATATGTTTACACCATACAAGAAAAACTTATCCATTCTTCGTAAAAAGTTGGTTCAGCTATGGCATCTGATGTCATCAATGTGGGTATGATCTAAGGAGACACTTCCTTTTTCTTTTCTTTTATTTTCTTTTCTTTTGGTTAATTAATATATAGACCATTCCTCCAATCCTAGAAGTTCAAAGATGCTATTTGTTTTAGTTTATTTAAGAAGTTTCGCATGGATATTCCATGGAGTCAGCATGTTATGTAAAACTAACATATCCTGAGATGCAATTGCATTTGCCTATCATGAAAATCCAACTAGTACAGACCTTTGGCTTTCTCTGGTAATTCTCTACATTCTTAAGCTTGGTCAATAAATCATTCTCTTTTGCGGTGATCTTGACACTAGTGTCTAAATTCTTTATTTGTTCATTCATTTTCTCCTTTGAGCACATTTACCCATTTAGTGGTCTTTTGGATATTTCACTAAGCTGTCATTATCTGCTTAAGATATGCCATCATTTTCTCTTTTCATTTGGAATTGATATTTTATTTATAGAATCATTTGATTGTCTCAGGGCCCATTTATGTCAATAGTCTCTGAATTTTTATGGCTCTGTCCCTATTTTTTTCAGTTTACTGGACGATAGCAAGATGTCTGAATTTTTGTGTGTGGCCTCTCTCTCTCTCTCTCTCTCTCTCCCCCTCTCTCTTTCCCCCTCCCTCCCACTCCTCTGTCTCCCTCCCTCCCTCTCAACATATCTCTCTCTCTCTCTCTCTCCATACATCTCCCCCTCCCTCCCCCTCCCTCCCTCCCTCCCTGTCTCTCTCTCTCTCTTGTGATGGCTTTTTAAGTTCCCATACACCCATGTATAAGCACCAATAAGTCATTTCTTCATTTATTGCAAGCTTGAGAGCTCTCTCCTCTCATGTCCTGCAAGAAATAAGGGTCTTATACTCTTTTGTCATTTTCTTTAAAGCCTATCAATTAATGTGTTTTATCTTTCCAATTAACAAGGTGTTGCCTTTGAAAGAACTGGGTGGCCCATCGCTCTATGTCACTCTGTGTTCCCATGCGGGCATATAGAAACACCTGATAAGGTCCTACTTGATTTCTTGCTAGCTTGAGAGCTCTCTCATCCCCAGCAAGATAAGGAAGGATCTTATACATTTGTGTCGTTTTTAATATAACTGATGAAAAAATCTCACTGAAATCCAGCAAATTTCTATTTTTTGTGTTGACAACCTACGTCTTATTCATACACAATGAACAACTTTTCAACTTTTAAAGCAAGTATAACCTTGCAGGGTTGGTTGAAAATTCTGAGGAAATACCCAGATTGGATGCAAGATTTGCTGAAGGCCTAGTTCGCAAGTGGCAGAGCATTAAATCTCAGGCTCTTGGACCAGATCATTGCCTCGAAAAATTGTCAGAGGTGAGAAAATCCCTAGCTTATCGGCTTCTAATTGCTTTCACTTATATCATTTTCATTCACATTCATTTTTCCTTCTGGCATGCCTCCATATCAAATAAGCTGATAATTCAGAATCATAATAGAAAAAAGAATACTTAAAGAAATAAACAGTGAAACTGGTTGGCTTCTGACTTCTCTTGGAAATGAGTTCCTTCTCCAGGAAGTTTATTGACCTAAAGAAAAACACACTTTTATGATGGAAACAATTCAAGAGAAATATTTAGAGTTCCTATATGTCATGGTATCTTGCCATTTTTCCTTTTGTTTGAAGATGGTAATCTTGCGTACATATCTGAGGGTGGTGAAGATAGTGTTGTTGTAGGGGCGTAAACAGAGTTTAAATATAGTGGGGGTGTGGGCTATGTGGGAGTATATATATCAATCACAAATGCTATTTGTTGGTCAGGGCACTTGGTTGATATGTTTTGTTGCCTTTTTTATTAAAAAAAATTCTACAAGTGATCGCGGGTAATCATTACGTCAATCCAGTCCCAATCTAACACTGAGAGCTACTGCTGCAGATTCTTGATGGTCGGATGTTGAAGATTTGGACAGATCGAGCTGCTGAAATAGCACAGCATGGCTGGTTTTGGGAATACACTTTACTAAACTTGACAATTGACAGTGTCACCGTCTCCCTAGATGGGCGACGGGCGAAGGTGGAAGCAACACTAGAGGAGTCTGCCCACCTAACTGACACTCTGCATCCACAGAACAACGACTCATACAGCACAACCTACACCACAAGGTATGAGATGTCCTATCATAACTCAGGATGGAAAATTACTGAAGGAGCTGTGCTCAAGTCATAAATTATATCCTCTGGAAAACCCCCAGTTCCTGCCATAGTGTAAATCCTATCTCTTTTATATCAGTTTCTCAAATCTTATTCATTGTTTTTGTGCTAAATCTTTGTATCCGTCTTAGGCCAATTTTGTTGTTGCACTCTATGGATATGGAAAGGTTTGTTCATATCTGGCCCTGCAGGTTGTTATTGTTTTCAGTAGTACCCTGGAAAAAGCTTTATTTGGAAATATAGCCACATTTTATCATCTTTTTAAGGTGGTGTTTGTTTTCAGTGTTTGGCTTGGGTGTGACGGTGAGCTTTCCGTCTGGTTTAATCGGTCAAACCAACCATTGGTTCAACCTTAGCGTGAAGCGTTAAGCTTTTTAAGTTCGGTTAATCGGTCAGTTTTAAAACATTGGTTTTTAATTACTTAATGCTAAATATAACTTTTATTTTGAATAGTATTTAATAGTATTAAGTATTTAGTTTATTTTTTCTAATACTTTAGTTATATTAAGTATTAAGTTTATATTTTATAGTAAAAATGGTCTTAGCATTTTATTGTATTAAAAGATGGTTAATTTAATAATATTTATTTGTATGATGATAATTTAACATTATCATGATAAAATGAAAATATTTATATAATGTTTTTTATATATGCCTAGTTCATAGGTGTTTTTAAAAGTAATTAGTTTTACAAAAAAACATATTTATCAAAAATAAAAAATAGAAATTATTACAGTAAATAATTTTTAAAAGTATTTTTTTTATAAATAATTAAGACTGAACTGAAAGCTCAGATGAAAAGCCATCATCGATGTTACGATAAAAATAATTATTTTTTAAAAAATAATTAATAACATATTCACTGTTAATAAATTTTTAAAGTATAAGTTTATTTTCCTACGGTTTCTTAGCCGCCAAACGGGCGGTTAAACAGTGATTCAATATGATGGCAATGTGTTATTTTGTACATTTGTTTTTGTTTTCAGATTATTCTGTCTATATTTGTTTTTACAGTTTTATTGGTCATGTTTTGTTTCCGGGAAGAGTGAGGATAGAAGGAGGAAGATGTTTTATATTTTCTGTTCTTTTGGTTCCAGACACAACAATTAACAGTGAATAGAAAAAAGATTTATTTTTCTGTCCTCCAGCTTTCTCAGATTAGCTGAGTCCGAGAGAGCTTTATTTTGTTTCATTTTCCAGTATGTATTTTCGTGCTCTTATTTTAAGATTTTAGAAATCTACAGTTTTTTTCTGTATACTTATTATTTTCATTTGTTTTGTCTTTTATACTCAGCCAAAAATTTCAAAAATACAATATTAAGTCATGAAAAAGTAGAAACGGTCTAAAGTCTGAAAGCAAATTTACTTTCAATATTTAATTTGTTTGTTTTTTTAACTTATTATTAATTTTAAAACTTTTGATTGTATAGAAAAGCAAAAATATTTTAGTTTTTTCTTAATACGTTACAATGTTTTTTCTATTAAGAAAAAGCTAGGTATAATATAAAAAAATCATATTATTTATTATCAAATCAAAGCTCTCATAATCCATTTAATGTTAAATAAAATCATTTATATTTTTAAATTTGTATTTAAAAATTTATTGTTTCAAAATTTAGATAAAATCAAAAGATTGATTTTTTTTTAAATAAAAAAAATAAAAGACTAAATACCTAACTCTATTAAGCACTATTTAAAACAAAAGTTCTATATTTTGTTCTATTCAAAATTAAGTGAAAAAAACAAAAGAAACGTCCCTCCATCTCTTTTAATTTATGATGTTCGTGATGAATCCGAAATGAGATCGCAGAGTACAGTATCATTCAGAGTTTGATGTGGTGTTAACATTTGATTGAGTTTGGTATGGAAAAGGATATTGAGGCTTAGACTAGGAGAAGTATGGCGAAAAAAGTAATGGAAAAATTATTATTAAAATCTTAAACTTTTGTGATTTTTGTATTTAAATTATGAATAAAAAATTTGTTTTTTTAAATATAACAACTTTCATTATTTTTATTTATGATAGGGTTGAAATAAGGATTAGTGTCGTCGAGCCCAGGAGCAGCGCATCGTCTGATACCACCCAGTACTCAGTGCAATTAAGCGAGAAGGCGAATCCGTGGCCTAAAATACGATCTTGGACAAATTAGAGGTCTAAAGTACCAAGCGAGTCAGTTGTGTTTTGCGTCACGAGAAAATAGAATAACTTTACTACGAGACGTCATCTACCGATCCAATCGAATCTTGCTCCAGTAAGGAAAAGAAAATAATAAAGATCATCATAGGTTAGATGCTTGATAAGGAAGGAAGATTGGCCAGGATAAATTCTTTCCCAAATCCGTACCAAATCCGATATGGGTAGAGAAAACCCCGATGGGATGAGTCCTAATCACGATCCAATGGTTGACTGTCCTACTATAAATACCACGACCACCCATCGGTGAAAGACACACTCTTGAAGCGCTATCTTTCATATCTGCGCATTAGCACCACAAGCGGTCTATAACACCGGGGGAAAGAGGCGGCAGGCATCGGACGACCACGGGCGAAGCCCTCGTAGGCCAGTTCTTCCTTGTTTTGCGAGGAGGAGTGCTACGTCGGAGCACCAACGGATCAACGGTCGTCGCGATCACCGCCCCGGTGACTCGATCCAGGGCCGGCTTTGCGTCAGGCCATGAACAATCCGAGTCCGGCCCGGCTGACCCCGACCAGTACCCGAGGCCGCGGCGCCGAGCCGCGGCTATCAATTTGTGAGGTGATCCACTCACCGGCCTGAGGCCCGCGGCCCCCTTTGTAGTCGAGATCGGCTCGGTACATTGCCACAGGCGCAGCGCCGGGAGGCCAGTAATTTGATTTGACGGTGATCCACTTTCGGCCGCAGACCACTATTTGCCTAGCGAGTTAGGTCGGCTTCAGCTCACATTGCCACAGGCCATGTGTAGGGGCAGTATTTCGCTTTGACGAGGTGATCCACTCGGCGCGGGGCCAGCGATGAGGCAAGTCATCTATTTCGGTCCAGATTTTAGATTAATTTTATATTAAAGGCGGTTATATCGGGAATGCAGATAAACTTCACCAAATTTACGTACGGCGGGAAATCCAAAAGCGAAATTGATAAGGAGCGAGAATGTGGCGGCGGCGATATAATGGGATGGAAAGCGGGTGGGCGGCAAGAACAGTAAAGATGAAAGGACCGGATGTCGCGAAGCTCCTTGTGTCAAAATGCGTATTCGGGTTACATCATTAAAACTCGGTCGCGAATGAAGCTTAATTGAAAGCGAAAATGAAATTTGGGAGTAAAAGAAACTCAAGTTAAACAACCGGGGGTGAAGAAGACCGTGATGTCGCGACATGCGGATGAAGTCGCGACATCAACCTTGCATCGAAGCGTCGCGACACGGTTCTGAAAGAGTTGTCGCGGCCGACAATTCCACCGAGAGAAGATAAGGTCAGCTGGCACACGGTTGGCCGGCGTCAATCCCTGAACTTGGTCGGCGGTGACATCGGGTTGTCGCGACAACAATATCTTGAATGGAAGTCGCGTGACCTGGTGTCGCGACGCTCCGTTCTGAGGACGGAAGGTCGCGGCGTCGATGGTATCGCGACGTGAGTTTCAATGAGAAGAATTCGCGGCGAGATTAAGGTACATTAGCGACACCGGTACCTCACTTAAGGCGTATTGCAAATACATAGAGGCTCCTGCTGACCGAGGGCTGCGGCGAGAAACGAGAATTACGCTGGCGAGGCTCGATGTCGCGGCAATGCTCCGATCCCATTGGGCGGTTAACTAGGTCAAAAGAAATGCATCGAAGTGGGGCCCATTGAGGCACTTTTATAAATACGAAGATTCTTCTATAATATGACTCTTGACTTGAAGAGATCTGGGTTCTTTGAAGGCTCACAATATTTTATTTTCTTTATTTTCCTTCGTTTTCTTTGGAAATTTATTTTAAGATTAGATTAGTTTGTATTTCATTCTCATTTGGATTCGAACGTTAGCTGTAAAGGATTTAGCTGAATGCAGATTTATATTTCTTCAAATTACTGTTTGGTTGTTTGATTCGAGACAAATTTTTGGATTTCGAACACCCGAGTTTAGATTCCTGATGGTTTTCTTGATCGACAAGCCAATGTATGGGTATAATCGGTGATTTAGAAACCCGAAGCTTCCATTGAATTAGCGTTATTGTCGAAATTATCTTTCCTGCATTATTTTATTCATTATGGGTGAACGGATGTCATCGACTTGCTTTGGTTTGCTTGTTTCACTGGAATTGATCAGCGTGTCAGTCTCTGTACCAATACTTGAGATTGTTCGACTCCCGATTTCGGAGGCCTAGGTGACCGCGGAGAAGGCGTGCTTGAGAGTAAGAAACGATTGGAGTATTTGAGCACGATATTGCGATCCTAATGTGCTATGTATACTTAGATTAATACATCCTCTTCTCACTTGTGAGAATGAGTTGAGTGAGTTATTAATTTAAGTATCTGGAAAGTTCACCTCGATTCGAATAGTGAATTCGATCAGAGTGTTAGCAAAGATCTAATCAAGGAAGAGTAAGATTTGTTCTAATTTTGAGAACTGAAAGGAACCGGTATAGTGTGAGCCTCTGCAATGACTATATTTAAGGAGCTCAGGTTTGCAGTCCATGTTGTGGGTATGAAGTATTGAGAAAGAAAAATACCCAGATCAAGGCTACTAGATTTAAAAGTAGTCATCTCACCTTTGTTAGAGAAGCAGGTTAGGTGAGATGATGAGCAGTATGGTTTGGAGAGATCGATCCTTATCTTATTCATTAATTTAGTTTTAAAATTACGTAGTTGAGCGAGGATTCTGATCTGGTGTAGGAATTGATTCTTCACGATAGTGATTATTAAATGTTTTCTTTAGAGATAAGCTGTTGATCTAAATTTGCTATTTTAATATTTCAATATTGATTCATTTATTTATTCATTAATTTTTCTTTTACATCATTGTCTTGTTTCAAAGCAAAATCCCAATATAGTATTATCGTCGAATAGTATGGAGCTTAAGTAATTGGGGTAGTTGATTGAAAATTCTTGAGATCTACGTGGGATATATGGACTTAAATCCCGATTTCTTTACTTGTTCGTCTGTGCACTTGCGGTATGCGGATCAAAACCACAAGGAAAATGGTTTACTCTTTGTGAAATATCTTTTCATCAACACTATAGCTAAAGAAACCCACACTCAAGTTTAATGGTTTTATTACTGAGGACTAGATAATAATCCTTTGGTAATAAGTCATAAATTTGAATAGGTGTTTTGATCCATAACAATTCATAGAAGTAGATAACAAGTTTTATGGCGCTGTTGCCGGGGATTAGACAATAGTCCTTTGGTAATAGTGTCAGAAATTTGTATACATCATATGATCGGATAACGAGTTTTTATGGCGCGGATTCATAGATCGAAAGAATTTAGTAGATCGATATTCGACGAAGAAGGAAATGCTAATTTGGACATTTAAAAGAAAAAGAACAAAAATAGTTTTTCAATGCAGTGGTTATTTTTAGCCACTAACTTTTAACAAGCCATATTGAAAATATTTGTTAGCCTGACTAATCCTATTAATGTAAGTGTGTTTTGATTTCAGGAAAACTTTAATGCATAGGAAACAGAACAATGATTTGATTCCGGCGAATCTTGAACTAGAAGAACACTCGGAAGCTTGAGAAGGCGAAAGGTCGGAAAACTCGGCTATGGCGGATGAAGGCGGACCAGAGGGGCGAAGGACGAGCGGCGGCGGAAGGCATCGATCTTCTTCTGATGGAGGGACTTAATGCTCTGCGATTGGAAACCGACTGCGGTTGATGCCAATAATTTTGAGCTGAAGCCGGCTATGCCCGGTTAATGGTTCAGCAACAACGGTTCTTGGTCATCTCCTGAAGATCGAATGAACACACAGGAAGGTTTCTCGGAAGAGCGAGCATGAAGTAAAATTGAATGGGGTGAAATAGGAGATGCATTTATTCCCATTTTCTAAGTGATATTAAGAATCACATGGTATGAATCTCACTATACGGTTCTATTGGAGCATTGAGGAGTCGTATATTTACTGGTAGATTCTTTCCACCTTCACTCACCTCTCGAGAGAAGGAGGGAGATAATTGTGTTCCAAAGCTAGCGGGAAGATGGCGTTCCTTTACGAGTTTCGGGGAAAGATTCAAAAGGTTGTCAAGAGGTGTCCAATGCACGGGATGGGACTTGAAGACCTGTATGGACATAAGGTATCATGCCTTGAATGATACATCTAGCGCACATTTAAACATGTTTCCATGTTGTGGAGCATTCAAACGTAAAGTGCCGAAGAGGATCTCGATCGAGGACTCAAGCACGTGCAATATGAAAGCTCCATCGAGTTTTCAAGAGTAATCGCGTGAGGAAGAGGAAGCCATGGAGCCGAGCAAGACGGCAGCCGCGAGGCAAAGCTGGATGCCATCATGGCGAATGGACAGCAAGAGAGGAAGATGCACACTGTCATGAAATAGAGCAAATGAGAGGGAACGATGGCAGGAAGTGCCGAGGTACTCCACCGAAGAATAGTTTTACGAGCGCCGAGGAGGTCAAGTACTTTGGAGAGCCAAGAAGTTATCACTAAACCAAATCCTAACCTACTTCAGCACAATTATCATCCAAAGATCGAGGAACCATGAAAATTTTTCATGCAGGAGGGGTTTGCCAAGGCCAAGGCATGAACAACATCCTCGCAAGGATATCAGCCACCAAGGTTCCAATAAGCAAAGAGCGCGAGGAGCCACAAACAATATCGTGGTCGAGTGAGCTCCACCATTCAAGATCAACGCTGCAATTCATGGGGACAAATAAGAAGTCGTTAAAAACCTCCATGAACAAAGTTTGTAGAAATTGGAAGCCTCAAATGCCAATTTCAAATTTTTCGTAAGACCACTAATGCTTTCCTAAGAACCTGAGATACAGATGGGGCAACCGGTCTCAAACCCGCAAAATCAGATGAAAGATGCCTTCCCCAAAGGACACAAGAAAACCAAGACTATATGGTCAGGCGTACTCGAAGTGGGAAAGACTTGTAGAAGAGGACAAAAGATGAAAGCAACCAGGAGAAGGCCCAGAAATTGCTGAAACACTGGACGGGAAAAGAAAGAAGGAACAGCTGTCAGGAGAAGAAGGAAGCAAGAAGAAGACCCAGAACGATCAGCCTGCAGTCCCATTTCCACAGAGGTTGCAGAAATCAAAGATAGAGGAACAGTTTGCAAGGTTCTTAAAGACCTTCTCGGTCGGAGATCAAGATGCCTCACGTGGCGGTTACCTCGATGCCACTTTATGCAAAATTTTGAGCACACCAGCAAAAGATAGAAGATCATTGCCATGAATTATGAATTCGACCGCAACTCGCAGCGCAGTCGGGCGGATCAAGAGAGGCTTACCTGAAAAGATGAAGGATCCAGGGAGCTTTACCATTCCTTGCACCATTGGAGAGTTTGAGTTCCAAAAGCTCTCTATGACTTAGGTGCCAGTATAAATTTAATGCCTTATTTTTGTCACTAAGAAGTTAAGCTCGAGATTACCCCACTCATCACACCCTCCAAAATGGCATAGAACCCCGGCAAAACCTCGAAGGAATAATAGAAGATGTGTCGTCAAGGTGGAAATTTATTTTTCCACCGACTTCATCATACTGGGATGCGGAGGAATATCTCATGTCCCTCCGTTGGCCGGAAGGCCATTCTAAGAACGGAGCAAAATTTTAATCGAGCATGCAGGCGGAATTTCACCGCAGTTGGAGAAGAGACACCGATTTCAATTTAATCGGTTTGAAGAATTTAGATGATATAGAAAGGGATGATATCAAGTCGCAGAAGATGTCTATGTCAACAACTCGATTTTTACTAAGGATTGTAATGACCAACTTTCAATCATGAAAAGAGATGAATTTCCAGATCCTCGGGTTTTCATTCGCATTTTTTGCACATCAATTTACATTCTAATAAAAGGTGATGAGCCTTGGAACAGCTGGGATAAAAACAGTATGAGACAAAATGAAGAAAAGGGAAGTTCACAAGAAACCAAAGGAAGAAGCGGCTAGTTTAAAGACAAGGTCATTTAAAGTATGCTTACCTGGAGTTGCCAAAGAACAAACCAGTAATAATTTCGGCCAGACTTAGTGATGCCGAGGAACAAAGTTTGCTGGAAATTTTAAGGAAGCATAAAGAGTCTATAGTGCATGGTCTATCAAGATTTAAAAGGTATCGGGCCCATCAATATGCATGCACAAAATACTTCTAGAAGAGTACACCAATCGTTGAACATCAAAGGAGATTGAATCCGCATGAAGGAGGTAGTCAGAAGGAGGTGCTCAAATGGTTAAATGTTGGTTATATATAATTTCGTACAAATTCTTGGGTTAGCTCTACCATGGGTTCCAGCAAAGGTGGATTTATCAGAATCAGTCGATTAAATGAATTGATTCAACAAGCATCAAAGGATGTGGATGGAGAGTATGCATCGACTATAGAAGTCGGACAACAACTAGGAAAGATCACTTCCCTTTGCTCCTTCATTGATCGATGCTGGACAGATTATCAGACATCCTTATTTTTGTTTCGACTGCATTCAAAGCAATCAGATTGCAATTGGGACTCGAGGGACCAAGAGAGAAGACCACATGTCCCTATGGCACTCGCTTTCGTATAAGGATGCCATTCGTCGTGGCAATGCTCCGCTACTTTCCAGATGATGTTCTCGACTTGGTAGAAGAAGTTATGGAAATTTTTATGGATGACTTCACAGTATGATCCATTTTGAACAATGTCCAACAATCCTGAGACAAGATCAAAGATGCAAAGCGGACAAACAATCTAGCACTAAATCGGGAAAAATGCCATTTCATGGTAAATACATGCCTGGTCATAAAATTTCATGGGTTAGAAGTGGACCAATCCAAGATTTCCATTATCAAAACCTTAGCACCTCCCACAAACGTGAAAGGTATAAGGAGTTTGGGACATGTCATTTTATAGAGATTCATCAAAGATTTCAAGGATAGCTGCTGGGGACCATCACGTATTAATGGAGAAGGACACAAAGTTTAATTTGATGATCCCTCGCAAGGCTGCCTTCAAGAAATCAAGATTAGATCGTTCAAGCACCCAATACGGCTACACCGTATCGGGATCGTGGATTCAAATAATGTGTGATGCCAAGACTCAGAATGGGGTCGACGGGCAAAGAAAGGAGAAAATATCTCAGAGCCATACTATGCTATCGAACTTCAATAGTTAATAAGAAAACTATTCCAATAAACCAAAGGTTGAGATGTTAGCCAAGTAGTGTTTACTTCATGAAATTCAGGCCATACACTCGGGATCCCATGTTATCGCTCACATGCATCATGTAAACCATCAAATATCTTACAAAATATGCTAAGCCAAGATCGATACTGCGGTGCTAGCCATCGCAAGAGTTCGACCGAAATTAAGGATAAAAGGTTATTGTGACAATGTGATAGCCGATCACTTGTCCGCAGAACAATGAAATCGTAAGAGGAGACAGAATTAAAAGAGAACTTCCCAGATGAACAGCTGTTTAAGGTATCATTCCAAATGCCATGGTATGCCGATATCAGGAATTACTAGCTTTCAGGAGAAGTTCCTTCGAATTCAAATGCACCAACGTAAAAGAAAGCTCAGGATCGACAGCGGTGTATTATATCCGGGATGACCCACTATTATTTAAGAGGTAGCGATATGATTATAAGAAGATGTGTGCCGAGGGTGAACAGCGTAATTATGAATGAACGCCATGCATCACCATACGCATTTTTCGAGAAAGAACACCATAAGATACTCCAATCGGATTTTATTGGCCAACCGCTTTCGTGGATCACTTCACCGGTCAAATTATGTGATACGCTAAAAGATTGAAATATCAAGAAGAGAAATGAAATGCCCCTACGAAGATATCATGTGCAAATTGATGTAATGGGGATAGATTTTACGACCCTTTCCACAATCATTTGGAAACTTGTATATACTGCTAGCAGTGGATTATGTTTCTAAATGGGTGGAAGCCATAACTTGCCCAAGAAATGATGTTAATACAGTTGTGAGTTTCCTGCAAAAGAACATATTGAGCAGATTTGGAACACCCAGGACTATCATCAAAGGAGTAGCCACTTAAGAAACAAAATTTTCGAAAGCTCATGAGTGATATAATCAAACATAATGAGCTCCATCATCCCCGACTAATGGGCAAGCAGAAATTTCCAACAGGGAGATTAAAAAGATCCCGAAAGACCGTGAAGTTCAAGGGTGAAGGATCGGGCTTCTCCAAACTCGGGATGACGCACTCGCCCACAGATCGCATTCAAAATCCCATCGGGATGTCCCCATACGTATTGCATGGCGCCATGTCACCTTCCTTTCAATTAGATCACAAGGCTATGTGGGCCATCGAGAAGCTGAATTTCGATTTCGGGGCAAGGGAAGAGAGATTGCTTGTTCAATGAACTGAAGAATCGGGGGAGAAACGGTCACATAATGCTAAGATCTACAAAGACAAGACAAAGAAAATGGCATGATCAAAGGATTCTAGGAAAGTTCAGAAGGATCAGTTATGTTATTTAACTCCAGATTGGGCATTGTTCCCAGAAAATTGAAATCAAGGTGGAGGGACTATATAAAGTGGTGTCAAGCACTACTTTGGAGCAAAGAATACTCAAGACTGAGCACTGGAGAATTTAAAGTCAATGGACAAAGACTGCAGCACATCAAAGTAGGGAGGAAAGAAAAGAAGAGCTGCAATTGTCAATATATAAAAAGAATCAAACAAAGGAACCAGCTAAGGACTCAAAACTGAGCAGCTGATGGGAGGCAGCCCATAGAGACTTTAATTTATGTTTTTACTTTTAGACTTTGAATATTTTTTTTAGAATTCACCTTGATTTTGTTTTCTCTAGTTTTTATAGTGATTAGTTAGTAATATGGAAGTCAATTAATTAAATCCTTTTATAAATGTTGCGTAACGCGTGCAAAATGCAAAGGAAGGAGAGATGAGACACCTGTGACAACCTAAAACAATTTGCCAGACCAGCTGAAAAAAAGGGGGAGCATTCTTTTCCCTATACAAATTCTGTGAAAAGTAAATAGAACATATGTTTGAATTGCTGTGTGGAATTGATTTAGTTGATACTGAGAATTTGAGAATTGATAAAGAATGAAAAGCTCTCTGTTCATTAAATTTAAGGCAAATGCAGACTAGGTCGCGACAAAAACTTCTGTCACGACAGAAACTGATGTCGCAACAGAAGTTGATGTCGTGACTTATAAAATTGAAGGAAGAAAATAGGTTGAATGTCACTTACAAAACACTTATGTCGCGATACAAAGAGCAATCTTCAAAGAGTGATGTGGTCGCGACATTCAAATAAAAACACCTTAGGTCAAAACCGTAGGATGACTCAACCAATCATTGCCGCGACAAACAAAGAGCAGAGCCATGATAAAGAGGGGAATTTATTACCTCGGGCATTTCCTAATTTTGCCCTAAATTTAATGAAAGTACACATTCTCAAACGTTAGAATCCAGAAGAGCGCAATCGAATCCGAGTAATAACAAGGATTAGCGCAGAACATAAATTCAAATTCGATTGAACCAACGTGCTTAATACACTAATTTTCGAGGGAATAATCGTAGGGAAATTAATGAGTTTGAGAAAACGCTCAAAATCCTATATCAAAAAATAACAATGAACCGCCGCGAAACACCCGAAGAGCAAGGTTCAGAATCTCATTGAACCCATTCGAAATAAAAGAAAATAATAAATGGGTCTTCCCTAGAAACGAAATTCACTATAAAAGATGGGAGAACGAAGGGAAGAAAACTAACAAAGAGAATGGAGAGAAGGGGGAATGAGAGAAGAAGAAATTAAGGTTTAAACACAAGTTTTATGAAATGAATGGAGTCTAAAGAAATAAATTCCATTCTTTTATCCCATAAACGCCGGTGGTAATAAAAAGAATGGTTGATGGAAGGGAATATGGATTAGTTAGAATCCATCAACCAAGAAGCTCCAAAGAAAAGGGGTGAGCAGCCCCAATTTGCTGCACACAAACTCCAGCAACACTCGAATCACTCTCGCCGAGCTCAAGGTCCGGTGTGAGCCAAATTTCGCTGTGGCCGCAACTTCCCGAAGAAGATATGTGGATTTAGATCAAGAAATAAAGGGTTTTTCGAACTTATATTAATGTAATCTAAGAAAACAAAGATTGTAAATCGAAATGTTTGATATTTGAATAGATTTCCTTCTCGATTTGTAAATTGGCTGTTTCATGATATCCGACTTATTATGTTTCATTTTAGTTTCGATTTGGGAATCAATTGAATAATTTCTACAACCCATAATATGTTGGCCGAATGATGCAATTTAATTGAAACAAATTGCGATTTAGTTTGAATTTTTCTAATAAGTCCGTGATATGAAGTACAATCAAGGAACAAAAACAATTTTTTTGAGCTCAGGGTAGTAACAAAGGAGTCAAGGAACCCTAGAAACAACATCATCTAAATTTTATCCACTGTGAGTCAAGAAAATCCTCGGTTAGTCGCTTAATCAACCCAAATTCTAGAAATTGTTAGATTATCGATCAAGGCGAAACCAGTGATACCAAACCAACAAGAAATGATGCAGGCCATCCTCGGGAAAGCTCGTCATTCAGTATCCCACTCCATGCCTGACAATACTTTAGTTCCAAAGAATCGAGCCAAACAAGCCTTATTTTCAAAATAAGCCACGAACCCATCCTAAGGAATCACCCCAAATAACCTGTGATTACCAAAGAACTCAAAAGAAAAGAAGGAATAAAGTCAGGAGGTAAATTTTTTTTGAACCTCAAAGAGAAAATACGTAGTGCTGAAAAGAAGAGAAAAGATCTACATCGAAAATACAAGTGGAAAGAAAGCCTGAGAATATATTTTGTCTTCAGGGTTCGACTCTAACAATTGGGTTCTTAGGGGTGTTTCAACACCTAGTACCCTAATGCCATCTCGTATGCGGGAGTTATCACCAAAGTTCAAGAGTGTTAGAAAGCCTAAGAAGACAAAACATCAGATTATTCCCGAATGGCGTATAGAAAAAGAAAAATTCCCCGGGGCCTTAATTGTAGAATGAGAAAGGGAACATGCCTTAATAGAAGAAAATCATCGTGGTATCCCAAACATGAAGTTTGGGAGTTTGATTCAAGAAACTACAAGGAGGTGCGGCGTATGTGAGTGAGGAAAAGGAGTATTGCATAACCCGCATCCCATCCATCCCATCCCTACCAAAGCCTAACATTGAAGCCCAAAAGACCCGATTGATCTTCAAGGTTGTACAACTTATATTATGGAGATCAATATGAACAACAAGCCTATGGAATGGAAAATCAAGAAAAGATCAAAACTGCGGAACATCCTCTAAGGGTTAATTGACCCACAGGATATGAGAAAATAACTTACATTTTGTGCCAGAGGATTACTTAACTATACCTGCTGAAAATTATTCAACAATTTGCAGTACACCTGATTGAGTAGAAACTAATCTTGATCTGGACTTAAGGTGCATACACAGAAAAGAGTGCAATTTCTAGTCTTTCAATTAAATTGGTTTTCGTAACCGCAAATAGAACGTAAATGTCCTTTTTTGTTTGAGTGACAACAAATCTTTTCTTTTTCTTTCATTGGGGAGGCTGCACCTGGAGTTCGGGGAGTTTGATTTGCGCTTAAAAGTCATCTATTTTCAATCCATTTTCTGATTAATTTACATTAAAAGACTGATTTATATGTGTGAATTGAATACCACCAAATTTCAGGCAAAGAAATCCAAAAGAAAGTAGAAATCACAAAGAAAAGGAGCGTAATGTGGCGTGAACAACCATATAATGGAGCGAAGCAGGCGCAAGAACGACGCATAAAGATGAAAGGACCAGATGTCGCTAAGCTCCGATAAAGAACCAAATATTCAAAGTTACACGCAAAACTCCAGAATGAAGCTTAATTGAAAACAAAATGAGTCGAGTAAAGAAACTCAAAGTTAAACAACCGTGAATCAATAGAAGAAGGAATATACGTCAACATTCCGGATGAAGTCGCGACATCAACCGTAAGATCGGCTAAAATGATAAATTCGGGCCATATGATGTGCCACGCTTAATAACAATCCCATGGGAGATATGTCGACAACACCGTTGCTCGGCATCACCACGCAGACTCGCGTCCAACACCGTCAGCGCGACAACAATCAGACCACGGAAGTCGCGACAACACCAGCCGCCGCGTTCTGCCGCGACCGCGGTCGCGACGCCGCAGTCGCCGCTGACGCAGGCTCAACGAGAAGCAGGTCGCGACAAGATTGGGGTTTCGCCGCGACACCAAATGCCTTCACTTAAGACATGTCGCGAACTACATGTGAGGCTCCTACGCACAAGGATCAGCGACAAGAATAGAGTCGCGACGAGGGCCTCGGTTATGTCGACAAAGACGTCATCGGGCCGCTTAACTAAGGTCCAAAAATGCATCAATTAGCCCAACTTCGTAACCCTATAAATGGCCGCTTACAAAAAGAACGCAGCTTCGGGCGTACTCAAAGAGATCCTGGAGGCCGGCACTCTAGATTTTTATTTTTCTGTTTTCTCGCTTTTCTTTCCATTTTATTTTAGATTAGATTAGTTTGTATTTCATTCTCATTTGATTCGAACGTTAGTCAGAAAGGATTTAGCCGAATGCGCATTTATATTTCTTCAAATTATCGCCCGGTTGTTTCCAATCAGACAAATTTTGGATTAACCCAGCTCGACATTTACAAAGGGTTTTCTGATCGCCAAGCCAATGTATGGTATATAACTGATTTAGAAACCCGCCCATTGAATTGAGTTACTGGCTAAATTATCTTCCCGCGTATTATTCATTATGGCTGAACTCTGATGAATCGAAATTTGCCGGGTTTTGCTTCGCTTCCTCGGAATCGATCCCAACGTCACTTCCCAGACCTACACCCAGATTGTTCCAGCCTCTCCATTTCCGTGAGGCCCTCCTCGAGTGACGCTGCAGGCAAGGGGCATTCTCGAGTAAGGAACAATTTCTAGAAGGTAATAAACCTGATATTGATGATCTAATGTGTTATGGTTCTTAAATTACTACATCCTCTTCACTGTAACCGAGAATGAGTCGAGTGAGTTATTAATTTAAGCATGCAAAGAGAGTTCACCCCACCCGAAGGAATTTTATCCTGCAGCAAAAGTGATCTAATCAAGGAAAGAGTAAGTCAGTTTAATTTTGAGGATCGAGGAACCAAAAGATAGGTGCAAACCTCTCGCAATGACTATAGTTTAAGGAGCTCAGTTTATAAAATTCACGCTTGTGCATGAAGATTTGTTAAAAATACCCGCAACAAGTGCCACTAGACCAGTACTATCTCACCTATCAGGTTCAAGAGAAACAAATAAGGTGAGATGATGAACTATGTGGTTTACAGAGATCCACTACACTATCTTATTCCTTGGATCATTAGTTTTAAAAAAACTGAAAGCAAAGTTACAAGACAGCCGTAGGAATTGATTCTCTTCACAATAACCGATTATTCAATGTTTTTGTAGGATAACTGCTCAATCTAAATTTGCTATTATTTTAATATTTCACACATCCAATTCATTTGTCTATTAATTTTTCTTTACATCATTATCTTCGTGCTTTGAAGCAAAATCCCAATATAGTATTATCGTCCAAATAGTATGGAGCTTAAGTAACGTTAGTCGATTGAAAACAGATCTCAAGTGGATTCCAGATTCGACTTAATCCAATTTACCATTGTCGACTGTGCACTTGCAAGATAATCGGATCAAAACCACAAGGAAAAGCCGGGCTGGTCTTTACAACATCTTTTCATCAACACTATAGCTAAAGAACCACACTCAAGCTGTAATGTTTGTCACCAGACTGATAATAATCCTTCGTAATAAGTCATAATTGAATAGGTGTTTGATCCATAATAATCCACAAGAGATAACATAAGCCATGGCGTCAGCCGCCGGGGATTAGACAATAAATTTTCGCACAAGTGTCGAAATTCAGATACATCATATGATCCGTGATAATGCCCACGCGCCTAACGAAATGATCAGTTCGGGGCCAGACCGACGAGCTCTTCCCAACAGCTCACACGGACGAGCCCCGCCCAAACAAAGTCAAGATGGACGGCAGCCTCCGCCCAATGTCACACTGACGAGCCTCCGCCCGACCGCTCACGTGGACGCAAATCGCCAATTCAGAAAGCCAGATTGACGAAGCCGCCTAACTGTCACGGATTCCGCTCGCCCCATCGCTCATCGACGAGCTCGCCAAAAAACGGGTCAAGGCGGAATCAAGGAATCGACCGCCGTGCAAGATACCATCCAGTACGCTTCAAATGAGCTCAATCATTCCAAGATGTGCCATGCAAACCTAGGAATCGCTTCGTAATAATCTACCACAGAGCCCGCTGTTCACATCGACGAAGCAGCGCTTCACAGTCACGCAACCCGAGGAATCATCACCCAGTAAATCAGCCGACTGAGCTCCTGGCGAAGCCACATCGACGAGCTTATCCAGTCTACACAGTCACGCAGAACCCGAGTGGGATCACCAACTCGTGCAATCAACATCCTGAGTCTCTAAGAATTCACATCGACGAGTTTATCCAAATTTCACACAGTCACGCAACTCGAGGATCACCAACTGCAATCACTAATACGTCACCAGACCGACAGCTCATCCATGTCATACAACCACTTTAATCACTGACCGCAAGTCACACAGACCAGGCCTCTCATTGACGAAGCCCGCCTGGGTAAACAAACAGCCATACACTCTCGAGGAATCATCTCAGCCCGTGAAAGTCGACGACGGAAATCACAGAAATTCTCATCGACGCAGTCACTAACGTGCCACGCAATTCTCTGGGGAGTCAACTTAGCTCGCGAAATCGACGACTAAGCCACGCATTGATGAGCTCCACTCCCCACATACGCAGCCTAAGGTTAAGAATCATTCTTCGCTCGTGGAAAATCGGGACGACGAGGATCAATAACATCGACGAGCTCACCATCTGGCGCAACGCACAAGAATCACCTTCCCCACTATACAATGAATTACAAAAGATCAATCACTGAATCGACGAAAGCCAACCGCTTCATCCTCCCGATCCAAGTTATGTATAATCATAAAGAAAAGTTTAAATACTTCATGAGAATCACGTCATGAAAAGAAAAAATGAATATTTATTAAAAGCGAGGATCCATGTGCTCTGATCCCAAGCCCACAAGAGGAAACAGGAGTACATATAAGCAAAAAAGTCACTGGATGTGCAAAGACAAACCTGTGAGATCGCCGTAAGGAGGAGCGCATGCATGAAGAGGGGATGGAATCGCAATAGGTGCCAGCTCCCCAAAGATAATCGGAGATGGACCTTCCGCCTCCCCGCCACTGAGATCGTCAAGTCCAAGTCGTAATAGACGCACGCCTCTTCACACAAAAGCAAGCCACCGAGGCCCATCGAGCGCCGCCGATCCCTCACTTTCAATAACTTCATCCTTCGAGCAACCGGCGCCACCGTCATGGCGCCATCCCCGCCAACCGCGGCACTCATCCAGATGCCCGCCGGTACCTCACGACGGCCGCCTACCAGATCACCGATCATCAGATCGCCGGTACCGCACGAGCGCTCCTTCCTCGAGACCGAACTCGCCCGCTAATGAAACGTTCCTAACCATTCAAGTTTCCACTTAGGCGCCGCCACCTCGGCCGACCAAATCTTTTTTTACCGAGTCACCCAACTTCGTCGCCAGCCGCCATTAAGCCACTTTAACTTCATCCTCCCACGCTCAGACCGGCATTGACGCGAGCGCCAAAGATCGACGCGACCGCGGGCGATTTTTACATGCTTTTCGCTTAGTTTGGCCTTTCTACTGTGACTTTCAAATGAATGGCTACCCGCACATCGACAAGATGTTAAGATCCAACATGGATCACGGAATTAGACGCCACAAGATACAGAACTACCGGCAACCCTTTGAGTGATAAGGTCAAGGCTTCATCAACAAAGTACGCTTCGACCTCTCAAGATCAATCCTAAAAAGGGACGACCGCGCCCCGCCGCGAGTTCGAAGATTGAAAAGCAAAGAGTCCTCGTCCCGCTAACTCGAACCCGCTTTTTTGTCTCTTTAACTTTTCCGCCTTTCGAGGAGGAGACTTAGCATTCTCTGAAGGCGGATTTCAGGACTCAAGTGATAGCACAACCGCCAACGGCCGCCGATGCCCCAATCCAAAAGACTCTTCGCTCCGCGATTGCACTCCAAGCCGAGGCTACGAGCTCGTAACCACAGGCCTCGCCCACAGCGATCGCCCGTCTGGCCGGCAAAAGAATTCGGACTCCCCCCACTGAATCCAAACCGGCTGATCTCTCTCAGCGGAGCCCGGGGGTTTTTATTTCACACTAGGAGGCTTCCAGACATTCCGAATCAACCAAAATCTCTCCCCTAGCAGAGAAGCCGCGAAAGCCCAACAGAGAGACTTCCATGGTAGAAGAAGGCAACTACTGGCAACAGAACGAAAGGCACCTCAAATTCGAAGGGCCAGGAAGGTCCGACTTTATCAACTCCGCATAAGGACGAGCTGACATCTGGGCCAACGCAACAATACATGACATTATCCTCGAAAGACCGAGGTCAACCTGAGCACTCCGAGAAGCATGAGAACATGCAAGACGTGGAACATTCAATGACTTCCACACAACTTATACTAAAAAAAAAAAAAAAAAAAAAGGCGAGCGGACACCTCATAGAGATTATCGTGTGTGGTCCAAGCTAACGGAACTCCCGGTAGTAAAACAGTTGGCCTGAAGGGATCATATCTCTGGGGCCATAATCGCTAACAAAGAAATATCGACCCTTCCATGACCTATGAGAAGAAGGGAGATCATAGATCACCGAAGGAGCCCTGTATATCAGAAAATAAAGGAAGCTCCCAGCCTCAAGTTAAAAGATATGAGCAAAGCGACGCTAGTGGACACGTAAGCCTCCCTCGGGTCCCTAAAGAAGACCACAGCCCACTAAAATACCCCATCCATGAGTTGGGAAGGACAGACATTGAAGTGTTGCAAGACACCTTTTATAAAAGGATGCAATGGAAAACGAAGACCATTCTCAAAGGCAACCTCAAAGAAACACACACCATCCTCGCACCTAAACCATAAAGGGTCAAAACGTCAGGGGACCATATTCGGACACTAGGGGGAGGCCGGTAACGTTCAACAAAGGTAACCCCATACGAAGGGCCGACCCTGCTAGGACCCACATTTACAGCATGCCTACGCCAGATTCGAGATAATCCGACTTCTTAGATATTTGATTAGTTTTATTATCTCTTGCCTTTATCCAAAGCGAAAGCAGGAAGCACCTCGTGAGCCGCCCCGGTTGATCAACCGCGACCGAATGGCCAGAGGCACCCCTAGTCCGTGTAGGATTGGGAACAGCCAAAGAGCCATCACCGATACGCAGTTAAGAAGAGAGCAAATCTGTCCCATAGCAAAAACAAAAGTAAAAAGAGGAAAAATCCACCAATTTAACCCTAGTGCTCAAGCCATGGTTCAATAAAAAGGGCCGTGAGAGAGAGACACAAAGAACCCCAAGGAAAAAGACGAAAGAAGCAATCTTTGGAAAAGGCCAGAAAAAGACTCTACGCACAAGAGGTCAAACAGGCAGATGAAGTGTAAGACCGCGAAAGAAGTTGGAGAACCAGAAAAGCGTGACTCCGAGAGGTCACGAAAGAACCCGAAAGAACTAAAAGGTGAGAAACGAAAGCACAAAACCAAAGAGTCATCATTATCATAAAACATATGACGGCCACCGTTTTATCCAACCCAAATTTCTCGTGCACATCGGAAACTACACCCGATGAAGAAACGATACAAATTTCGCCACGCAGACATCGCATTACAAGGGTCAGGCAACTGGAGCAGAGTTGAAAAATAAGGATTCAAAGGCCCACTGGCCAAGCCCAAAGGAGCGGCAGATCCATGCAATACTCCCGCCCCTGGGCACTCAGCCCAAAAGCCGAAGGCTCTACCGCCAATACGATCTTGGACCAGAGGATTAGAAAGTCGTACCCAATAAAGTCGGATTGTGTTTTGCGATGCGAGAAAATAGAATAACCCCCAACAAGGCACGTCATCCCTACAGATTCAATCCGTCTTTATCAATGAGAGAAGGAAATAATAAATAAAGATCATCCTTGATTGGATACGCCCAATAAGGAAGGAAGATTATCCCCGGATAAAAATGTTCTTTCTAAATCCGTTTACCAAATAGATATGGAGTATGAGAAAATCCCAACCAATGGGAGCGAGTCCTAATCACAATCCAACTGGATGAGCATCTACTATAAATACATGACCACCCCATCGGTGAAAGACACACGCACTCTTAGACGCATACTCATATGCAACACATTAACCCTCTAAGCAGTCTCTCTTTTCTCTCGAAAGAAGCGAAGCTTAGGCATCGGGCTTGACACGAAGGCGAAGCCTCGTAGGCCAGTTCTTCCTTGTTTTGCGAAGAGTGCTTCGTCAGAGCACACGCGGATCAACGATATCGCGATCTGGCGGCTAGGCGATCAGGCGCTGGATCCCAGCCTAAACAATCGGGTCCAGCCGAGCGACCCCATACGCTCAAAGGCCGACTCCCAGATTGAAAGGCATGTCATTTATATACGTTTCATTTTGATTGTAATTCTATCATCAAAAACGATATTGTTTATCGTGTATATTGGATAGAGTTAGAGTCTTGTTAGGAAATAAAACCAAAATTTACAAAACTAGGTTTGAAAAATTTTAGGATAAGATGTAGTCATTAAATTAGCGAAGAAACTAATAAGGTCCAAAACTTAATAAATTTAACAAACTTAGGTGTAATCATAAAAGGAAAATTTTTAAACATAATATTCATTTGAAGATCACAGAAAAACTCTTTACAAAACCATTAACATAATAGTAGATTTAATAATAAATTTCTTAGAAAATTTAATAAAAATTTCAATCTAGATATGTAGAATAAGCGTCTGAAAACATAGTAGAATTAATAAAATTATAAAATCAATTGAAAAACTTATAGAAATTAGCAAAGGCATGCAATTTTTAAAAGAACTTAATAGATCGGCATATGAATAGTTTTCAAAAAGATAGAATTATATCTTCAAATTATAGAAAAGCTAAAATTTTCTGTATTCCAAAAAGGCCTAGCTGAGATATATGTAATATGGCTCAAATATATATTGATTTGTAATAATTAGCATAAGTCGAGAAGCTCGACAAACTCCAAGATAAACCCGATAGTTTAAACATGAATGTAAGAAGATATCATCAAAAGGCATAAATGTAATGTGAATTTAGACTTAGGAAAACCAAAGAAATCAATAGCTATACCAAGACCTTACATTTGGAACAAACAAAAAGATAAACAAAAAAAATAATGGGATAATAGAAGATCTTGAGGAATTTCTAGAAAATTTTAGAAAAACGAGGAGAAGCAGTAATAATAATGTAGATTATTTAGACAAAGTGATAAGTATGGAATAAAATAAAAATTATAGATCTAAATAGAATATGAAAATTTTAAAAATAAATGGTTTAAAAAAATTTTAGAATTAGAAGTAATATACAAAATAAAAATATTAGAAAAAATAAATAAATTTATAAAATGTGAAGAAGAAATCCAATGTTTAGGAAATGATACAATTATATTGGAATTATTAGGAAAAGGTGTAATAGATAAATTAAAGAAAAGTTAGGATTGATAACTATAGCTATTAAAGGATTAAGAAAAAAAGGTTTAAAGAGCAAAGCTACAGTACATATGCGATGATAGTTGGGCAGGGATATATAGGAAAAGCGATGATAGCAAGTATAGAAATAGATATGAATAATAATATAGGAATAGTTTATTACTTATGCGGATTTTATGATGAGTTTCAAAAGACTTATAACAGATATTAAAATGAGAATTAACAATAAGTTAAAGGCCAATTTAGTAATCAATATAGGATTTATTGGAAGATGTACAAATTAAGTGAATAATAAAGTAAAAATAAAGTAGAAGATATAGTAAATTTAACCACCAAAGGGGTAGGAATGGTTAAAGCCACAAGCAATAAGTCTGAAACTACTTGAGTTGAGGCCAGGAATTTTGAAAGATTTTAGTATGACAGAAATAATTTATTTTGAAAAAACTCTTTAGTATACCAAAAATACTTTAGGAGAAACTAGTACTTAAGATTTATAGATTATCAAAAGCGAAGAAGACTAAAGAAGAATTATAGAAGCGATGATAGAATATATAATTTTAGAAGGAAATATTATCCGATAAAGAAAATTTTACCAAGCGGATGGTTTAATAGTAGATGTTGTTGAATTACTAGTGATGGTGCTTTTCAACCGGGCTGGGGTGTTTGGAGCGTCTTTGGAATTCTTTGGCGGAGATCGGCGGTCTGCCCCGTTTGGGCTCCTCTACAAACAAGAAACAAAAAGAAAGGATCGGCGGGGTGCGGATTGCCTCTCAGATGCTAAGTCGGTTCTTTAGGTGGAAGAGGAAGATCCAATTAACTTATGGAATGAAGTTTTTATTGCATATGTTTTAACGTACTTTCAGATGGGTGACACAGTATTTATAATGGATGATCATGATAACTTTCCTAGTTGGATGATGACACATAATAATATATTTCCTTGTTGGAGGATGATACGATATTCCTCCCATTGGGTGGGAGATTTTCTTTCCTTATCGTAAACCTATTAATAAGGGATAATTGATGGGCAATAAAGTAGGAAATATCCTACTTTCCTGATTGGTGGAGATTGTGTGTTTTCCTCTAATACGGATTCCTTGGGCTACTAGACTTTTAAAGGGGTGAGTTGGGCCCTTGTTTTAGGCCTGCATTTGGGGAATACCATTAAAGGCCTATCACTAGTAATGGGCCCGCTTTTTAATCTTGACTTTTGGGCTTGCGTCTTGGGCACGTAAACTATTATTTCAAACCACAAGCCAGTTGCCCCCGTTTATTCATGGCGTAAGCGAGGCTGTATCGCTCTCGGATCGGGTGTGATACCCCGCGTGGCTACTCGGGAAAGGGTTTGATTAAGCGGGCTTTGTCGCGTCCGGCGTCTTGTGATAATGATGGCTTCGATTTTCGCGTTTATTTGATTGTAGCTCTTAGCTTCCTTAAAAGCGTTCGTTTGCACTTTGTTCCCATTTGTTCTTGAAGCTTTTTTGCCTCACAGAGTTTTGGGCTTCCTTTTTCTTGAATTTTGTGGAGACTATTGTTCAAGGCGCGGTGGTCCTTGATATCTCGCAGAAATTTGGTGTCCTCGATCTTGTTTCTGGCCTTGGTACGTCTTTTCTTCCCTTTGTCTTTTTGGTTTCGAAGTCTTGCGAGGCTCTAGGGCATGCTCGGTTGGGGTTCTGCATTTTCTTCGATTTCCCTTTTTTTCTTACTTAGCCCTGCGTACCTCCATGGGTCTTGGTTGCTCCTCTGTTTGCATATAGGGAGTAATCTGGCAGGGGTGTCAATTTCGGGAGTGGTGGCGGGAAGTTCGATGGTTGGCTGTGGTGGTTCAGGGTTGCTCAGGGAGCCTCCACTTTCCCACTTGGATAAGACGAAGGGCAAAATTAATGAAATTTGGTATCTAGCGGCTGCAGAATGTTGAGGGTGCCATCTGGAATCTTGAGGCCATGGGCCCCAGTCGGGTCGAACCTTTATTTGGTGAGATCTTTGCGGCCCCGATGTAATTTTGTTGGGATCCGGGTTTGGTGCCACTGGCTGTGTTGAAGCCCCTCGTCGTCCAAGTGCCCAAGATGGTGTGCTTTTTTGAGGTGGCGTTCGAGAATGGCCTCCGTTTCCCTTTGCATCCTTTTATAAAAAGGGTTTTTCAGCATTTCAATGTCTGCCCCTCTGAAACACCACGACTTCTAGGGTGTTACGGTGGGGTTGTTAGTCGGAATGAGAGGCTTTTGGTGTTTCCCCGTGTGCCCTGCTCTTGGACTTCTTCGGTGTAAAGGGGCGAGAGGCTTTTCTTTATATCTCACAGCGCTCAGTAGCTAAGTTGATTATTTCGGACCTTGCATCTTCGCACAAGTACTGGAAGAAACATTATTTCTTTTTTAGTGGCCGTCATTGGGAGTACAATCCCTTTGATCAAGAGGACACACTTGGTGTTCCTGCCGTCTGGACTACCCCCGAGAACTTACGTGAGCTCTCCTTCGCTATGGTTTGTCCTGGTTTTCAAAGGTCATATGATATTTTTGACATTGCTTTGGTCGTATGGCCTTTAGGTTCTTGGCCCGATCTCAGTCCTAAGGATGAGGAGGTGAAGCGGAAGCTGGTGAAGTGCGGCCCGCAAGCTTGTTGACTCATTAAGGTTGGATATTCTGGACGTCGGTGCGAGCTGCCCAGGCTTCCTTTTCCCGAGATCTTCTCCCCTCACCAGTCGTGATGCCTCACTGTCTCGAGGTCTTCCTCACCCAGCAGCCTTCCTTTGGAGCCCTTAGCCGCGAAGCCTACACTAGGAGAGCTTCGGTCCCGCCTGGAGGTGCTGGCAAAGAAGAAGAGGAGCGTGAAATGGAAACCTCCAAGCTCGCCAGAGGGCTGCCCCCTGCTCGAGGTAAGATCCTAAAGGTGGGAGCCTCTTCCTCATGCTCGTCGCCGTCGGAGGTGAAGACTCTTCCGGGAGGCGGGTAGGGGCCTCATTGGAGGTTCTTCCTATTTGGTGGTCCCACGTCGCGGGGAGACACACCCCCCTCTGTGTCTTGGGATGGGGTGACGAGGGAATCGTGATCGCTTTGAGGCTGCGGCGGGGATGAGGACTCTTGCTTTCTCGCCTGGGCTCAGCTGCTTTGGGCTGTTTCCTCCATCCTACGCGACTCCGACCTCAGGAAGGTGGATGCCTTGCCCGTCTAGGAGGCTCTGGCTCTTCTGCTTCAGGGAACCACCTCTGTACGTCAAAGTGCTTTTGTCGATCTTTTTCTTTATTGTTCGGTTCACGTTGCTTTTTGTTTGTTTTTTGGCGGGTGGCTACTTGTGAAGGCCGGAGGGGGCCGGGCCTTTGCCAGGGAGGCCGCGGGCGACGAAGTCTTACAAGGAGCTAAGGTTGCTTCACGACCCTACCGAGAGAGTGGTCTTCAAGCCCGGATAAGGGACTTGGCGAGGAACACTTTCTAAGTAAAGCATAGGTCTGACTGAAGCATGCTTAGGTGAGCCGGGGCGCGGGCGGATAAAAGAAAGGGGCACAGAAAGGACGAAGGTCATTTGAAGATGAGTTACGATTGCGGGAGAGGAGTTGCAAGCCGTCAAAGGGCTTGTGGGCCTAAAGACCAGCGGCCTTGGAGTGGGCCCGCCAAGAGGCTTTGGAGGCGGGTAACTTTGTGGAATGCTTGTGGGAGCTGGCAGAAACACTGGATGGATCTTGCTAGGCGGGAGGCTTTCGGCTGAGTCGGAGCGAGTGATAAGCGAGGCTTAAAGGCGAGCCTACACTTAATGGGGCTTTAGGGTTGGCTTGCTTTCAGCGTGCGGCTTCGAGAACTCATAGACCTAGGTTCAACATCCCGACTTTCGATGGGGAGGTTGAAGGATCCGCCTACGGGTGAGGTTGATGTGGGTGCGAGGTGTTTTAAAGATTTTGATCGTGCTCCCATGCCTGGCGATCCTCGGGTTCCTCTGGGGGCTAGCCCTTCTGCCTCGCCTGCTGGGGCTACGCCTTTTGACTCCTCCACTTCAGTAGGGGCCCGGACGATCAAGTGTCTAGGCTTTTTCTTTAACCTTCTTAGTATCCTAGCCACATGCTTTGGGTTTTTGTATTATACGGTCTTGACTCTTTGTTGATATACCAAGATTCATCGATTAATTTCCTTCACTCATTTTCTGTTTAGATCGATTTGGTTGCTTGGTTCCTAGGCCACGAGGTATTCCTTGACGATTACGCTTCTCTGATATATGATTCCTATACTTGGCTCTTAGTATTTAAGGCCTTCACTGCAACCTTGGGCTCTTAGAAGGCTTCATGGCTCTGTGACTCTTTTGGGCTTCACTGAGCTGTTAAACTCGAGGCGAGGCTCTTGGGCTCTGGGCGCTAAGACCCTCTTGAATTTGTTAAGCCAGCGAGCTGAGCTATTGGGCTCCTGGGCGCTAAGACCTCTGGTGTTAAGCTCACGAAAATGTGAGCTCTACTAGGCTCTACAGGCTCTGGACCGCTGGAGCCCTCTGTTTGTTAAGCTCTACAAATTGAGCTACTCGGCTCCTAGGCACTAAGACCCTCTTGAAATTTGTTAAGCTCATGAGGCTGAGCTGCGGGCTACTAGCGATAGACCCCCAGGTTAAGCTGCGCAAGGCGGAGGCTACTGAGCTCTTAGGCGGCTAAAGACCCTCTACGGTATTAAGCTCTGTGACCCGAAACTACTTGGGCTCTGGGCGCTAAGACCCTCTTGGTGTGGCTCTACAAGGCGAGGATTCTTGGGCTCACGGGCACGCTAAGACCCTCCACGGTACATTAGGATTCCGCGACGAGTTCTTGGGCTCTGAGAGCCAGACCCTCCCCCAATTTGTTAAGCTCATGACCCGAGCTATTAGATACGGGAGCTAAGACCCTCCCCAGTGTTGTTTGAGAGACGAAAACACATATACAAATTTGGCACTCAATACCAAAAGGACTATTGTCTAATCCCCCAGAGCAACGGCGCGAAGCTTGTAAAGTGACCAAATAACAATGTATATGTGAAATATGGTCAAGGTAATTAGATAATAATTGCATCTTTCGAACTGAATTGAAGCAAAAGTAAGTATACTCAAAAAATTGAAATGAAAAAGTATTTACCAACATTCAAGCCCCCTTTCATAAGTGCACAGGTCATACAAGTAATAAAGTGGACTCTAGAGTCCGGATATCGTACCCACGAGGATTGGAGGTTCTCTCTAATTGGAATTTGATCACCTCGATTACAAGGGCTCTTCACTATTTAGGCGACCAAGTAGGATGTCGAATAAAATCAATTTAATTGAAACAAAACTGATTTAAAACTAATCCTAAAAATCTACCAAATAAACAACTACTTAATTCTAAAAGGTATGAAGAGAGTCACTAGGGATGGGGATAATCGTTTGCAAAATAGTTTGCATTTCCTTGAAAGTGCAACATTTGTGAGTTGAATCTTTGGTTGTCGAGAGCAATGTAGTATTGGATTTCTCCATACACACATTACATTTCACTAGTTAAGAGATCCATATTCCTTTTCAAGACAAATGGGTCTAAATAGCTACTTGTAAAATTTGGCACTCTTTTAAGATTTGATTGTTTTCTTTTCAATACTTCATGACCATTTCTTAGGACTAAAAGAATTCTTGCCCCCATAGGCAGGATAATCTGAGCCTTCTCGATATGGTGGTATCTAGTCCTTCAAATCTAATAAAATTTTCTATCTCTCCTTGATTAGATCTTTGCTAACACGGGATCAAGATCCTTTCATCGGACAAGGAGAAACCTACGATAAACTAAATTGATACATCATCTAATTAATCCTCACACCATGAGTAAATTGGTGATCTATCGAGTAATTTTTCGAGTTCATTGGGTCTCAAGATATTAGTCTAACATACCCCTGAGATTCTGCTCTTTTACTCCTGGGAATCTCCATCTACGAAGTGTCACTCAGAGGGCCTCCTGGAAATCGAGCAAAGATCTGACTCTTTTTGTGGGTATAAGCTGTTAATATTCGAACAATTCATTACTATATGAACTCAGTACCAATTATATAAATTCGATATTCAAACCCCTGAAAATAACTAAAAAAATGCAAATCGAATGTTCAACAATTAAACCCCAACCACAGGGTGTTTAATGTTCCATTACTGGATTCAAATCATCACTAATCAAACAAAAAGTAAGAAAATGAAGAAAGAAATCAAGAGAAAGAAGAGAAAAACCGATTTGAGGCTTAAATCTTCGCCTGTGATAAATAAATTGAATATAAAACACGACAAAGTCTCTTCAATAAAAATAAAAATCGCTCTAAAACTACTCTAAGATCTATTAAAAATAAAATATAGGCAAAAACTAAGAAAATGGGCGGAGTTTAAGAGAAAACCCATGAGAAGAGAGAAAATCCAGTTTTAAGCTTCAATCTTTGTACGAACCTTAGTGAAATACGAATCTATACATTATACGACAGAAATATCTTCAATAGAAACAAAATCTGTTAAAAAATTACTCTGAATCTAAAACAAATCAAAATCTCTGAAAAGTGGAAAAATGACAGTCTAGAGAAACCCCAAGAAGAGGCTCTCCAATCCTCACTTTGCCTCTTTACCTACTTAGTATATATGGTCTAGGGTGAAATGGGCTTGAAATTAGGTCGAAAACTTAATTTTCGGCCTTTTTCAAGGATTCTTTGCGACGTTTACGGTCGCGACACCGGCTTTGCATCGCGACACCGAAACTGTCGCGACACCAGCTTTGTGTGACACCAAAATGGGTATTCGCTGACACCAACAATCTAATCACGACACACCAACAATCTGTCACGACGGCTACGTAGCGACGCGACTTCTGTCCTTATTTGCATTTCTGTCGCGACTAATTTTCTGGGCGACCAGCGGTTTTCTTCTCCCCAGCATCGGGACCATAACTTCTTCGTTTTAACTCGGATTTGGGCGTGTTAGTACTCGTTGGAAAGATCTTTGAATGTAGAATGCATCCATGGGGAATTTGTACCATTTATGTTCCAGATGGTACAGAAAAATTAATCTTCAATGGCCTTATTTGTGAGACTCTCGGTTGACTCTTCTTTTGGAAATATATTGCTCATTTCTTGCCAAATCACTTGCTTTTCATCAATAATCCTACAAAACCAGAAGTTTAGAGGAAATTTTATGAGTTTTACATGAATATGGATATAAAATGCACAAAGTAACATGTGAAATGAACTCCAAAACATAGATGAGTTTGCACTCATCGTTTGTTAAGCCCCATGAGCGAAAATGCGAGCTCTAGGCGCTAAGACCCTCTGGTGATAAGCTCAGCGAGGCCCGAGCTATTGGGCTCCTGGTCCATAAAGACCCTCTTGAAATTTGTTAAGCTCACAAAGCTAGTACTTGAGACAACGGGCTCTAAGACCCTCTGATTTGTTCGCTCCACGAACTAAGCTCTCTTGGGCTCACGGGTGCTAAGACCCTCTTGAGCTATTAGCTCGCCCGAACTTAGCTCTCTGGGGCTCTTGAGGCACTAAGACCCTCACATTTGTTAAGCTCTAAAAGCGGAAACTCTTGGGCTCTGGGGCGCAGATCCCAGTACATTAAGCTCACGCAGTGGCTCTTTCACCTTGCCAGGCGCTAAGACCGCCACATTTGATAAGCACGTTGCAAGCTGAGCTATTGGGCTCTGGCGTGGGACACTCTGAGCATTGGCTACGCAGGAATGAGCCTCGGGCTCCTGGGCCACTAAGACTCTTGGCTGTTAAGCAGCGACGAATGCGAGCTCTTGGGCGCTAAGACCCTCTTAATTATTAAGCTCTGCTGACTGAGCTACTAGAGCTGGGCGCTAAGACCACTATTAATTTGTTAAGCTCGTGAAGCTCTGGGCTCCACAGGCACTAAGACCCTTTCGTCTTCCTTCCCTTGGAAAAGCGCGCGTGGCTTTAATGTATATCTTTGGAGAATTAGGGCCAGTTGCGCGACTTCCCAGCGTCCACAGCTTCACTTATAAATAGCAATCCTTACGTGGTGGTCTTCAACCAGCGCAACCTTCGTTCTTTCTTTGGTAGAGTCGGAGTCTGCGCATGATGAAGCGTCAGGGTTTGGTCATCACTACATGGGGTCTATCTGGTGATCGTGGGCCAGCGTTTGGTGTCGATGGTCTACCACTTGTAGGAGTTGTGTTTTTCCCTAGTTCCTCCCTTGTAGGAGTTGTGTTGTTCCCTAGCTATGCCCAATGATGGAACTGTGCTAGGGAACGTATCGGAGGGGGCGGTGTGCTTCAAAGAAAACTTTTAAGTACCGCTTTCTCCGTTTTTTCTTTCCTCTTTCTTCTTTTCTTTCTCTTTCTTCTTTTCTTTCTCTTTCTCCTTATCTTTCTCTCTCTCCCTTTCCCCTTCTCTTTCTCACTCTCTCTTCCTCTCTTTCTTTTTCCCTTTCTTGTGGTTTTGCCTTGTGAGGGTGTTGCGGAGTGTGAAGAAACGATTTTAAGCTATGTAATTTTTTGGGATTAAAAGAAAGATTTTGTAATCCCCTGAGGTGGCTGTAACCTTCATGTAATGAAATTTTGTATTTAACTGTAGCTCCTTTGAAAGAAAGAACAATCTTTGTGAATCACGCGCTTCTTCCACCCAGACCCCTTCGAGCCGAGCTCCTGGCTTTATCATTATAACTTATTGTTTGGCCCATCATAACATTAAGCGACTTAAAATGGACGCCAGTGTGTTGAAATCAAGGCGGTGGATCTTTATTACGAGGCTACATTTCGAGGGTCTTATTGGTAGGCCGTTTGAGGTGTTCGACCTTCAAGAGTGGGGTAGGGTTTTTCCTTCTTCCATTTGGAGTTCATAGTTTCCAGGTCGGATTATGCGAGATACGATGTAGGGCCCTTCCCAATTAGGTCCTAGCTTCCCATGTGCGGGGTCCTTCCTTGCTGGTAGAAGTTTTTTTAGGACTAGGTCGCCTTACTTGTAAGTCCTGGGCTTGACCCTTTGGTCATAATATCTCGTTGTCTTCCTGTGATAGTCCTCCATACGCTTTAGGATCTGCTCACGTTTTTCTTCTAGGAGATCCGGAGTTCGAGCGAAGGACCTCCCTCGTTTTTCGATGTTTGCCTAGTTGATCCTTGGTGATTTTTGATCGACCTCGGCGAGATCCATAGCCCCGGTGCCAAAGGCCCGGGAGTGAACGGGGTTTCGAGTTCTTGACTCTCGCGTGGTTACGTATGCCCATAATACCTCGGGAGTACTCACCCATTTTCCTTTTAGGTCTTTTAGTTTGGTTTAGTCTTTGCCTTTAGAGTCATATAGTGACTCTGCTTGCCCGATGAATCTGAGGATGAGTTGGGGACGAGTAGTAGTTCTTGATTCCGAGCTTAGTGCAGAAATCCCTGAACTTAGGATTGTCGAATTGTTTCCCATTATCAGACATGAGGACGGGATCGAACGCATATAGAGCATGGGACGAGTTGCGTACCTTACGTTATGATTGTTCTTGAGGTTCGACTTCGACCCATTTGGTAAAATAGTCCACGACCACAATGATAAATTTGCATTGACCCTTTCCAATGGGTAAGGGTCCCAATATGTCCAACCCCCATTGTTGAAAAGGCTAAGGGGCTTGTAGTGAAAGTCGGTGGCTCGGATGGGAGATGAGATCTGGCATGCTCACGACAAAAACTTTGCATTTTCTAACCAGTTATGTCGCGTCTTTGAGCATTGTGGGTGATTAGTGCCAATAAAGTGCTATTTTGAACCCTATATTAGATAGGTTTTGAGTTCTTTTTTGTTCACTAATCATGTCATTTATACCAATTAGTATTAGAATCTTCTTAGTTTCACTTATCTTTTAGTTTAGAGGTTATTTTTGGTTGTTTTCACGAGGTTTTATGGCACTGGGAGTTCGATATCAAGACATATGATGAATCATGAAGATTGAGCAATTGTCAACCATCAATCATACCAAAAATCAAGAGAATGAAGGCAAAGTAGAAGAAAATCAATGCAGTAGAGGGCGGAGGCGTGCGATGAAGATCGGCAATTCAGGAATTTGGCTAAGATTACGAAAATTTCGCTTGGATTCGAAAATTTCGCGACCCATAAGCGAAAAATTCATAATCTTAAGCGAAATTGTGAATTTTAAGCTAGACTCGGGATTTTAAGTAAGCACTATTCCTAGCCGAGGAATTTTGCATTTCGCTACTCCTGAATTTCGCTAAGCTAGCGAGAAATTTTAACTATGTAATTATATTGCTCTAATGAAATTAGATTTACGCTATTTCTTGTGTTGATTCATTAGCTAGAGGAATTTTACCATTTGTGTGAAATTTGTATGCCTTGCGAAATTCAGCACATGCTGTCACGCTTTGTAATTAATGCAAGAGCCAAACCCGATTTTGGTGTATGTACTCCCTTGTCCCTAAATTTAGCCAAATTGTTAGGCTTTATGGTATTTTCATACATTGGGTGGCCTATATAAGCCCCCTCCCATTTTGTAACCCTAAGCAACAAATTGAGGAGAGAAATCTTTTGGCACATTTTTACTTTTATGTAAATATCTCGCAGCTTTAGTTAGGGTTTGGTTTTTCTCTCTTCTCTATCTAACCACTTATTTTCTTGGTAGCAAACACCCTCTTGAGGATGACAACTCAAGATATGCTTGGTCTAAGCCTCTTTTCTTTGAAGAGGAAGGAAGCTAGCAGTGGTGGGGCATATGCGGGTTGTCCTCTTGTATTAAAAGCTACAGTGCTTTGTGTTTATAGCTATCTTCTCAAAATAGGGTTGAATAGCATTAGATATTTGATTTGGCCAATACTTACCATGCTTTAGGATGCAGTGCATACTTATTGCTAGATGTCTTGTGGTTTTAGATGGTCTTTACGAGCCCTTTGAAGCGATATTTAATGTTAGGGTTTTCAAGCTGTAAAGGGCCATAGATGCATGTTTTGTGTTAACTCAAATAGGAGTTGTTTTTAGGGTGAGGTTTGCTAGTTAAGAAACATAGATCCGGTTAATGGCTAGGACTATAGGTTCCTTGTCATAGCGAGGGATAAATCCCGAGGACACTTGTTTGCCCTATGATACCAAGTTAGTGACCTAAATCTTCAAAGTTAATTTTTCACACTTCACTTTCGTTTTTACAATTTCTCAGCAGTTAAACTACTTCCCCTGTTTTTGAAACAAAAATCCAAAAAGTCCAAATAGAAAGCCTTACGTTTTCACACTTATGCAAATCATTTTTAGGATGAAAACCCATCCCCGTGTTCGACCCTGAACCACTATGCTGCGTTAGCTTGACTACGCGATGGGAGGAGACTTAGGTATATAAATTTTGTTGATTTTAGCTCGGCCCTCTGCGTGGCACGAATCCAATTAGGCGCCGTTGCCGGATGGTGCCAAACTACTAATGATGAGTTGAAGTGTACTTGTGATCAACATCACAAGTGAAGGTAACCTTTACCTCTTTTTGTAACCCGATTGCGAGGCGCGGTTTCCTCCACTTTGCAGTGCACACTTGCTTTGTTTTTGTTTTCCATACAGTCATTTTTAGTTTTAGTTAGCTAATTTTAAGCTTTTGCAAGTTTGTTGGTGCTCTTTGTTGTCTCTACAATTTTGTAACAGGTTTAGCCTGCTTGATGGGATAGAGACATATCGGGTGAAGCGCATAGAATCGTACACGACTTGACCCAGCAGTGAAAGTTAGTGTACACTTGGCGATACCATGGATCCACTACGAGAACTGTGAGCCAACCCGAGGAACCGATGAATCATGACCTATAGAACCATGAGGGATCACATCCACCCTCCCCAGAGTTAGTGCCCCATCTGTATCATCCCCTCTAGCGAAGATGTAGCGGTGAGGCCTTATTTGTTGCCTATCCCGCGCGTATCATGGTATGGAAAATGAAAATCCATACACTCATATTAGGAGGATTTTGAAAATTTGCACTACCTTTAAGGAAGGTATGATGGACATGGATTTGCACCAGAAGCTAAAAGCATTTCCATTGACCCTGAGGACAAGGCGAGATTTGGCTCAGCTCATTGAGGCCAAGAACCATAAGGAAATTGGGGAATTTGTTTGTAGGCGGAATTCTGGAAGAAGTTCTTCGGTGCTCATAAGACTAATAATTTGAAGAGACAAATTTACACCTTTGCGACTCAAGATGGTGAGAAGGTTTTATCGGTGTTGGGAGAGATTTGGCAGGACCATCGGTGCATGCCCTCATCATGGGTTTGACCATTGATCTTTGGTGAACCATTTCTATGGTGGTATGTCTCCTGCCATGAAGCAGCTTTTGGAAACCATGTGTGGAGGAGACTTTCTAAGTAAGCATCCTGACGAAGCCATGGATTTTTTAAATTATGTGGCTGAAACTTCTAAGGGTTGGGATGAGCCTAACCCTAGAGAAATGGAAACAATGAGGCCCTCAGCCAACCCTAGGGGAGGGATTTATACACTGCCAGAGGATATAGAAATGAAAGCTAGAATTTCAGCCTTAGCTAGGAAGTGGAGGGCTTAGAGGAAAAGGCTCCATGAAGTGCGGGCGTATTTGAAATCTGCACAAGCAGTCTGCGCAATTTCCAATCCCCTGTACATCTAGTAGAACAGTGTCCTATGGCCCCTTCAATGAAGGATTTGATGTCAGAATGTGCAAATACGTAGGACAATATAAGCCACCTGATGATGCCGTATAAAATACCTACAATTCCAATTGGAGGAATCACCACAACAACTCACAGAGCAACCCCCCCTACCTATGTACCCCCAGGGGCCAAACCTCAGTTTGGTTCCCCCTCACAATCACAACAGCCACCATCCTCTTCTCCAGTGGAACAAGCCATATTGAATTTGAGTAAGGTGGTAGGCAACTTTGTGGAAGAGCAAAAAGGAATTAATGTGCAAGCGGCACACAAAAAGTTAATCTTGTAAAGTACGAACAAGAGAATAGATGGGCTAGAGAGCAACTACAGACGGAGAATTGATAATCACGATATTCAATCACCAAGATCAACAAGTTGCTGGAGGTACAAGAAAAAGGGAAAGGTTCCCTTCCACAACGATTACCAAACCAGAAAGGGAATCAGTGAGGTAGGATCATCCGACAATTCGGGGAATGGATGAGGTGAAGGTATAATAACCACGAGGAGTGGAAAAGAGTTGAATCAACCCATGCCAAAGCTTTGTTGAAGAATCCAGAGCGGGGAGAAGAGGTGCGATCTGAGCATATTCTCCTAAAAGAGGAGGATTCAATGAAATACCGCATACCACCTCCATTTCCACAGAACTTAGAAGGTAGAAGGCGTCTCGCGACGGGCATTTTAGAGAGTCTTAAGGCAAGTGAAGGTTAACAACACCTCTATTGGACATAATCAAACAAGTCCCTGCTTATGCAAAATTTTGAAAGATCTTTGCACAATCAAGAAGGGATTAGGCACGCATTGAAGAGGCATTTCTCATGAACAAGTCGGTGCCATAATCCCAAGCAAATACTGTCAAATCTGAGGATCCGAGGATCTCCCACAATTTCAGTCAATATTGGTGGGAATTGCATAGACAAGTCATTGCTTGATTTAGGAGCCAGTGTGAACCTAATGCCGTATTCAGTATACAAGCAGTTAGGTTTGGGTGAACTTAAACCTACCAACATCACACTTTCATTGGCCGATAGATCGATAAAAATCCCTAAGGGGATAGTTGAGGATGTCTTAGTGAAGATAGACAAATTCTACTACCCAGTGGAATTTTGCATGGTGCTTGACACTGAGCCAATTGCAAGTAAAGACCCAATCATGTACCAATCATCTTAGGAAGACCATTTACGGCCCACGACAAATGCAATCATAAATTAGCAGAGATGGAGTCATGCAACTTACCTTTGGTAACATGACCTTGGAGTTAAACATATTTCATTTGAACAACAAGCAAAAGTTGCTAGAACATGAAAATCAAATAACTGATGAAGTTGTTTCCAAGATGGTCGATGTACGGGGAAGCACGAGTGTCCGGGGTACAGAGTAATCGGCTAGGGAGATGAAGAGAAATTGGCCACATATCAGCACCCCTTTGAAGCCAATTGCTCAATTCAAAAGCCATCAGTGAGAACCACTTCAACAATTGGGCACCTAACACCATGGAGTCAACCCAGGCTACTGCAGGGGTTGAGGAGATCATTCTCCTTGACCCTCCTTGAGTAATTTTTGAAATTGAAGCTAAATTACAGTGTTTTCAAAGCAGTTAAGATTCGACAATTTTCTTTTTGTCTTTAATTTAGTTAATTTTGATAATTTCGAGTTATTTTTCGAAAGTTTCCTAAATTAACGGTTTTCCTTTTAGTAATTTTGTTTATATCTTATGGTACTTTGTATTAAATTTTTAATTATGGTTTCATATAGTAAATTTTATTATAATAATTTTTATTTCATATAGTACTAATAATTAATCTAAAAATTTTGAATTGCAGGGAGGCAAGCTGGGCCAAATTCGCAAAAATAGCGAAAAGGGCAACCCCGATGAACTCTTCGGCTACCTTATTGGTCTTATAAGGAGGGGAGGGGGTGGTATTTAATTTTTCGTACTTTCATTTCCTCTCCCGACCTCTGCCGTAGCACGGGATTCCGGCCTCTACTTGCGTGGCAGGTACTCCCGGCTGCGAGCCGAGTGCCACACGGCCCGATTCACTAGTGCCCCGTAGATTAGAGACTCGGCTGCATCAGTCTACTGCCTTGCCATAGCGTGTCGGTGTCCATAGACACCTGCCCTTGGCCCACGAGCCACAGGTGTTCACGGCGGAGGCTGCACTTGACTGTGAGCCATCTTCGCAGAGCGCCAGTTGCGTACTACAGCGTAGTTGGGACACCTGCCCTTGGATTGACTAGTTGTGCCACCTTTCCGTGGTTAGACCTTTCTGAGGCCTTGTTGGCTATTCTGAACCGGTGTGACCTGCGGCGGTGAGCCACAGTTGAGTCTTCCGGCCGGTGTGACTCGATTGCCTCGATGAGCCTCGGTTCAGGTATTCGGTGCCTTAGTTGCGGCGCTTGATGGAGACACTCTTTGAACATTCTGGTTGGTGCGGTTGGTGCTGGGGTGGATTTTATCGGCGCGGATTTGATTCCGTTTTGCGGGGAAGTGACTCAGTTCTGGAAAGTCTGATGCCATGCGGTCACGGGGGTTACCTGGGACATGGGGACTCTGTGCGTTATCAGACACGGATGGGACCCCGGGCCCCATCGCCTGTGCCACTCGGAGGAGAGTTAGGAGGGCCCGGCCCACCCCCAAGCGAGCCCGCACATCGGGCCCAGGCGAGTCATCTTCCTCTCGGCCGCAGCCATCACCGAGTCCACATCGGGCTGCTTAGGCGACATCATCGCCTGGGTTGTCGCAGCCTCCCGGGATCGGGAGGCCGGGTTGTTAAATGAGGAACCCCGTTCAGGGAATGTCTGACTCCATCATTAGAGACTTTCATGGGTCGTACTATGATGTCCAGCCAGTGATCCGGGTTTAGGGAGTCATGAGATTGATCGGGATTATTCACTCGCCTTTCATGACTCAGGCGGCATTGTACCCACGAGTGGTGCTGCGGGTTCTATCACTTTCCCATGACATCTCGAGGAGTAGATGGTCGCGTGTTGCGGAGTTCTCTATTAGTGATCGCCGCGGAGTGCTCGGGCGGTGATATTTCGGCGGCTTTGGCCTGCGTATACAGTAGGCCAATCTGGGAGGTTATAGGGTGGGCCCACCCACCTCGTCGAGATGGTTGGCCATTTGGCCGGAGACCTTCTGGTGGACAGTGTATTTTATAGGAGGCGACTCGCCTCAGTCTTTGGCGTCGACCATTTATTATTCGGACGGAGTGCATTCCCGCTCTGACATTACGTGCGCGGAGGAGCAATCTTGGAGGCTCTTTAGGATCTCGGAGGGATATTAGTTGGTTCCTTTGGTAGTGATGACCTCCTTGACCATTTCGAGGAGAAGGTCCATGGAAGGACCCTGAGTACGGCGGAGAGCATTCCACTACTAATCGCAGGAGGCCCCACTGCGCCCGGGTTCTCGAGCATATGGGATTCCCAGGAGGAATGGGATTGAGATGAGAGTTCGATGCCCTCTGGTTCTATCAGTGGAGCGGGTGATGACCATGCCCGTATCTTTCCATCTCAGACGAGCGGGGACTAGGAAAGTCTTAGGGTCGGGTGGCGAGGGACTTCCATAGAGACGATGTGCACGCCTTTGAGCGAATACGAGAAGGAGTCCGGCTCCGCAGATGTCACCTTCATCTCCTCCTCCACACACCACATCCGCAGCTACAGCTGATACTCCAGGCCCATCCTATTGACCTTCCATTCACACGGTATGTTCACGCCGATTCCCAGAGATTACGAGGTGTGATGGATGCCATCTGCTCGCTCGCGGCTACGGCGCGACCAGGGATCGGAGGTGGCCCGGTGTCCTCTATGCAGAAGCCAGATCATGACGCGCAGGCCTTCCTTGTGTTCACGATCGGAGAGAATACGCCCGCAGGCCAGTGACTATTTGGATCATTTAGGCTGCGGCTTGACGACGACTTCGGACCACCACCACCACGGCGGTGGGGTGTGGTTAGGTTTCTTTATGATTTTGTATGGTTACGGCTTTATCATTTGCCTACTACTTTTGATTAGGATTTATGTATTAGCCATAGTAGGCGGTGAGCGCACTGTATGTTGTATTCATGTATTAGCCATTTTGGCTATATCAAAAGCTATTCAGTCTATATATATACAGATTTTTGCATACCATGTTTTGTGCCTTTACCATGTATATTTGTTTTTCTTTTCAATTGAACAATTGAATTGCTTCAAATTGGACAATTGAATTGCCTTTTGTTGGAGAATAGAATCACTGTTGGTCACCTTTCTGTTAGAACAAATTCCATGCATGAGTCAATTTCGTCGTACAAGTTCCAAGATGCTCAACTTGAACATTTCTCCCTTAAGCTAATTCATACATCGCATACACCGATTGTTCCAATAGTCAGGAATTTGTATACCTCCTTTCGCTTGCAAAGCCGGCCTTAGGTATGCTGGCAACCTAGGATAGGTTTGTGTTACTCCATATCAAGACCAATGTTGTCTTCAAAATGAAAAGAAAAGAAAAAGCAAAAAGAAAAGAAAAAGAAAAGAAGAAAGAAAAATAAAGTCAGAAGTTTTGTTTCAAAACCTTGCACGGTCCGAGGGTGGCGGCGAAAGCCTCAGCCCGGCGCTCCTATGCCTTCATTGGTCGAGTCATCGATTTAGTGTTCGCATGGGTGGATAGGTAGAGTCTAACTAATTGTAGGTGCTTGATTTTCAAGTCACACGAGTCCAGAAGCCTTTGTGAGTTAGTGGTCAAGGATCCTTTCGCTTCAGCGCCCTAAACCTTAATTGGTCGGGAGTCATCTATGGACCCGCATAATTCCGACTTGGTGAAATCTGTTTCGAGTATCACAGACCTGCAAATGAAGTTGTTTAAAGACGTATGAACTATCCTTATCTGTGGTTGTTCACCAAATTTAAGGCCATAGCCGTTACAAAGTTGGTGTGTGTGGGGGAGGGAACAATTTTGCAATTTATTGGCTCATCTGGTTACATAAAGAACCATTAGATTCTTGGTGGAAATTCCAAGCTTGAGATTCATGAACCAATATTGACTCGAAATTGTTCTTGTATGATTTTGGCTCTTTTCATGGCGTTTTCAAATCTCGTGTCAATTTTTCGGCCAGCGTAATGTTTATTTGTTTATACACCTTTTTGAATCATAAACTTTAAAATCACTACATACATCTCCCTTTGTTCAGATCACAAGGGACTACAACGCTTCGTTGGGGGTGATTAGTGCCCAAAAGTGCTATTTTGAACCCCTGCATATTAGATAGGCTTCTGAGTGTTCACGCACTAATCATGTCATTTATACCACTCAAAGGTTCAAGTTCCTCTTAGTTTCACTTATGCCGCTTAGAGGTTATTTTTGGTTGTTTTATGTGTTTGTATTTGGGAGTTCGATATCGAGACATATGATGAATCATGAAGATTGAAACCCAATTGTCAACCACATCAATCATACCAAAAATCAAAGAGAGAATGGGGTGTGTTTAAGAAAATCAATGCAAGAGGAGTAGAGGCACGCAAAGAAGATCGATCTATGAATTCTCGCAAGATTGAGAAAATTTACCGATTGCTAGGGTCTTCGCACCTCTTAGCTTAAAATTTCCGCACCTTAGCGAAATTGCACTCGCAGACTCAGGATTTTCACTAAGATCATTCCTAGCTTAAATTTTGCATTCGCCATCATAAGAATTTCATTGTTAGCAAAATTCCTCATTAGCCAGCTTAAATTGCTAACGCTCAGCTTAAAATTCCCGATTCGCTTATCTTCTGGTGATTTCACTAGTTAGCTAAATTTTCGTCACGTAGCGAAATTGTATGCTTTAGCGAAATTCACCTACTTTGTCACACTTTTGTAATTAATGCAAACCACTTCACTCTTGTGTATTACTCCCTTGTCCTTAAATTTAGCCAAATTGTTAGGCTTTATAGCCATACATTGCGGCCTATATATTTCCTTCCCATTTTGTAACCCTAAGCAAATAAATCGAGAAATCTTTGGCACATTTTTACTTTTATGTAAATATCTCATAACTTAGTTAGGTTTGGTTTTTTCTCTTCTCTCTCTTCTTTCCTTATTATTTTCTTGGTTGCCAAACACCCTCTGAGGATGACAACTCAAGAGATGTCAAGGTTTCTTTCTTGAAGAGCAAGGAAGCTAGCCATGCTGGGGCATACGCAGTTGTCCTCTTGTATTAAAAGCTGTGTATCATGGTTTATGGGTCTTATCTTCAAAATAGGTTGAATAGCATTAATGTTATTGATTTGGCCAATACTTACCATGCTTTAGGATACAATGCATACTTATTGCTAGATGTACGGGTTTTTTAGATGGTCTCACGAGCCAACAATTCATATTTAATGTTGTGGTTTCAAACCTAAAGGGGCCATAGATGCATGTTACCCGTGTTAACTCAAATAGGAGTTGTTTTTAGGTGAGGCTTGCTAGTTAAAACATAGATCCGGTTATGGCTAGGACTATATTGCTTGTCATAACGCCGTAGATAAAACCCGAGGACAATTTGCTCGTTTCTATGATATCAAGGTTAGTGACCTAAATCTTCAAAGTTAATTTTTTCACACTTCACTTTCAGTTTATAATTTCAAGAAGTAAACTATTTCCATTGTTTTGAAACAAAAATCCAAAAAGTCCAAATAGAAAGCCTTACCTTTTTACACTTATGCAAATCATTCTTAGGATGAAAACCCATCCCCGTGTTCGACCCTAGACCACTACATCAGCAAAGAGCTTCGACTACGTAGGAGTGAACTTAGGTATATAAATTTTGTTGGATTTTAGCTCACCCTACCGTGGCACTTAATCGCTGGGCCAAGAGGTACCCTTTGCCTTAATGTTTTCCCCGCCAAGGTCCGAGCCCGGTGGTTGCCACATATGTCCTCGCGGTACGTGCTCGAAGTATGCACTTTCATTTCCTTCCCTACGCACTTAAGAATGGGCGAGAGAAGCCTCATATTTATAAAGGGTCCTCGATGAACGCAGTGAATCTTGCCGACTAGCTTCAGTCGACGCCTTTGGGTCGCTTCGCAATACCATCCACTCAAGTAATCCTGCATGGGTCCACCATTTCTGCCTGCATATCACAGGGAGACTGTCATGCTTAATGGTGGCTCCGAAGGCTCATGTATCGGGCCCCGCCTGTGTCTTCTTATGAGGTCGTCGCCGCTTCAAGGTACTTATGATGAGCTTAAAAGTCACCTATTTTTAGTACATATTTTTCCGTTGATTTTTAATGTAAAAAAAGGAATAATTAAGATGCGTAGATATGAAGAACTACCAAATTTGTTATTTGCGTGAAGTATAAAAGAAAGAAGAGAAAACGCAGTGGAAAAATGCAAGAATCGCCGAGTAAAAATGCGTAAAATAGCGTGGCGTGAATGAAAGTAAATCGCTAACTAATGTCGTAGCTGGTTTACATGGGCCCGCGATGCAGGTCGCGACATCGAAATTCGAAGGAAATCATGCGTGTCGCGTATACGGGACCACAAGATATCGTGAGGTCGCGATACGAGACTTGCCTAGCGAGAAAGCCAGAAAGAAATGAACCGAGGTCGACGCGAGATCAAATCGGTGATATCAGAACCGCGCCAAAGCCAGCAGAAGAAATGGGCCGGTCGATAAAGATAATGATGTCGCTGGATTAGGAACGCACTCGCCAGCTTGAGACCCGTGGAGGCTGAAGTGATGTCGATAGCGATTGCTTGTCGCTACAACAAGAGCAATCAAAGGAAAGATATAAGTGGCGCATAAGATTGAAGCATGCAAAGAATCGGCTGATGTCATTTAAACATATTGATGTCGACATCATGAGAAATCCGCTGAAACTCCGGGCAGATCCTCAACTGAGGTCGCGACAAGAGATTGATGTCGCGCATCCATTACGGCGCCAGTCCGCCGCGAAGATAGTTTCGGCGGTCGCGACGCAGGATCGAGGTCGCCAAGCATCGGGAGACCGCTGAAATCGGCAGCGTTGATCAGATGTCGCTATTAGCGATTGTTGTCGCCGATTACCAAGAGCAAAACTCGAAGGCCTGCAGAACTAAGTTGATATCAAGCGACAAGAGATCGGCGTCGCGACATCGTGAACCATCGATGAAAGTCGGAAGAAATGAGCCGGGCCGTCATTTATTGCGGATGCAGGTCGCGACATCAAGACTCCGCTGAAGCTGGCACTTCGTTTAGTCGGGCGTCACGCATAAGAGGTCAAGTCACGGCCACCAAGAGCCATCAAGTGAAGATCGCGTCATAAGTTGATATCGCTGGCTAAGAGATCAAGTCGCCGACACGAGACCTGCCCGCTTGAAGGTTGAAGTCTACAAAGTGACAAGGCGGCTAAGATATCGGCGTCGGCTATCGTGAACGACCAGATCAAATCTACAGAGCCATAAAGAGATGTCGCGACAAGAGGCCGATGTCGCGACATCATTAATGATCAGTTCAAGGCTGCATAGACAAGAAGTTGAGGTCAGCGATATAGATGCCGATGTCGCTGGCAAGGAATTGAGGTCATGACTTGAACGGTAAATAATACAACTAACTTTGGAATCCAAAGACTACATTGAATTAGGGCCCAATTGAAAACCCTATAAATACGCAGCCTATCCGTAAGAGGAACGTAGTTTGACGGCCACGCATTTTAGAGGTCCTGGATAAATTCGGCCCATTTTCTTTATTTTTCTTTTCTTTCTTTTTCTTTTTTATTTTCAATGTTGATATTAGACAGATTAGATTTATCGCTCTAATTTTCTTTTTATTTTCCGGAATTGGATGTTATCGCTTTGAGCTAAAGCTGAATGCGTAATTCAATTCTTTCAAATTACTTACCGTGGAAATGTTGAAGTTCGCATAAATTTCTCGAATTCGCTTATCCGGCCAAATGCGCTATTCTTATGATCGCAGGGAATGCCAGAGTGTGTAATTCAAAGAATTGCGAACCCAAATTTTCTCCATTAAGTGAATGCTATTGTCGTAAATTATCTTTCCTATAGTTATTTACAAAGAATGCACTTCATTTGAATTTACTGGTTATGGGTTTAAAGTTTTGATCTCAATATCATTTCTTATACCCGTATTAAGAATTGTTTCATTGTTTCGATTTTTATGAGGTCTCCGAAAGTGACACGATGACCATCCCGGAGTTATGAATATTTCTTTTGAAGGTATATTAACCGCTATTAGAGATCTAATGAGCTATGAAGTTTACTTGATAAATCTTTCTCACTTGAAATCAAGAAACGGAAGTTGAATGAGTTATCAATTTAAACAAGCAGAGTTCACCTAAATTCGAATAGTGAAGCCAATCCTGTGTTAGCCGAGATCTAATCAAGGAGATGGTGGATTCGGTCTAATTTAGAGGAAGAGTAATCGAAGTTGTACATCCGCTTTAATTCTACAACTGGTTTATATGCATGTACCCATAAAATGGGTGGGGCTAAGTATTGCAAAAAGAAAATACCTGCATCAGGAAGTCCTCGTTAAAAGTAGTTATCTAATTCCCTGTATTCGAGAGAATCAGGTAAAAATTAGATAATGAAATGTGAAGTGTGGAGATCCAAATTAATCATTAACGCTGATGTATTTTGAAATCTGAAATTACAAAATTAATGTTGGATGGTCAGAATTGATATTTCAAGCAATAAAGATTTGATCTTAAATGTGTTCTCTAAACGATAATTATTCAATTCTCATTCATTTTCCTAACTAGCACTCATTTTTATTCTTTATATTCAAGTTTATTTGTCATTCAAGCTTATTTCCTTTTGTTCGTTTTAATTTTCCGGAAGACCTAATGTCGATTCTACTATCATTTGCGGTCCAAATAGTATGGAAAATCGAAAATGTAGTGGATTTTAAAATTTTCTAGATCTCTCGTGGATCGATATCCGATCTTAAATCCATTTTATTACTTGTCGACCGCAAGTAATTCTGCGTAATATCGCATCAAACCAAACTTCTTTGAAAAATGATTACTTCCTAAGAGATTTTCGTTTATATAGTGTAAATGTTAATAAGTTTTATGGCAAGGTCACTGATTAGATAATAGTTCTTTGGTAATCTTGTTATAACCTGTGTATGTCATTGGTCTCACTTTGAACAAGCTTTATGGCATCGTTGTCAGGGATTAGTTAATATTCCTTGGACACTGATGTGATATATTAGCATATGTGTTTTGGTCTATCAACAAGTTTTATGCATAACATTTTGGCTAATATAAGGGACAAGGAAGTAATACACCAAAATGAGGTCGGTTTGCATTAATTACAAAAGGATGACAAGGCAGGAAATTTCACTAGGAAATACAATTTCGCTAGGTAGTGAAAATTTCGCTAGCTAGCGAAAATTTTGCTAGGTAGCGAAATTGCACAGAGATAGCGAAAGTGTGTAATTTCGTCAGAATGTTGCTGCTCTTCATCGCATTGTCAACACGCTCACCATCCATTTTCATCACTTACCTTACCTTCATTGAATCTGGTGCTCAAGGCCGATAAATGGGTTCAATCTTATGGTTAAGCATATATCTCGATATCGAACTCCTCAAGGTACGCAAAACCCGCAAAACAACCAAAAATAACCTCTAAACGGCATAAGGATACTAAGAAGACCTCAACACTTCAATTGGCCTTATTGGATACGATTAGTGCGCAGTGCCACTCAAACTATCTCAAATGTGGCTCAAAATAGCACTTTAAATAACCATACAAGAGTGTACCGATATGTAGGGCACGCTTTCTACTTCACTTTGTTGACTGAGAAGTAAATTGATGCATCATATTCATTAATTGTTGCATCTGTAGATGGATTTGGACTTAAAGGTTAAGGCCTCTTAGAGAAACCACGTATGATGTTCTTCCCTAGGATGGTGTGAGAGCTCGACTTGATAGGTAGAGATTATGAGTGAGAGATCTCCCAGATTCTGCTCATGGTGGACCCGGATCGCGTCACAAGATGGCACTATTACGCTCATGCACCGTAACATCGCGGGCCGAGCCTCAGCAGCACACGACAGGACATTCACCACTCTCGCGAGCGTGGGTCGAGTTTATTCGGGACTACGCCCAATGAAGACCAGAATTAATCGTGAAATGAAGAGTAAATTTAAAGTAAAGGCAAAGCAAAAAAGGGGTCGTTAATCCCCTAAGGTGAGAAGCCCTGAGTGGCGGGTAAGACCCGGAGAGATCCCAAATTTCGTGGTAAGGCAGACTCAGAGAGATCCCGATCAGATATGAAAGAGACCCAGGAGAGATCCCGATCAGATGGGTGTAAGAGACCCTGTGAGAGATCCCAATTGTGGGTGTGAGACCCAGGAGATATCCCGACTGTATGGTGCAGAGACCCAGAGACGTCCCAAATTTATGTGGGCTTAAGAGACCAAGGGAGTTATCCGAAATTCTGTGTGGGTGTAAGAGACCCGTGGAGAACTCCGAAATTTCTGTGTGGGCGTAAGAGACTCCGCGGAGTTAGTCCGAAATTGTGGTGGTGGAGACCGTGAGAAACTGCACCCTGTAGCGTAAGAGATCAGATGGTCCAATTTCAAAGGGTAAGAGACTGCGGAGATATCCAAAAATTTCATGCGGAACGAAAGAGGCTCGAGGTGTTAGCCGAAGAGTTATGTTGCCCGAGATGAAAACACACGGACATGGTTATCACGCAGACTTAGAGTCGAGTGATAGAGTCGGAGGACTCGCATGAAAACACACCTGACATGGTTATCACGCGTACTTCAGAGTCGGCGCGATAGAGTCAAAGTGACTCGAGGTTCGATACCCCTTTGGAAATTGTATTACGTTGTCGAGCCGCAATGCCTCTAAGATATGGAGGTCATACATGATATGGACTAAGTTGACGGTCCATGGAACTGGCTACGATTGTGGCCTTGGGAAGGTCAGCTCACACACAAAGCGGCGATCAGGTGGCTACACGCCAGGTGGGATTATATACAGTGTTGGAAGACACGCTTACGAGCATACATTCCGGGTCATAAGGGTAGTGATTAACGTCTCTAGTGGAATTTCATTACACACAGTTATTTCAAAGTGAGTATACGAATGGCACCATGAGGTACTGTATGAGGCCGCGTAGATCACCGCGCAGGGCCGACCGAGCGGAGAGAGTTTCATCATCGGTCTTGATCTGATTAGACACCTCTGGAAGGTGAGTTGAAGATGAGAAGGCTCTCACGCCGAGTCAAGAGCTATGCCGATGTGCGACGCCAACTTTAGAGTTCGAGGTCGGGGATTACGCCTTCTTAGCGATGCCTAAGAGAGGATGGTCGCCCGTAAGCGAGGGCACACGAGGTTCGCTGGGGTCTTTCTGAGACACGAGGGTAGGCACCGCGCAAGTGCATCGCTGGCGCATAACCCAGTATGTCGTGTCCACGAGGTATTTCACATCTCCATGTTCGAAGTATACCCAGATCCAGCCTGCGTGGTGACTGGGAGGACAGGTTGAGATCGATGGAACTTTGATGAGCACTAATGTGCATTTTTGATAGCCGATCGCTTTGCAACCAAAGATCGTGAGGCTAGTGAGAGAGTGCTATGGAGGCACTAGGATGGGAAGAGCCAACGCGGAGCGAGGACACAATGTGTGCTTTACCAATCCCTTCCTTCTTGTTTAGTGGCGAAGGTACGAGTTAGTCGCTTAATATTTAAATGACTAGTTTACATAGATCGTGACGCTGTATGGCATGTGTTGTATGTTGCATTTTCAAATTCTTGATGAAATTCTTTAAGGTAGGAGAATGTAAGACCTAGAAATTTCACTGAGCAAATCACTTGGTTACTTAAATTTAATTTTGCCTAAAATCTGAATTTATTCTTGATCTCATGATTTATTTATTTCCACTGCTGAATTGTCTCATGAAATCTAGCTAGCACACAAAATTTCGCAAAATTCGAGATAGCCTGAGCTGATACCTTTTCGAGGCATCGCGTCGGTGTCAGAAACTAATTTCGATGCGACGAAAGTTACATATAACAAGTACTCATGTGCCAAGGCGGTATGAGTGAGAGAAATGATGAAATGGACGGCCGAGATAGTGCCGAGGTCAAACTGAAACAAGGACATAATTGGTATTAAAGGAAAAGATTTAAATGATAATAAGACAAAACACTCAATAGTGTTTGTCTTCTCAAATGCCAAAAAGGGGAAAACGGGAATTGGAGCAGGGGAGATGCAGAGGGTTTAGAAATGGTGTTTTTAGTGAGAGAGAGTCTTCCTTCTCTCTAGAAATACGATCCAACAAATGGCGCCGGGGATAAGAAGGAAAGCCATCTACACTGAGAGGGCTTCTGGTAACGGATTTAGGAGTTTTCTCAAATTCTAGAGGTAGGGTTCTCCTACTCTGGGTTTTATTCTTCGCGTAAGTACTATGTTAATGTTTCCCGGCTGGTCGAGGCCTCGAACGCCATTTCGATCTTTCTCGTAACTCGGGACCCAATTGTATATTTTGAAGCCCAATCGCTGAACTGCGGATCGAAAGCACGGTTGGTCGGTTGTTGGATTGTGCAATTATGTGTTAATGCATGCTTTGATGTATGAGGGGCCGAATCGGTCGAAATACGTGGGTCTGCCAAAGTGAACCGATAATTGTTTTGATATGAACAAGAACTCAGGGTTTTAATGCTCCCGAAATGCTGATCACAAAATAATTTTTGTGAAAATATGTTTGGTCGAGTGATTTAAGTGAATTGTTCGTGTTTGATAATTAGCCCTGAAGTGAGCTAATTTTTTGGTGTAATGAATTGTAAATTACATGACATGATTGTGTGATTAAATTATGCGAATATATGCATGGGCGATGTATTTGTTTGTGGTCATATGAGTTATTGAATGGCATCATAATGCATTTCATATGCACCGCAGCCTAGAAATTAGGTGAGTGCATGACATGGAAATTGAAAGAAAAACGAACGCTTTTTGAAAGGAATTTTTACAGATGAATTTCCGAGAACGGGTCAGAGACGGTCCAACATACTTACTTATGACCGACTGTTTCGGCCACCTCTGAACACATTCGCCTCTTGAGGGTGTCCCATATTTTACCGGGAGCATTTCAGTAGTATAGTTTCAAAAAACAACAAGAATTTTGAAAATGAGATTATTTTCATACATGGTTTAGGCAAAAGCAGTGAGCTCGCGAGGACTTCTAGAACGGGGATAAGTATGCATATCTGAAGTAGATCACTAATTTGCTTGAATGTGTGTTAATTTTTGGAGCATTGCATATGCACTTTAGGTGAGATAGCCCATCAGGTGATTCTGACTCTCAGCATTAGCTTCACCTCTCGGGCTGAGGTGAAATATATTTTTCAGTATTGTGGAGCGCAGAGGAGACGCTCGTCCTAAGAGGCCAGTTTAGAAGAAAAGTCTGGATTGTGGCTTTGGTTTTGTGATTATATACATGTATTAGAATTCTCTAATTTTAATATATGTGTTGTATAAAAGAGAATTGATTAACTCTTTTGAAACTATTGGATATAGTTATTGTATCAAGGATGAGTATAGTTATTGGCCCAAGTGGTCGTTTACTCATGTCAAGATTATATTGACTCCGCTTGGGACATGATTCATATGTTGTACGGGGCAGAGCCTCCTTACAAAATGAGACTCGCCGATCAAGTGGCGCCGGGTAACCCGACATCCACTTGTATTCCGCTGGTTGACGGTAGTCAATCACCCTCGAAACGTGTCACTGCTCTCCACGCCGCTCGCTGGTCTTGCATCCTTGGAGGCTGGTGGCTCGCTTTGTACCCGGAAGTTGATACTAATACCGCTGAGAGGTCAGCTTTATTTGTAAAGGAACCGCCGTTCTACCGCATTTGCCAAATCGATGATGCTTTTTCAAATCGGAATCACCGAGCGTACCGGGAATTGTTGGTCGGTTCCATCGATTCGCAAGTCGGGCTCCTTCCGCAAAACAAGAAACAAAAAGGATTAAGGTCGCCGTTGCCTCTCTCCGATGCCTGCCGTTCTTTCCGTGAAGAGGAAGATCAATCGCTTAGGGAATGAACTTTTGTGTATATGTTTGTGCATCTTTCACCAATAAAACCGGTATTTATAATGATGATCATGATAATTTTCTTAGTCGATGATGACACGTAATAATATCTTTCCTTGTCGGAGGATGATACGATATTCCCATTGCGGAGATTTTTCTTTCCTTATCGTGAAACTCATTATCATGGGATAATTGATGGGCAATAAAGTAGAAATATCCATTTTTCTCATCGTGGAGATTGGAGTGTTTTCCTCTCTAATACGGATCCCTGCCACTGGGGACTTAGTGGCGAAGGCCCCTTGTTTCAGCCTGCATTCGGGGGAATACCCATTAAGGGCCTATACTAGTACTGGCTCGCTTAACTCGGTTTGGGCTCGCGCCTTTGGGCTCACATGCCATTACTTCAAACCCATCAACTAGAAATAGGCGACAGATTACAAAGAGGAAAATTCAAGAAGCATGAAGGTTAGCTTATGATGCATTAGGAAATATAGTAGTTATAGAATTAATTAGAAGAAGAAAATGAAATAATAGACCAACAAAAAGAAAAATTAGATATGATGGAAGATGATATAAGTATCAGATCCCTCTCCTGCAATCTTTGCATTGTCAACCTATGGAGCAACACCTAATAGAGGAGGAAATTTGCCTAGACCACAAGTAACCCATATAAATAGACCTGGACCAAGTCAAACACACGATGAATTTATATATTTCAGACTCAAAGGCAAGACCTACCCATTAGAAACTATATAAACAAGGACAAGCCTCATGACAAATATTAGATATAGTAGCCTATGACCCACAATTATGGAATATGTAATGTATGTGTTGAACACCCAAGAGTAGCGCGTAAACATGGAAACATACCTAAGAAACATGTGAGACCCTTGGATAAAGTAAAATGATAGACACAGTTGCAAACTGGGAATTTCTTCTGATCTCGATTTATGACGCTGGTCATACCAAGTAAGTCTGCCTCAAATCTGTATATAGTCAAATTTCGTCGAATTCCAAGAAGGTCGGAATTGCACGTATTTCGAGACAAATGGACGAATGAGAGGGTGACATGTGGCATGAAGATGCATGCCATATGGCACCTGAGGAGAGGACACTTGGCACTTAAGTGGAAGCCAAGGTCACAATTTCTATCTTACAAGAGGATAAGGCGGGAAAGTGGGCACAATGATACGTGGGAATGCTACGTGGTCGCAGGAGAAAAGAAGCAGGTGTTCTACACCTAGATAAGTATTCTCCACCTAAGCAATTTGTTCGGTGGGGAAGAGGAGAGAAAAAGGAAAAAAAGAAAAGAGGAGAAGAAAAATATAAAAGAAAAAGAAAGAAAGAAGAAAGATTAACGGAAAGGAAAGAACTACGCCTCTCGATCAAACAGAGGAGTTGCAAAGAGGGTGAATGGATTTCACTTCGAGAGGTAGGGTTCTCCTACCAGGTTAGTCTTGTTTAAGAGCCATGAAATGGCTATGAGTATAGCCTGAGTAGTGGGCTGGTTTAAAGAATAATTTTTATAGAAATTGTTATTGGTCGGGACCGCTTCGGGAGTTACAGAGGAACGGATTTGCACTTCGAGAGGTAGGGGTTCTTCCTACCGTTAGTCTTTGTTTAAGATCCGCGAAATGCCAGAGTGTTAACCCATGGCGGGCTGGTTTAGAACAATTTCACAGAAATTGCTGTTGGTTGGGACCGCTTCGGTCCGTAGTTTGTAATCGTAGTTCTCGAAACTGGACATGGTACCGTAGTTCGGGATTTGAGCAAGATGATCTTGTTGTGTACTGTGCATGTCGCTTTCGAGTTTGGAGATTGAAATCTAGTTTTTTGTGTTAGTTGCTAGTTTGAACAACATGTATTGTGTGGAGTAGAAATGATGTTAATATATGCATGCTTGTTATATATTAACATGATGCTTAGTGTGAAGTATGTATTATGAGTATTGCATGTAGTTTCCACTATGCATGTAATATGAGATATTATGCATGACATTGTCATTGCATGTGCACTTAGTAGGAGAAGCCCTTTGTAGGAGACTTTCTATCATATAGCTACCCCGCTAGGGAAAATATTTTCAACCAACGGAGGTAATACCAAGAGTAAAGGCACTCTGCTGAGGTCTTAGTCGGTAGGAAGATCTAAGATGGCTTATTGTGTTCTTTTGTAAAATTTCAGTAGAAAACCCATTTTATTTTAAACTGAATTGTTGTCAAAGTTTTGTAATGATAAAATAAATTGTAACTAAACTCATATTATATGTTTAATACAATTTGGTAAGGGTCGTGGTTCTACTGGCGGATGTCATATGCTTGAACCATAGGAAGTCGTCTATTTCTAGATCCTATGTATTAGCCGAACTTTAAGACTGATTTTTTGTTAGGAATTAAAGGGAATTTGGACCTGTTTCCTTCTGGTATATTGTAGCCCCATCAGTAAGCTTGATTTAGGCTTTCGAATCACCCAAATCGGACCTCTACATCCCAAGTTATGACCTTTTTACTTGGAAGGGTCTGAAAGGATGAGCTGTGGCCGAGCTCTTCTGGCCGAACTGACCTTTGGCTGAGTCGAAGGATCTTCTTGGGCGTAGCTGAGCTCTCCCCGATGAATCCGACTCTTTGAGTAGAGCTAAGATGACCTCTGGGCAAGAGCCGAGCCGATCTCTTTCGGGCAGAAATAGTCAATTTCTCGCAGAGCCGAAATGACTCTCTTTGGCAGAGTCAGCTCTCCCGGATGAGTTGACTCTTTGGGCAGAGCTGAGCTGACCTCTGGGCGCAGCGCTGAGCTGGCTCTCGGCAGAGCCGGAAGCCCCGGGATGAGCTGACTTTTTTGACGCAGCTAAGCTTTTCCGCCGAAATGAAGCCGTATGGCCGAGCGAAGCGGGTGGATGAGCCGTGGGTGTGGCCGAGCTCAGCAGGATGAGCTGCGTAGCCCACCCCAGCAGGGATGAGTTGTGGCGACCGTTTCGCAGATGAGTCGCGGTGAGGCCGAGCCGACCTCCTTACCGGGCCGCCTCGCCGAGCCACAGGAATGAGCTCGGGTCGCGCCAACTTCGGATCTACCATAACTTTCGGGTCCGGTCCGCTTTAGGTGTTCTAGACTCTAGCGGAAATCTTCTTGAGTTCGAATCCGCCACATGCCTGTGGGATGGCACGGTGCTCAAATATACGAGACGACCTTCTTCGGCCGAGCTGACTTTTCGGGCCGAGCCGACTGTCTAGGGAATGAGCTCGGCAATGCCAACTTCGGATGAACATAACTTCCTTGTCCGAAGTCCGTTTTGTGCGTTCTTGGACTCTATAGAAAGCTCTCTGAGTCTAGAATCTAACCATATGCTTGTGGATGGTAACGGTGCCTGGGCATAGTTTCTGAAAAGTTGATCATTGCACCAAGTGCACTAATTACTAGAATCTAAATGAGAGGGACTGCTTATGTGTCACGGTTAACAATTATGACACGTGAATATGCGTGAATGAGGCTATTATATAGCTTGTTAAAGGTTACCTGTGGGAAAAAAAAAAGGACCCCCGGGATTTGGGGTGTCACAAAACAGACCTAGAAACTATGTATAAATATTTAGAAACCTTTTTAGGGGAAAGTACAAGAGCACTTTGGGAATCATATAAATTTTTTTTTTAGAGAAAATTACAATAGAATACTTAGTCTAGGAGCTAATCCATATAATTTTGTAAATCAGATTAATAGTCTAATTACAAGAGAAGACCCTAACTCAGGACATATTACTTTACAACAATAAGCACTATTACATTTAAGACAAATGTAGATAAAAGATTGGAAATGTATAAAAGAATTTTTCCAAACCTACTACCATTTTTGTGCTATTTCAAGAAATTGATTTAATCAAGAATTAGGAGAAAAACTATTTAGAAAATTACCAGGAACTTTAGGAAGAGAAATAGAAGCTCATGGAAAGAATTAAACAGTACAATCTAGGATATTATGATACGAAATCAAGAACCACGGAGTATAGGCCATAGGATAAACTATATAATGGAAAATATTTAAAAGAAAAAAATGTAGTGAAATACAAACCTAAAAGACAACTTATGAAAAGCCAGTATAGATTTTGTAAAAATATATTTACACCACAAACATACGAAATAGAAGAAGAGAAAAAGGAAAGGAAATATAAACCATATAAGAAGTTTAATAAAAAATATTATCTAAAAAGATCTTTTAGGAGAAAGCCTTATTTAGATCCTAACAAACATGTTAGAAAATATAATCCTAGAAAAAAATTATAAAAATCAGCTAAGATGTTATGCATGTGGAGAATTAGATCATTTAAGTAATAACTGTCCTAGAAAGAAAAATTTATATGATACTAGAAGCCTACTTCCATAGGAATGTACTAAAGAAAATTAGTAGAAGTAGACTAAGATATCTCATATACAAAACAATATATAGCATAGTAAGCATAAAAGGTGAAAAGAAAAATTCATAAAGTGAAATGAAGACTTAGAGATATTGAATCTATCTATCTAGAATAGAATTTATGAATACAACATGTGAACATTGTTACAGCAGTAGGTTAGATAGTATTAAATGTTTTAAAATGTAAATGGTTTCTAGATAGATTATATAGAGTAAAATGTACAAAATGTTTTCTTAGAAGGATGTATGATAAGTATAGAAGAATATTTTAATATTAGTTTGAAAGAAAACTTGTCATTAGAAAAAATAGTGAAAAATATTCCCTTAGAAGAAAAAATAGAATACCTAGAAAGAAATAGCTGTTGCTAAAAGAAACTTATTTATGAGTTAAATAAATATTTTGAGGCTATTTAGTTAAAGAAAACTGGAAGAAATTCCAAAAGAATTAATGAGTGAAGAAGAAAAAAATGTACATCCTATAAAAATGTGTAACAAATTAGGAAATATAAAAGCTCCACAAGTAGAATGTACAATAAGAATAAGAAATTATTTAATTAAAACAAATGCTCTATTAGACACAAGATGTACATATGTAATAATAGATGAAAAAATAATACTAAAATAGATTTTATAATAATGTTTAAACTAACAGTTTGAACTGTAGATGGCGCTTTAATCATTATAAATACTAGCTAGAACCAAGAGCTAAATTATCATTTATGACAAATTGTTATTCAAGTCTACAATATCTATTATAATATAACGAGTTTTGATAAAAAACTCTAAAAACCTTAGACATCATGTAATAGGATTATCATTTTTATTAAAAGATAAATTCGATAAGTAACTTTTAGTAAATATTGTTTTAGCTTATCAAGACACAAAGATAACAAACCCATTATCAGGAGAAAAATAACTTCTATAGAATTAGAAAAACAAAGAAAACATTCCAAAAAAATAATTAATAATGAAGACTGCAAATGTAAAGAAGAAGGAGAATGTAGTTTAAAAAATGAAACCTTAGAAGAAGTTAAGAATATTAAGTAGATGATTTGGGTTAAGAAATACTAAATGTTAAGAATTAGTACATTGATAAGAATAGATAGCAAGATAAACTTTTTATGATTAATACAAGAACAAATACAAAATATAATAGATAGACTAAAAACTAGAAATCATAGGGAAAATGTGTTCAAATTATTGGGAAAAAGATAAAATACAATGCATATTAAAATAAAAACTGGAGTATAAGATACAAAACGCTAAAATAGAAGCTAAATCGATAAAGATAGAGAAGATTATAAAATGCATATGCTGAATTTATTAAAACTATATGATTAGAAATATCATAATCACTTCATAGATCAACACCTTTCTTAGTAAATAAACATAGCGAACAAAAAAAAGGGAAAAAGTAGAATGATTATAAACTATAAAAGACTTAATGATAATACAAAAGACGATGAGTATGATATACCCACTAAAGAATATTTATTAGGAAATATTAAAAATTGTAATATATTTAGTAAATTTGACTGTAAATCAGGATTTTGGCAAGTCAAAATTCATGAAGATAGTATACCTTAGATACCTTTTACACTTCTGGCGTCATTTTGAATTGCTAGTTATGTCATTTGGTTTAAAAAATGCACCCTCTGTATTTAAGAGAAAAATGGATAGTATATTCAGAGAATATGATTCTTTTGTAGCTATATACGTAGATGATATATTAGTTTATAGTGAAAACAAAAAGAAACACATAGGACATCTCTAATTAGTATTTTAAAAACTTGAACAACACGTGTATCATAATTAGTAAACCAAATGGCTTTCCAACATACTATAGAATTTTTAGGAGTAGTAATAGGAAAATGACAAATAGTATTACAACCACATATATTTGAAAAAATATTAAATTTTCTAGATAAAATAGAAGAAACAAAAGAATTACAAACTTTTTAGGATTATTAAACAATGCAAGACCATTCATAAAAGACTTTAGTAAATTTGCAAGACCTTTATTTAGCAAAGTAGGAAAAATTGGGCAAAAATACTTTAACCAAGAAGATACTAATCTAGTTAAAAATGTAAGACCCTGAATTTACAGTTTTCATGAATAATAAATTTCGTTCGACGCTATGTATTTGGTCAGAAATAAAGCCAAATGAATAGTAATTTTTGAAAACAAGCCCCAAACTCAAAAATGTTCATAATAACATTGAGCTAAAGAAGCTTCGAAATAGATTAAAACGAAATTATGATATGGGGATGAAAAATGAATTTTTTGAAAAAGGGCAAACAGAATCATATAGAAAATCTGAAAATTTTCAACTGGATGATGAAACGATCAATTAGTTGAATTTGTCTCAAATCTAGTTACCTACCAAATTTCATCGGACCTGAGACAAATGGATTTTTCCCGAATTTTGAAGTGACGGGCGTCGAGTGAACCCAAAAAACGAGATTTTTAGAAAAATCCCAAAAAATATCAAATATTTAAAAAAAAATCCATTTAAGATAGATGGAACTGAAATTAGGACGAAATAAATTGTTTCTAAGAGAACGGACTGAAGAGGTTATGGACACGGGCGCGACACGAGCCACGTGTCCACACTATAAATATCTTAAATATCTAACATGGCTAAAGTTTCATTTTTGGTCTAAGACCAAAACCGTAAGAGAGAGAGAGAGAGAGAGAGAGAGAGAGAGAAAAGAGGAAGCTGCTTTCTCTCTTCGATCACTAGATTTCATTTACTATAATTCGACAGTCCAAGAGTAAAAGCTGCTTTAACGCGATGAGAGCGATACAGGCACTAGAACTGCGTGATTCCGCCAAGGTTCAAAGTCTCGGCTTTTTCTCCTACTCGGTTAATTTTTGTCCAAGGCATTCAGGTGTCCAAGTGAGACATTCACTTTTCTTCTCGACCTCATGATCGTATGGCCATAACTTGACTATCACTCATCCGAATTGAGTGATTCAAATTGATGGATAAATTAGACTGATAGGAGAACATATCTCCTTGAAATAGGTCAATCCAAATTCCGATCCCTTTGGACTCATAAATGCATTCAGCGCATGTTCAGCGCCCGTTATGTTTTGAGACCTACGATCGTGTTTTTGGCTATCCTGGCCATCACCATCCAATTCGAGGATTTTAATTTCCGATGAACTAGAATGATAGGAGACCATATTTCCTTGTAGGTATATCCAAATTCCAATCCATTTGGACTCAGAAATGCATTCAAAGGGGAGCTATGTTCGATGGGGCTTCGTTCCCGTTTGAAAACCGAGTAGTTCCGCTGGTTAGGATATATCTTGAGTTTCGGTGATCCGATTTGGGTGATTCCAGTTGGAGAAGAACCCTAAGAACCGTATCTTCAAATGAGTACAAAGAACCAGTGTCAAATTATGGATTAAGACCCCTAAAATCGGATATCACTGACTGTTTCCAATGTAAACAATATATATATTAATGTTTACCAATGTATATGTTTTCATATTTATGTTATAAGAGTTCAAATGAAAAAAAGGAAATGTGGTTTTCTTGACTTTAAATTATGTTGAGAAAATATGAAATGAGTATGGTTTCATTGTTTTATGTGCTATGTGTTGAAATATACAAATGAGTATGGCTTCCTATAGTTTTATAAAGCTGTGTTGAGAAAAAATGAAACGAGTATGGTTTCCATATTAAAGGAAATGTTATGAACATATATTCTATATATATATATACATATATATATATGTGTGTGTGTGTGTGTGTGTGTGTGTGTGTGTGTGTGTGTGTGTTTATATTAAAATGTTTGAATCCATGGTTACCCTATGCTACAAAGATAAAGTTAAAGGAAAGTCGATCAGCACTTTACTCTGCGGTATGGTACACGGAAAAGGGATAGATTTTTATAGTGGTATAAGAGGATGGCTGCCATGACGTGAAAAGTACGAAAGGTTACTTAATGCATAATGTGATTTATTCCATAGTAATGGTATTTAAAAGAAGACACGATTTATCGGGAGTTTTTTTGGGCTAATAAAATGAACAAGATCAAGTCAGAGGGTTCTTTCATGGGCCAACGGTGGTTAACGGTAGGCTGGTTCCATTGGATATGATGGATTCAAAAAGGAAAAGAAATGTAAAATAAATGCTTTATTGGAATGATATTTTTATGTTAAAATTGTTTCTTACATTGTATTTGAACCACATGGAAAAAGAAAGTAGCTACATGTTTATTGAAATGATAAGTGTTTATACAATTGTTTTATTACATTGTATTTGAACCATATGGAAAAAGAAGTAAAGTTGTTTATTGAAATGATATGTTCATACAATTTTACATTGTATTTGACTATATCCTGAAACATTATTTTTCTACGAATCGCATTCAATGAAATTCCTTAATTCACCTTTTCCAAATGTTTTATAAAATGTTTTCTGGCGACGTAGGATCGACGTGCGCTCGAAAGTATCCTCCGGCTGCTGACACTGGGTCTCACATGACGACCACTTTTTGAAAATGTATAGTTTTTGTTGTAACAACTACTGTGCACCTTTATTTTGTAATGTATATGTTTTAAAAGATTGCTTATATATCTATGGTGTTTAGAAAATGATTTTAAAGTTTGATTTGAATTTGCCAGGGGGACTGGATGTCCTTAAAGTGGTTGGATGTGGAGTAGATTAAATTGTTTTATTACAGGTGTTGTAAATTGGGAATACCAAAATGTGAGGAAACTCATTCGATTTTCTATAAAATGTTTGCCGTATAGAAAGGGGTTTGATGTCTGTTAAAGAAAAAAAAATTATTCCACCATGTTTCATGCAAGATTTCAATGGAAAACGTAACTCGTATAAATGGGTTCAGCTTCCACAGATCTTACTTTTTAAAAAGGTTTAAAAGAAAATGAAAGGTTTTTTTTCGACCGTAGGAGTGCCGAGTGGTCCCCGGTTAAGAAAAGGAAACTGGTCATCCTTCAACGTGGTATCGTGAGCCCAAGATTTTGAAAATGTTTTGGGGTTTGAAAAGTCTCCATGTCCTAAAGACGAATGTTTTATTTAAAGGTGCACGAAAGATTTTAAGAATTTAATGTCATATGAACTTTTATAACATATGCGTTTACATGTTACGTAAAATGCGCTGGCCGAAATGCTCTAGCCAAGAGTAGAGTTCCCGCAGTTGTCCGTCTCCAAATTATGTAATGCATAGATGAGTCTGTTAATGTTCCTATTCCACCTCTGGTTCCTTCAGAGCCTTCACAGGCAGGACCGTCACGTCCTCCAGAGCCAACGGGAGTTAATATACAACTTGATCAGATGGCTCAAATTTTAGCCACAACATTTCACACCCCCGAGCCGAAAGTGTCCACGAGAGGCAAGGAAATTAAAGTAAGAAATTATGACGAGTAGGGATCCATAAAGTCATGGTCGCTAGAGGGTAAATGAGAGGTGTTCCAATGTTATGTGATGCTTCTCGAAGGAGCAGATGGTGACATATTCCCGCTTCCTATTGAGAGATGTAAGAGCACTTGATCGGGCGGAAGGCAGATGTAGACGATTTCCGTAGGGGTGTCTCGATCGCTTAAAAGAGGAGTTTCTAGAGAAATTCTACCCTACGGTTTATAAAGATCAGAAAATTGAAGAATTTTTCAAGCTCGAGCAAGGGACCACGTCAATGACAGATTACGAAAAGAAGTTCTCGGAACTAGTGCGTCATGTTCCTTTATTTTGTGACCACGAGGTACAAAAAAGTATGAGGTTCAGAGGGGCTTGCAAAGAGATCAAGAGCATTTTAAGGTCACTCTTACTTCAAAAGATGGATGGGGCTGGTCGAGGGCTGGCATCAGGATAAAGAGGAGTTTGGGATTAGCTCCTTAGATTGCAAAGGGTTCGTAAGGGCCAAAGAGAGATGGATCTACTTGGACTTAGGGTAGATCCAAAGAAAAAGTCAAAAGGCGGAGGAAAACTACCACGGGCAATCGTAAGATAGGCCGCAGGTAGTACCAGTAAGAATTTAGTAAAACTATCAGAATGGAACTTCTTCAATTCTAAGACAAGAATGCGTGAAGTGGAAGGTTTCAAGGTAGGGGAATGCAGATAAAATCGATGTTTTTACAGATGGGATGCCAGACATTTTGCAAAGGAATGTCCAGTTAGCCTCCGGCGCTGGGTCACACTGGCATCGACAGGCCATTTTCACCTGGTAGAGGTCGGATCGAGAGGGGCACCGTGAGAGGTTCTACTCTTCCGTGACCTAGTGTACCACAGTAGAGGTCAGCCACCCAGAGGACTCCAGTTCGATCTACGACTGTGCCGTGGTATTTGTGGTTACCTAGAGGATTCGAGCACGCTTCCCAATGTTGTGATGTGTATGATTTCGGGGCTTTGATCATGGATGCTCATATTCTTATAGACCCTAGAGCTACACATTCTTTTATTTCTATGAGGTTTATTTCAAATGTTAATGTGGAGGAGTCCCAACCTATAAACTGCAGCATAGTGGTATCTCTTCCTATAGGGGATTCACGGCTAGCAGAGTGTTTATGGATAATGTGGTGATTTTTGGATACGGAGTTTTAAGGTGATTTGATATTATTAGACATCCGCGACTTGATGTTATATTAGGCATGGATCGGGCTATCTAGACATCATGATATATGGATTGTTATAGAAAAAGAGGTTAGGTTCACTAGGGAGACAGAGGTCAGGTTCTATGGGTTACGGGAAGATACTACCTAATGAAAGATTAAGGGACAATGCAGAAGGCTAGTAAGATGCTCCTAAGTCATATCAGGGTGCTCTAGCTTATGCCGTTGGAGGCGAGGATAGTGGTAGTCGACTAGAAGATAGTTTAGTCGTGAGAATTTTGATATTTCAGATGATCTTCCGTGTATACCTGTGACAGAGAGATTGATTTTCAGATTGAATTATTCTTTAGGACAAAACTAATCTCTAAGGCACTACAGATGGCTCCATAGAGTTGAAAGAATTGAAAGTAACGTATGGAGTACTTTGTGAGTAAAGGTTTACGTGCCGGCATTACTGGGAGCTTCTGTCTGCTTGCGGAAGAAAAGGATGGAAATTTGAGATCGTATTGATTACAGAGAGTTCAATAAAGTGATAATATTAAAATCAATACCTGGGCTCCACGATTGATGATCTTTTTTGATCAATTACGGAGCGAGGGTATTTTTTTAAAATCGACCGAGGTCAAGTTACCATCACAAAGATCCGTCAGAGGATGTTCAAGACACTTTAGAACACGACATGGGCATTACGAAGTTCTTACCATGCCATTCGACTAATTAATGCCCCAACTACTTTTGCGGATCTTATGAATAGGATCTTTATGATGAAATAAAATCAAAACGCAATGGAATTAGGGTTTTAAAATTTTTCGTAAAAATCTTATTTCATAGAACCCATGCAAACACATATTAATATCAAAAGGTGAAGATCGACCATAACTGCTATTGTTATAGGTGATTTGTTGGCTAGTAGGGCTGAAACAACTCCCGCACTGTCTTCAATTCCGCCTCTCCTTCCCTGAGAGGTGTGGGCACCAACGATTCAGATCTGAAACACACTCTAGTTTTTCTGCCTGGATTCACTTTATGCATTAACACTCGAGACAAGGACTTAAGGGAAGAGACTCTATAGAGACTGGGGTGGTATGAAAAAAAACTCTTTTTTTTTTTTTCTTTTTTCTGTCAGCAAGGGTTTCTTATTTATAATCAACTCCTAATTGCATAAATATCCAACCAATTCTGATATTTTCAAATTTGCTCATACGGTCTTGATTAATATGAAACAATAAGATCGATTACTCATAATCAGAATCGTCCAAAGACACTATAATGGCCCTACTTATTATTACTTTAATCTATAATCTGTCCAATATTAATTTGTAACAGTCCTAATTAATACCCTTAATCTATAACTGTCCAATATTAATTTGTAATATTCTAATTAATATGTAACCGTCTAAAATTATTTTCCAAGCCTTGATCATAGAGTAATATATTCCCAAATCATGAATCGCTCATTGTAGTAATATAGAGGTGAATTGGGACCATGGACCTGTAATTTCAAGTTCTTCCAATAAATTCACTAATTAATTAAACTCTTTAATCAATCATTTTAGTTTATTAATTTCAGAGTTATTCCACTAAAACTTGGAATCGAACTCTTGTCCTTACAAGACGATTTTACTCAAAATTCGTAGGTCCATTGATTTAATCATTACATGCGCTTCCATCCTCCAAGAAGTGATTCATAACTGTGAGTCGGGTGAAATTACCATTTTGCCCTCTAATTATATCTTGATCCTTAAGTTCCATTAATCCATTAGTGAACAGCTGACTTATAAAACTCGTTATAAATTAGAGCGCTAAATCGTTCAGCCTGCAATTTAACACTTAAGGGAACCAACCGTCTGTACCTATATAAGGGCTGATTCCATGTCCATAGTTCACATTCCCAAATGAGATACATCACGGGCCTCCAAGACACAAGATTGGGGCCCATTCCATAACGGCTTCAACCCACAGACTCAAAAGGCCCAACTGACATAAACAGAGTCTATGACTACTGTGATTGAGATCGATCTCGCATATGATCATTCAGGCTGCACTGCTTTGGAATTTTTTGAGACAAACGACATTTAAAAGAATTCGAATCACACTGTCCATTCTATAATCTTATTATATATGGAGCCTAATTTTAATGTTGTCGCTACATTAGTGACTTGGACAAGGTCACTTCATTCTCAATGATAGTGGACTCCGCCCCAAGAATATTTAATCTTGAAGATCCCCAAACTTCAATTAATTTATTACTGATAATTTGATTTATAACTATAACTCGATCCTCTCGTTGCGGTATAACCGTTATACAATCGAGGTTATGGTTACATTAATAAATCCGGGATTTTCTCGACGCTTCATTCATACATTATGCACAAAAAATAGCTAAATGTAATAAATACGAGCACTTTATTAATTTCTACAAAACATAAATACAAATTCATGCTTTACAGGCACTATCCTTAATACCCCACTGCTTCTAAAGCACGTGAGACATGTCTTTTAAACCCATCCTTATAAGCACCCTAAAACGATTTTGCGTAACGCTCGCGAACGGATCCGCAAAGGGGTTGTCTTATGGCGTTATCTTCATAATGCCCACGCCACTCCTACGCATCGATCTCTAATAAGATGATACTTCCTCTCTATATGTTTCCTCTCTCGCGGACTTCTTGGTTCTTTGAGTTTTCCATGTACCCCACCTGTCACAAGAAAGTACTATGGGTTTATCCATATTTGGAACAACTTCGATTCAGAAGAACTTTGAGCCAGACTCATTTCTTACCGCCTGCGTTTCCTCTATATATTCAGCTTCCATGGTAGACCGCGAGCGCCGGATTGTTTGACACTTCTCCATACCACGCCTCCACCACCAAGAGGAATATCGACCTGCACGCCGACTTTCGACGTCCTTGTCCGACATGAAGTCGTGACCGCATATCCGATGGATTCGTGCCCGCACCCGAGTAAATCAACATATAGTTTCGTTCTCCTAAGGTACGGAGAATGTGCTTTACCGCATCCAAAGGCGCCAACCTGTGGCCACTGGTAACAAATTCTCGACACTCCTATCGTACAGCGTATAAACTGGTCTTGTACACAAGATGGCATATGAGGCTGCCCACCACGAGGCGTAAGGAACGGCCTTCCTTCATGTCCTCTTCTTCCCGAGGTGTCGTAGGACACCGCTTCCTTAGAGAGGATAATTCCATGCCTGGGTCGGGCAACACCCTTCTGAATTCTCGTGATCGAAAACCGAGCCAAGATTCAATCAACATAAGATGCTCGAGATGCTGTGAGTCCTGTTTCTCATAGATCCCTTATGATTCGATCCTACACATAACTCATTGGTTCCAAATCTTTCTATTTGAAACTTTTCAATTAGCCATTTCTTTACGTCGCATAATAATCCTATATCATTCTAATGAGTAAGATATCATCTACGTATAACACTAAAAAGACTACTTTGGTTTCTTGATGTACTTCAGAGACACAAGGTTCATCAACATTTTGCTCGAAACCGAAGGTTTTGATCATCTCATCAAACCTTAGGTTCCAAGACCTTGAAGCTTGCTTAAGCCCATAAATGGACCTAAGGAGCTTGCAGACTTTCTGCTCTTAGCCTTCAACTATGAAACCCTCTGGTTGCATCATATAAATGCTTTCATCAAGATAACCATTCAAAAAAGTTGTCTTGACGTCCATTTGCCATATCTCATAATCGTGAGTGTGAAAGAATGGAGCATGACGGGACAGCCGGCATAACTATTTAGGAGAAAGTCTCTTCATAATCGACTTCTTTTTGTATAGTCTGTACATTGGTTAAAAGTCTCCACTTTCCATCCATACCTCTTTTTTTCTTATAGATCCATTTGTACTCCAATGTGCCCGACCGACCAGAAGATCTATTAAGTTCTTGCATGCACTGGAATACATAGATTCCATTTCTTGTTCCATGGTCATAGCCATCATTCTTGCCAGATCATTCATCGTGATGCCATGATAATGATCGCCATCACTGGCGTTTGTTATAACAACACTGCTTCACCTACCGTGCAGCGTAATTGCTGTATAGAAACCTCCCACTCACGCCGAGGTGCAATGACATCCGTGACAGGACGGTAGTCTCTTGTTACGCTCCCAAGAATTTGCCATCGGGTCGGGTCCTGACCGATCGATTGTAATTCCTCTAGTACAACCTACTCGAGGTTTGGAAGTCTACATGTAGTCATTTTCAAGAAAGGTAGCATTCGACGATACAAATACTTTCTTATCTTATGGACTGTAGAACAAACCTCCCCTCGTGCCTTTGGGGTAACCAACAAACAGACATACTCGCTCGCGGCTCTAGCTTCCTACTCTTCCTTTCTTCAAAGACATGTGTCATAATTCTCATATACTTGATATGACGAAATCAAGCCATAATACTCCATAACTCTAAGGGTGTGTCTGATAGACTTAGAGGGAACTACATTCAAATGTAGACTGCACTGGCAGAGCATATCCCCGTAATGATAGTGGCAATGAGGAGCAGCTCATCATGTGACCTAACCATGCTCAAGCATCGCTCAATTTATTCTTTCGCCACGCCGCTCACTGCAAGGCTCAGCCGCGGAGTCGGGATACACGCCATGCTCAATTGGGGTGATCCTTCGAATCAGACAAGGTATTCACCTCGATCCGACTAAGGCACACAATGATTTAGCCCAGTCGTTTTCACTTCGCTAGAATTCTGAACTTTCCAAAAGTTTCAGATTTCTGTATTAAGGTAAACATACTGTGATCAGAATAGTCACAATGAAAGTGATCATATCTTATAATCGCCTTAGCTCGATATCATTCGTAGGTCCGCAGATATCCAATGCATAAGTTCAAGTGACCTTTGCCTCTAAAGCCTCAGTTGAGAAAGATCTCTTAGTCATTTTGCCTTCCAGACATGATTCACAGACTGGAAGATTGCCAACTTCTAGCTCTTTAAAGGACCATCCTTTAACAAATTACATCCTATCCGTGCTTATATGTCCTAACCTTAGGTGCCATAGGTACGTACATCATTATCAAGAATCTTTTGCTTCTAGGCTTAGGATGTTCTACTCTAAATATTCGCGTTATGAGCCGCTTCGCTTGTTTGGCCTAAACGTAAAGCCCATTTTCATTATTCGCATGACAAATGTTTAAACCATTTCCGAAATAACTGACATATTATAAATTGAAACAGTAAACAATTGTTCATACAACTTAGAAATTGAAATCAAATTTCTCCTGAATCCAGGAATGCAATAAACATTGTTCACAAGAAATTTATTCCCTAATTCTAAATCTAATAGCTCCCATCGTAATCGTCGAAGACGCTTCGCCCCATTTCGACTACTATCGAAAGACTCCCATCGCCAGTGATCCCCTTGGAAGAACTAAGCATCTGCAAAGAAGAACAAATATGGTTAGTGGACCCTGAATCAATTATCTAGGATTGACTATCAACTTCCACTAGATTGGTTTCAAAACCGTGAAATCGGGAATTTACCTTTCTTTTTCTCCTTCGCCGGAGAGACACTTGTTACTCTTCCAATGCCCATCACCCGCAAAGGGAAACATTTTCTTGCTTCTTTCGGGAGCCCTTCTTCTTCATCGATTGTCTGGGAGCACCGCTTTTCTTTGGTCTTCCCCGCAGAGGCACTCCTTAGCTGTTCTTCCTCTTCTTCTGCTGTTAAGAGGATGAGGCCTTGGTTTCTCAGCAACATTTGCTTCAGCCTTTGATTCCTTGTCGAGATAGCTCTCAAGGTTTGCAATTCATTCAAAGAAAATGGATTATATCAGAGTCCGTACCTTGTTCATACTACAGTTGCCGTGAATCAAGAACCGTGATGGTAGTGAACTGTGATTATACTTACTCGCGCTCATCTATTACGGCCCGTGGCAGCCTTCCGCTTCATTTATATAATTAGCTGCTGTTCAGAACATGGTCACGTATCAGAGTAATCTTTACTCATCTTCAGATTCATATAAAATTTTCTAGTAGCTTCATGACGCGATCGTCGATTGTTTCACATGTTTCTTGAGGGAATCCATAATCTCACGGCGCTTCCATCCCTCTCATGTTTTAGCCTAAGCACGTCTGACATGTTGGCTAGCATATAAGCCCGGGCTTTGTTATTGGCTTGAATCCAACGTTCATATGGTTCTCAGACACTACACGAATGCAGATTCGCCGCAGTTCCGCAGACATTCCCGCTGAGAACAAATCTATTGTTCTCAGACCAGCACGATATTAACATTACTTTTCCACTTTTTACAAAATTATCGTTAAGGATTCATTCCATGAGCAAAGCAATTATGGGTTCGAGAAAGACATTATCACGAATTAAATAAAAACGATTTATTATAATACAAAGCAGAAGAAACATCAAATATATTTTGAATAGCAACGTGATGCATGAATGCATAGAAATTAAAACACATAAAATAAAAACATTTTAATCTAAGGTAAAAGAATCCTACACATCCTACTGAGGGTAGGTCATACTTAATATAAATTAAATTGAGATTATTCTAAATTAATAAATGAGACTCAAAATATCTCATATTTTCCCTCATTTATTAACTACCTTTATTTCGGTCAAGATACAATTAACCATTTAATTGTATCTTCTTGAGTGTGACCTATCGTTTCAGGTTTTAACAACTTAACCCAAGATTGCCGCCGTAGGGTAGGTCAATCTTGGAATACATCATCCAAACCCTGTTGCATAGGAAGTGCAACGGCGTGATATTAGCCCAGTGACACCTCCGTAGGGAGACATAATCACAAGGCTACCAGGCGCCACCTAAAACCTCACGGTGTTGACTAACGATGTAGAGACCGTGAGGGTTACTGTCACACGCCCTTCTCCCACTCAATATTTTAAACTTATGTGTTTTCTAGTTATAAACATCATATGCTTTGCAATTCTAGCAAATTATTATATCCTATATAATTAATTACTAGGTGACAAAAACGCAATTCTATTAAATAGGCGTATAGAGTTCAATTCCACTGGGCTCAGTTTATTAGTTAAAACTAATCCAATCTAATTGGGCCTAATCCAGTCAGGGTAAACCTTCCCAGCCTCCCAGTGTAAAGGGCCTAATTAATTCAACTTTTAAGTCCAAACATATTTGGGCCTATTGTTTATTTACCATCTTTTTAACAAAATCAATCATTTTATTAAATTGGAATAATCTAGGGTTAAACGTGGCTCAACTATTGACCTGTAAGCCTAAATTAAATTAAATTGAAATTACCAAGTTTAACTATTAAACTATATCCATTATTTAATTTATTATTCAGCGGCAAATAAACAAACATTCCTAGTAGAACATGTTTCTAAAGGATGGTATGCATGATAAATATGGTAGGTATTCATGTATGATATGTTATATGGATGGTGCGTTATTCAATTGCATCTCATACATTTGATAACATAAAGTAAATAAATAAATAAATAAAAAGCTTTGGCCAGTGTTTCGGGGTATTTCATAATTACAACCTTGAAAATAATGGAAAAAATTAAAATTTACAATGGGCTTCTTGCAATTACATAATCTGTGTCGTCTGATCTTCATGTCCAAGCCCGTTGTGTAATTTCCATTCACCAATACAAAAAAAAAAAATTACAAAAATCCTATGCCAATAATGGTCACAAGATCTAGGGAAAATAAGAAACCTAACTCAAAAACACCATATAATTAACTAATTCCTCATCCATCCATACACAAACACACAAATAATCACATTAAAATATGCCATCGCCCACTCATGCATGAATCAAGAAAACAATTTTCTTAACATAATAAAATATATATATATATATATATATATATATATATATATATATATATATATATATATATATATGCATTTATATGGACTGCTTCGATACTGCCATGGAAATAAAATCAAAATGCAGCGGAATTAGGTTTTAAATTTTTCGTAAAATCTTATTTTCTCGTGAACCCATGCAAACACATTATCGCGCGTGAAGATCGATTTATACCTATTGTTATAGGTGATCGGTCGCCAGTAGGCCGAAACAACCTCTCAGATCATATCTTTCTAATTCGCCTCCTTCCTTGAGGTGTGTGGCACCAACGACCAGATCTGGAACAATACACTCTAGTTTTTCCGGCTGATCTACCTTGCGACTAACACATGAGACAAGGGATTCTAAGGGAAGAGACTCTCAGGAGACTAGTATGAAAACTCCTTTTTTTTTTTCATTGGGGCAAGGGTTTCTTATTTATAATCAACTAAATGCATAAATATCCAACCAATTTGGATATTTTCAAATTTGCCCATACGGTCTTCTCGACATTATGAAACAACAGACCGATTACTCATAATCAGAATCGTCCAAGATAATTTGTACAAATTCTACTTATTACTTTTAATCTATAACTGTTCAATATTAATTTGTAACAGTCCTAAATAATACTCTTAATCTATAATCAATTCCGCCCTCCTTCCTTGAGGTGTGTGGGCACCAAACTATCTGTAGATCCGAACAATACACTTAGTTTTTCTCGCCTCGGATCTACCTTGCGTACTCAACACATGAGACAAGGGATCTCTAAGGGGGAAGAGACTCTAGGAGACTAGGCAATAAAAACTCCTTTTTTTTTCTCCTTTTTTTTTCATCAGCAAGGGTTTTATTTATAATCAAACTCCTAATTGCATAAATATCCAAACCAGCTTTGATATTTCAAATTTGCCCCATACGGTCTTGATTAATATTAAATAGTCGGGATCGATTACTCATAATTCAGAATCGTCAGTGATTAATTTGTAATACCCTACTTATTACTTTTAATCTATAATTATCCAATATTAATTTGCAATGGGCCTCAATTAATACTTTAATATATAATCGTCTAATATTAATTTGTACAAATCTAATTAATATGTAAATCGCCTGTAAAATTATTTTCCAAGCCTTGATCATAGAGTGTAATATATTCCAAAATCATGAATCGCTCATCGTAGTAATATAGGAGGTGGAATCGGGACCCATGGACTGTACTTTCAAGTCTAACAAATTCAATAATTAATTAAACTTTAATCAATCATTTTAATTTATTAATCTCGCAGTTATTCCACTAAAAACTTGAATCAACTGTCTCCTTACAAAGATTCATTTTACTCCTTTAAATCAGAGTGTCCATTGATTTAATTGGTCACATGCGCTTCTATCCTCTGCTAAGTGGTTCATAACTGTGAGTCGGTGAAATACTATTTCAGCTTCTAATTATATCTTGATCCTAAGTTCATTAATCCATTAGTGAACAGCTAATTTATAAACCGTTATAAATTAGAGCTAAACTGCTCAGCCTAACTAACACTTAAGGGAACCAATCGTCCACCTTCCATAGAAGGGTCGGACTCCATGTCCATAGTTCACATTCTCAACAAGACATCAATGGGCCTCAAGACACAAGTATTGGGCCCATTCCATAACTAGTTTTAACTCCATGACTCAAAAAGGCCCAAACTTGACATAAACAGAGTCTATGACTACTCGTGATTGAGACTGATCCGCATATGATCATCTAGCGGCGCCGTTTGAATCTCGAGACAACCTGCATTTAAAAGAATCTCGAAACTCCACCTTGGTCCTCATTCCTCTATATAATCTTATTATATATGGAGCCTCCACTTTAATGTCGCCACATTAGTGACCCGGATTAAGGTCACTTCATTCTCAATGATAGCAGACCGCCCCAATAATATTTAATTTGAAGATCCCCAAACTTCAATTACTTATTACATAATTTGATTTATAATCCATAACCTTGATCCTCTGTGTATAATCATATACACCGAGTGTTATGTGGTTACATTAATAAATCTGGGATTTTCCACGTTTCATTCATACATTATGCACAAAAATAGTTAAATGTAATAACATGACACTTTTATTAATTTCATAAAACATAAATACAAATTCATGCTTAAGGTGGCACTATCCTCTAACACTTTCAACCTTATTTAGATCACTTTGTTATAGTATCTATTGATGACATTTTGTCTATTCAGGCAGAATGGGTCAAGTGAGGAGCATTTGAGAGTTGTTTCACACATTCCGAGGGAAAATCTGAATGATGCAATTCAATAAATGCCAAATTTTGTTAGATAGTTTGCCTTTCAGACATGTGATTTCAAATGGTGGGGTTTCATCGATCTCAAAGATCGAGGCAATCATGGAACTGGAAACCACCTACAACGTGACAGATAATGGTTTTCGGGTTTGGCGGTGTACTATCGAAAGTTTGTTGAGGGGTTCGCTAGTTACTCCTTTGACTAAAATTGGATAAGGAAAGAGGAAAAGTTTGTATGGTCGAGGTATAAGCCGAAGAAATCACGAACTAAAATAAATTGACCTCACCGCTTCATACCTCCATCAAGGCATAATGGATATACGTTGTATTGTGACAAGCCTGTGAAGGGCTTAGGGTGTGTGTTAATGCAACATGAAAATGTGATATATATGCTGAGACAATTGGAAGAAGCATGAGCGCACTATCCGACACACGACCTAGAGCCGGTCGTAGTCTTTATCCTGATATGGAGGCATTACGATATGGATTCCATGCAGAATTTTTAGAGATTACAAGAGTCTCGTGATTTATTCACATAGTAGAGTTAAATATGAGACAGAGGAGATGGGTTGAGCTCATTATGGATTATGAGTGCACTATTGAGTACCATCCGGGAAAAGCTAATGTGGTGGCTGATGCTCTTAGTAGGAAATCTACGAGTTCCATATCTCACCTAAAGGTTGTGTACCTTCCTAGACTTGTGGAATTGAGGTCTTTAGGTGTGAGACTAGGAGTTGACAGATAATGGAGCTTCACTAGCTACATTTCATGTTTGTCCCATCGATAGATAGATAAGGAGGGGTGTGAATTGTAAGACCTTGAATTTGATAGCTTCATGAATAGTAAATTTCTTTTTCGACAGGTTGCGTATTTGGTCGAACAAGCCAATGAATAGTAATTTTCAAAAATAAGCCCCAAAATAAAAATGTTCAGTAATAATGTATTGAGTCTAAAGAATAAAATGCATTAAAACGTAGCTCATGTTAAGGGGTGAAATGCAATTTTTCTCAAAAAGGGTAAACTAATTTGCCAAAGCAAAAATCTGAAATTTTTCTAGATCTCTATTGATGAAACGGATCACCGCTGAATTCGCCTCACGAAATCTGGCTACTTCCAGTCGAATTCTCACCGGATTCCGAGATGCAGGATTTTTCACGACTTCAAGGCTGATGAAGGCCGAAAGGGATTCCAAAAATGAGATTTTTAGAAAAACTCAAAAAATATCAAATATTTAAAGAATGTCAATTTAAGTATAGATGGAAACTAAAATCAGGACTAAATAAATTTTTCGGCGAGAATGGAATTGGCAAGTGATACGTGGCACAACGTGAGCCACGTGTCCACACTATAAATATCTTAAAATATCTAACATGGCCAAAAAGCTCTCATTTTGGTCTAAGACCAACCCATAAGAGAGAGAGAGAGAGAGAGAGAGAGAGAGAGAGAGAGAGAGAGAGAGAGAGAGAGAGAGAGAGAGAGAGACAGAGAGAAGAGGGAAGCCAAGTTTCTTCGATTCACTGATTTCGTCTGGGCCGTAGTCTGATAGTCCAAGAGTTGTGCCGTTTCACATGCCAACGAGCTAATACAGGGTACCGGGAATTGGCAAGATTCCTCTTAAGGTTCAAAGTTCGGTTTTCATGAAAACCGAGAAAGGCAAAGGTCTCTGAAACCACGCCATTTGGAGGTAGGGTTTTTCTCCTACTCGCTAATTTTTTTCATGGGTACGTGGTGTGTCCAAGTGGAGATGTCGCCCGCTTTTCTTCTTTAATTTAAGGAATTTATTTTGCCCATAACTTGACCTTCACTCATCCGAATTGAGTGATTCAAATTGCTGGATAAACTAGACTGATAGGAGAACATATCTCCTTGAAATAGGTCAATCCAAATTCACCCCTTCGACCTCGTAAAGATTCAAAGGTATGCTCGTAGTTTTCCTATGTATCGAGACTCCATGACCTGTGAGCTTTGGCCATAACTCGCCATCACTCATCCGACTGAGGATTTAAATTGTTGGATAACTAGATTATAGGAGACCATATTTCCTTGAAATAGGTCTATCCAAATTCCGACCCATTTGGACTCAGAAATGCATTCAAAGGGGAGCTATGTTCAGACAATTTCTGGTCCTGTTTGAAAACGAGTAGTCCCGGTTGTTTAGGATATATCTTGAGTTTTGGCGATCCGATTTGGGTGATTCTAGTTGGAGAAGAACCCTAAGAACCGTATCTTCAAATAAGTACAAAGAACCAGTGTCAAATTATGGATTAAGACCCCTCAAATTGGGTATCACAGATTGTTTCAAAGAAACAGATTAAATTGACTGGGATTTGGAATGAAAAGGCCATAACTTCTTCGTCCTAACCTGTTTTGGTGTTCTGGACTCTATGGAAAGCCCATTGAATCAAGATTCTAGCCATTCTATGCAGAGGATATTTAATGATCAGAACATGTTGAAATTTCTATGTTTTACCATGTGTAGTTGTTTGTTATGTCTATGAATAGGTTGTTTTGGAGAAGGACTATTTCATGGCATGTGGTGGGCTATTGTATGGGGTAATAATTTTCATGAGTTAACATAAGAAAAGCATGAGAAACAAAAGAGGTTGAGTTTAATTGATTTTAATCAATTGGAAGTGATTAAATGCTTAAGGGTTGCTGGAAAGTATATTATAGTGAATGGTTTAATTGAACATGATTAAGGTATGGATGTTAATGGATTTTATAGATACGTGACTGTAGCAGGAAAGTGATTAAGGGACAAGGGTGAGGTGGAAAGTTTTTGTTTAAAGGAGGAAAAAGGATTAAATAACTAAGGTGAGAGAAAATGTAAATGTTTATATATATATATATATATATATATATATATATATATTAATGTTACTAATGTATATGTTTTCATATTTATGTTATAAATGTTCAAATGAAAAAAAGGAAATGTGGTTTTCTTGACTTTAAATTATGTTGAGAAAATATGAAATGAGTATAGTTTTTATAGTTTTATACATGTGTTGAAAATATATGAAATGAGTATGGTTTCCATAGTTTTGTTAAAGCATGCCGAAAAATGAAATGATTATGGTTTTCTATAGTTTTATAAAGTATGATTTATGGTTTCATTAACGGGAAATGTTTATGAACATATATTTCTATATATATATATATATATATATATATATATATATAGGTAGTATATATATATATATATATATATATATATATATATGTTTATATGAAAATGTTTGAATCCATGGTTACCTCTATGTTACAAAGATAAAGTTAAAGGAAAAGTTTCCATCAAAGTACTTTACGGTGCATGGTACATGTGAAAGGGTTAGGGATTGTTTTATAGAGGGAAGGGAAGAGTGATGGTTATTTCCAATGAGTCGGAAAAGTACAAAAAAGGTTACTAAATACATAATGTGGGATTTATTCCATAGTAAATGGTATTTAAAAGAAAGGTACGATTTATCGGAGGTTCATTTTTAGGCCATCTGCGACTGTAAGACTGCTTCCTCGTAGGGTTCTTCATGGCCAACGGTGGTTAACGCAGGCTGGTTCTATCGATATGATTAATTCAAAAAGAAGTACAAAGCAGAAGTAAATGTTTATTGAAATGATATGTTTATACAATTGTTTTACTCATCAGATCTAACCACAAGGAAAAAGAAAGTAAAGTAAATGTTTATTTAAACGATATGTTTATACAATTGTTCACACATCACATTTGAACTACATGGAAAAGAAAGTAAAGTACATGTTTAATCGAAATGATACGTTTATACAATCGTTTTTACATTGTATTTGCCTATATTCGAAACATTATTTCCTATGAATCATACCTCACTGAGCTCCTTTAGCCTACATTTTTCCAAATGTTTTATAAAATGTTTTCAGGGGCGTAGACGACGCGGTTGCTCGAGCATCCTTCAGCCAATGGTATTTCGCCTCACGTGACGGTACTACCTTTGAATGTATAGTTTTGTTGTAAATAACTACTTGTGCACCTTTATTTTGTAATGCATATAAGTTTTAAAAAGATTGTTATATATCTATAGCGTGCTTAGAAAATGATTTTAAAGTTTGATTTGAAATTTGCTGTGGTGGGACGGATGTCCTATGGTTGGATGTGAGCAATTAAATTGTTTTATTACAAAAGTTGTAAATTGGGAAATGTCTGAAAAACAGAGGAAGCTCTGCCCAATTTTCTATAAAATGTTGGTTATAAAAGGGTTTGATATTTGAAAGAAAAGAAAAAATTGAACACCATGTTTCGTAAGATTTTAATGGAAAACGAATTCATGTAAATGGGTTCGGCCGCACGGATTCGCTAAAAAAGTTTAAAAGACGAAAGGTTTTTTCGAACTGTGAGGAGGCCAGAGGGTCCTCGTTAGGAAAAGGAAACCCGGGTTGGGTCCCTTTAGAAAAGATTAAAACTATAGTAACGAATTTACCACCTTTAGCACTACCACTAATAGATGATTATTTAATAATAGAAACTGATGGATGTAGTTTAGTATGGGGAGTTGTACTTTTAGCAAAACCCCATAAATATTAAGAAAAGAAAACAGAAAATTTTTGTAGATATACTAGTAGAAAATATAAGGAAAAAAGAAAGATAAGTAGCATAGATGCAAAAGTACTAGCAATAATATATGCTTTAGATAATTTTAGGATTTTTATAATTTCAAAAAAGGAAATTACCATAAGAACATATTGTGAAGCAATAGTAAAATTCTATAAATAAAAAAATAAAAAAAGATCTTCTCAAAGAAGATGGTTGAATTTTACAAAAAGGATAATTAACACATGTATAAAAATAGAAATAGAACATATAAAAGGTAAAGACAATAGCTTAGCAGATTCTTTGAGTAGACTAATAAGTTAATTTTTTGTTACAGATAGATAAGCAGATAATAGGAATTATTCCTGCCTATACACCGAATAAGGTACTTAAAATGGATTTAATTATGGAAAGCATTCTCTTAAGGCATATCCTAAAAGTAACATAACTTTTAATTTGCTACCACATGTAAAATTAGAAGAAGAACATAAATGCATAATAGATAATCTATGGATCAGTTTTAATCAATTATTTAACAATCAAATTAATAAAATCTGATAGAAAATATTTATAACATGTTTAATAGTTTATTTGAATATTTTCATAAAAGAATAATGGTAGTACAAATTTGAATTTCTATGTTATTTACCAAGGTCATAGAATAGGTATATTTAAATATGGAAGAAGTTCTTCCCTATTTCAAATCATCCATTCATTTTTAAATACTACAGATTATCCAAAGCCTTTAACAACAAAATAAATATAGGAAGTACTATTTTATTAGTCCTTTAGTGAAACAAATTTTAAATCATCATGGTAACAATTATTTAAATTTTGCACAAACTAGTCAGACACTAGATTTCGTACATGATTTCCCCCCACTTTTTTCCCTACTTCTATCACAAGATCACTTACTTAAAGAAGAATTAGATATATTAAAGAAAAAATATGATAAATCTGAACAAGATTACTTGATTAAGAAAAGATTATATGAAAATAATATAGATAATGAAATAGAATTTAAATTAAAGAAAGAAGCTTTAGAAAGAGGAAAATTTAAAATAGAATCTTCAAATATGCTATTTTAGAAAATTGTGATAATATAGAGCCTAACTTGACAGGACAAGACGTTAAGACAGAGCCTAGTTCATTGGGCCAAAATAATGAACCTAGTCCACCAAACTGGAGAACAATCAAATTCCAATTTGCAGAAAATAATGAAATAAAATCACCCTTAGCAAAAATCATAAGAAATCAGACTGCAGCAGACCAAGTCAAACCCGAACTTAAGCCTTCCGCGATGAAGTGCGCTTCAGTACCCCAAGTCACGACCTCAATTTATTAAGAAGAACTAAGAGTGAATAAGTGAAGTCGTGACTAAGAAGGAAGTTGAGACAAAATATGACTTGGTCGAATAAAAGAAGCAAATAAATGAAGAGGTTCATGTCACGACATCACATGACGCGACACCCAACCGAGATAAATGAAGTCGCGGATACTCACCATGAGGTTCGCATGTATGGAGTCAATTACTGTAAAGCCACAAGAACAAATTTACCCAAGCAAATAAGTCGCAACTAATTTCCTTAAAGAAAGGACTTGATGTCGCTGACCTTGACAAGAATGAAGAATAACACCAAGGTCACAACAAAAACTCCAAATCGACGCACCAATAATTAATGAAGAATAGATATGATGTCGCCGACACTACTTGAGGTTATGTATGGTGAATTGAAAGCTTAGAAGTAGACATGTGGAGGTCGTGGATAATCGGTCAGGAGTCAGATAAAGATTTTCGTGAGAGACCGGAATAAGAGGTCGCAAATAGCTAGAACAGAGTAGAGACATCAAACATCGATTGTAAGATGTCGCGACATCGTACCGTTGGTCGCGATATCAACTGCAGCATCGTGGTCGCGACACGCTTATGGTCGCGACATCGCCATAAGGAATCATGGTCGACGCCTTTAGTAATCGCGACATCAGTCAGAAGAAATTCGAGTCGCGATGATTACTTTAGTCGCCATTTAAGATCACATCATGAGGATGTCATGATAAGTCACTTAATAAAAAGAAAAGCTTCCACGACATCGGAAGAGCTCATAGCATAATATTGAAGTCGCGACGATGATTGAAGTCGCGACTGCAAGAGCCTACTAATGCGAAGGCGGAAGTCGCGACGCCATTCGCCGTCGCTACATCAATTACAAGAATGAAGGTCATAACATCACCACCGCCGCGACATCGCATCCGTTAAAGGCAAGTCGTGACTGCATAAAAGCTTCGCTACGCATCTAACGAAAAACGGTCGCGACGCATGATTGAAGTCACAAGCATCAAAAGAGCTCATAAGCATAACATTGAAGTCGCATCGTGAAAGAGAAGTCGCGACATCGCATTATCTCATAAGGTAGGACAAAGGAAGTCGCGACGTGAAAGAGAGGTCGCGACACAGAAATGGAGTCGCGACATGAACAAACAAATGGGCCATTTATTTTGAAATCCACAAATAGGTGCATCGGGTTAGCGCCCAACTCCAAATCCTATAAATACGCACTGCCATCAAGAAAAGCAACTCTCGCGTCAGAAGAGAAGTCCTGGGCAGCTAAGGCCGCTTATTTTAATTTTCCGCTTTTTTTCTTTATTTTATTGTTATTTTAGATTAGATTAGAGTAGATTGTTATTACATTTCAATTTCTAGATCCGATGTTAGTTGTTGAAGGAAGTCAATGCGTAATGATATTTTCTTCAATTATCATTCTGCTTGCTGAAGTCCAAACAAATTTTGAATTCGAACTCAAAATCAGATTATGCAGTTCTTCGATCGTGAGCTACCGTTAGTGTAATTACAATTTAGAAACCCAGCCTTCCGCTGAATTTACTCAAGCAGCAGAATTTATCTTTCCCGCAGTAAATTTATCACCATCAATCACTTTAATCAGCTTTGGCCGGTTTGTTTTTCTATTTTTTGTATCCGATCCAAATATCGTTGTCCTATACCCGTAATGGGATTGTTTCATGTGCTCCGACAGTGGCCCTCCGAGTGACACAGAGAAGGCATTCGAGAGTATTGAACAATATCCGAAGGTATGCGAACCTAATATTGGGATTTAATGGCTTTTGGTGAATTTAATCGATAAATCTTCTTCTCACTTGAAACCGAATGAGTTGAATGACTTATCAATTAAATGAGCAGAGTTCTCATTCCGAATGTGTCTAATCCCCGTGTTAGCAAGGATCTAATCAAGGGAAAAGAATGAATCGCTCCAATTTTGAGGATGAGAAAACCAAAGATAGTGTAACCTCCATGCTTAGCCTATGTCTAAAGAGCTGGTTTATAGTCCATGTTCGTATGAAGTATTGAAAAAGAAAATACCTGCACAAGGCAATCTCAGACAAAGTAGTTATCTAATCCTCCAGACTGTAAGAAACAGGAAGATTAGATGATGAAATATGTCATTAAGTAGAGATCCACATGGCATTACCTTTTTCCTTGAACGATCTAAATCAAGTTCATAGCTGGTGTTACAGAGTTGTTGTTCACAGGAATTGATGTTTCATAAATAGCCGTATTTTCAATGCATCCCTTTAAAAACTAACCACTACCCATTTCAATTTTTTTATTTTAGTTTCTAAGCATTAGTTCATTTTGTTCTTATTTTTACATATTTTCATTCTTTCATTATTTTATAGGTCAATAGGAATTTATCAATTGCCTATCATAGTTTTTAAATAGTATAGAGCTTAAGTAGTCAGGTGAAGTTGATTCGTAATTCCTGAGATCTCTCTGTGGATCTATATCTGGACTCTTAAACTACTTTATTACTTGTCTCGACTTGTCCACTTGCGTAATCATGGATCAAAACCATAAAGAAATTCAGCTATTCTTAAGGAAACCGCTTAATCAAGAAATTGCAAAGAAATATAACAAGCAAGTTTCATGGCATTATTGCTGGAGATTAGATAATAATCCTTGGGTAACAACGTTATAAATTTGTGTTGATGTTTTGATCCATCACTCACACTTACATAGTGGGAGAATTTAGATTGTCAAACACCTCCTCCACTGCATAGGAACCCTCTTCAGCGCGCCCCTCATCATTATTTACTCTTCCTTCTCTTTCCATTGCTCCTATCTCATTTGCAGAGTGCATTCTTTTATCTAACCGATGCATCAATGCATCCAGCTTGGCCTCCGGCGGCGCATATCTGTTCGGGCCTAATCATTCCATTTCTTTAGCTCTACGCGCTCCTTGAGGATCTCAAGAGGTCTCATGTCGCACCTAGCAAGATCCTCGATCAACACCGCCTTGCTTCTTTGCTCTTCTTCTTCGAATGCTCACGTTAAGCTGTATTTATTATACCTTTGAGGTATAATTCATGGAGTGGTAGAAGATGTCCATTTAGCCTGTGTCTATCCTGCATGGGACATCTCTTCAAGAATTCTCTTGTATCTCTCCCAAGCAACAGGTGGCTTACTTTCATCTTCCCCTTGTTTGAAATTAGTAATTTCCCTTCGTCCGTATAAGGATGGAGAAAGAATCCGCCTGTGTAAGCTCACGCCTTCCCATGTATTAACAAATCCATATGGTAGTGAGTCAAACCATGATGCAGCCATTCTTAAAGAGAATGGAAATTAATCAGAGCTTAATAACTTCTCGGGTCTCACACCATTCAATTCTGTAATTATCGCTATTCAAAACTGGCCCCCAAGTGTTCGTTGGGATCTTCGTGAGGGTGACTCGTGACTTGGTTCTCAAGGAATCCATGGTGATCAAGGTCGCTTAAGCTCAAAATTGTTAGCATCTATCGCCGGGCCGTCTCACCGCTGAGTATCTATCTTCGCTGATATTCGTCCCAGAAGCCCTCCATAAAGGTCTCGCCTCGGTACTTCTCGCATGAATTCCTCGGTTGATCGCCCGTCAATCTTTCTGTCCGCCATCTCTCGCTATTTCCGCACTCTTAACCTTTCTTAGCCCTCTATGTTCTTTCGATCTCGCAGTTCAGTGGCACACCCGCCCTCGTCTCGTGTGCGACCAACTCCTCGAAATTATAATATATCGAGATCAAACGGAGTCAAGTGATACTAAAATTGTATTTAATATGAAAAGCCTACAAAAATTTCGGGTGAGTTTGCTAAACTACCGCCGTTGAATCATATTTTGCAAATTTCTATTTTCTTTTATAAATTATGTCCAAACTAGTATTTTGCTTTTCGTCCAATATTGATTCACCAAATTCTTTCGGGATCCTCGATAACGCGCCAAAACTTGTTCGCCACCTTTTTCATAATGGACCAAAACACCTTATACAAATTTATAGCGCATACTCAAGGACTATTATCTAATCCCCGTAAAGAATGCCATGAAACTTGTTTGTCATGGTTCCCTTATCTATGGTACTGATTAAAGCGGTTTCCTTAAGATAAATCATTTTCTTTTCCGGTTTTGATCTTGTAGATGCTGCAAGTGTACAGTTTAACAATAGTAAATTGATTTAAGTCCGATATCGTTCCATTGTGATCTCAAGAATTCTCAATCAACTACTCCTCGACTACCAATCTATACTATTTGGACTTTTATAGGCAATTGAAATATTCTTAAAGCAAACCTAAAATAAAAACTAAGAAAAGATTTAATAACAAATGACCAAAAATCGAAATCTAAAATAACAAATTCAGATTGATCAGCTTATCTTTTAAAAGGAGTACTGAAATACCGCTATTGTGAAACATCAATCTCTCTGCATCATCTGGTAACTTTGCTTCATGAACTAGCGATTTAAAACTCTGTCAAGTAATAGGGCAAAGGCAAAATGGATCTCTCCTCATTTACTTTTCATCATCTAATCTTTTCCCGATTCTTCGGGCATTGCAGGATTAGATAACCATTTTTAACTGGGTTGCCTTTGTTCGATATTTTTCTTTTCATACTTCATACTCCTCGGGATGATGGACTCAAACTAAATTTTACATATAGGTATAGTACTGTTTACACTTTATCGTTTCTTCTCAAAATTGGAACAGCTTCATCATTTCTTGATTAGATCCTTAACACGGGATTGAACTTATCGTCCGACCGAGGTGAACTCTCTGTTTTTTATTTTAATTTGATAAGTCATTCATCTCAATCTCGATTTCAAGTGAGAAGATGATTTATCAACTTACATCCACAGAGCTCATTAGATCTCCATTATCAGGTTCGCATACCTTTGAGAAATTGTTCATTGCTCTCAGGAATGCCTTCTCTGTGTCACTCAAAGGGCCTCCTGGAAATCAGCATGAAACAATCCCATTGCATAGATACCGATATTGGATCGTGATACAAAATAATCGTAATCCGGGCAAGTAGATTTATAAATCAAGTTCGTGAGCTTCATAAATTTCACAGAGAGATAAATTTAACAACGAGTCTAATCAATGGAAGTCGGGTTTCAACGTTCATTTTATTACACCCTACAATGGCTTTCTCACCGTTATAACCATCGAGATCTATTACTCAGAAACTGGACTAAAATTTGTTCAGGAATTCGCATCGATCTGCAAAGTAATTTGAAGAAATAGAATTCATTCAGCTTCTATTTTACCAAATGAACGCCCAAATCTAAAATTTGGAAAGAAATAACAATCTAATCTAAAATAATTACAAAACAAAGAAAAGAAAATTAAAATACATGAGCCTTAGGCTACCCATCTCTCTCGCTTCACGCAAGCCTACTTTCCTTCGCATACCGCTATTTATGGTTCAAGTTGGGCCCTAACTTTACACGCCTCCTTGTGATTTCGACAATCGCCCATTTGGTTGTTAATGTCGCGACTCGATTCTTTGTCACATCAAATATTAAGCATTCGTCGCGTAAGCTGCGACATTCGTCGACATCGATGTTCGCCTCTCAAAATCTTATGTCGCGACTTCTATTCCTCCGTGTCACTTACCTCCATGTCTACCGCCGCCAATTATGTCGCTGATTCGAAATGGTGTCGCGACATCATGTCTTGTTCTTCATTAATTTATATACCGACTTGGAATTTACCGCGACCGCTCGCTCGCTTCTTCATCAGCCTTGCGTCGCGAACTGGAGTTTTGTGGTTGCGACCTTGATGTGATTCTTCATTACTGTCAAGGCGTCGCGACATCAGGTCCTTTCTTCCTCGTGCACCTCTCCTGTTGCGACATCATTCAGCCAGTCGTGTCATTCCTGCTCAGCCACTTTCTGCTCCTTCTACTGCAATATCCTCTTTCTCTTGAATTTCCTGCTGCATAGCAGTTTGGTGAGTTATTCCACATTTCTGCATATAAATCAGTCCTTTTTTAGATAGAAATCAATCAAAAAAATGGACTGAAAATGATGACTTTTAAGCCTTAATACACATGCTACATGATTGTGTCCTATAAAGGTGTGAAAGATATACATGGTAAAGTGTATATGGAAAAAGATGAACAATAGGGTTAGAAAACATACCCTTAGGGGTTTAGAAAAAGAACGAATGGGAAGGTTTGGGATGTTGAGGTCTATTAGTGGTTGGGACATGTGCTACTAGTTAGATAAGGAGATGGATCTCAAAGTCTATGGAGATCACCTCTGGTTCCACTAGGATAAGGCTAGTTGCATTCCAGCTTAAGGGCGAATCCCAAGTATGGTGGGATTGGGTCAAAGCCTCAAGGAACTTGGAGGCAATGACATGGGAAGAGTTCTGTGAGCTCTTCATGGGCAAGTATTTCCTGACGTCTACTTGACATGCAAAAGCTTGGGAGTTCTAGAACTGAAACAAGGAATGATGAGAGTGCTCGAATATATGGCTAAGTTCACTGAATTAGCCCGTTTCATTGGTAATTATGTGGCCACATACATGGCTAAAGAGAGAATGTTTGAGGATGGTCTGAAATTGTCCATCCAGAGTAAAATTGTGACTCCCTTCCATAAGATACTGACTTGATGGTTATGAGAGCCATGGCCATCGAGAGGAGTGACGACGACGAAATATCTAGGAGGCGGGTGTTAGCATATGAAAGATTTGGGTCGCAGGTTGAAACCTGGAAGAGTTGCTAGGCGTGGTTCTCCTTAAGAACTAGGGTGAACATTGATAAGACATGTCGGGGTTGTGAGTTAGAAACCTCAGGGATTCTACTCACTGTGGACCTTAGGGTCATGGACATGTCAGAGTTTGATGTCATCCTTGGGATGGACTGGTTGACGGCACACCGAGTCGTCATTGATTGTGATCGTATGAGGGCTACCGCCATACAATCGGATGATGTTTTGTAAGAGATTAAGGGGATAAGCAAGACGCCACTTTCAAGTCGTATGACTCTGTATTTAATAATGAAGTTGATGGGTCAAGGCAAGTCTTACCCTAGAGGACGAGGCGAGACAGGAGTTGGGTCTACCTCCGGCTTGTGAGTATGAGGACGTTTTTCCGGACGAACCACTAGGATTACTTCCGTATAGGGATATAGACTTCACTATTGAGTTTCACCCTGGTATATCGCCTATTTCTATGACTCCACATAGAATGGCGCCTACTAAGTTGTAGGAACTCAAAGTCCAATTACAGGAATTGTTGGACAAGGGTTTTATTAGACTGAGCATTTCACCTTGGGGTGCTCTGGTGTTGTTTGCTAAGAAGAGGGACAAGACCCTTCAGCTATGCATAGACTACAGGCGGTTGAATAGGGTTACTATCAAGAATAAGTACCTTTTGCCAAGGATTGATGACGTATTTGATTAGCTGAGAGGGGTGCGGGTTTATTCCAAGATGGATCTTCGCACCGGTTACCATCAGTTAAGGGTTAGGGAGGCAGATATCCCTAAGACGATGTTTAGAAGAGGTAAGGGCATTTCGAGTTCACAATAATGCCTTTCGGATTGACGAATTCTCCAGTGGCATTCATGGATCTCATGCATAAGGTACTCCAACCTTATCTAGATCGGGCTTTGTCGGTCTTCATTGATTTACATCTTGATCTACTTCCAAGTCCAGGAGGAGCATGAGGGCTGGGTTTGAGGATTATGCCTGTGTTTCGAGACCATCAACAGATGCCAAATTCTTTAAGTGAGAGTTTTAGCTTACTGAGGCAGATTCTTGTGTGGCAGGTGGAAGTCGGTTCACTGATCTCGTGGACCCGAGAAGATTGGAGCGCACGAGTTAGGAGATCAAGTCGGCCTTCAAGATACGTAGTTTCTTAGGATTGGCAGGGTATTACAGGAGGTTCATTGAGGACTTCTCCCGATTAGCTGCACCTATGACGAGATTGACCCGAAATGAGGTCAAGTTTGAGTGAAATGATTTGTGCGAGAAGGTATTCCAGAATTGGAAGATGTGTCACTTCATCTCCACTCGATAGCCCAAAGAGGGACTCGAGGTACATAGTGTATTGTGATGCCTCTGAGGACAGACTTGGATGTGTTTTGATAAAGTCCGGAGGGTAGTGGCTTACGGTTCTCAGTAGTTAAAGAACCATGAGCAGAGTTACTCCTACACATGACATGGAGTTGGCGGACCATTATCTTTGTCGTAAAGGCTTGGCGCCACTATCTACGATGAGCATTTTTAGGTGTTTTGGGACCACAAGTATTCAAAGTACATTTTTACATAAACAGATCTCAACATGAGGTAATGTAGGTTGATGGAACAAGAGGACTATAATTACTTTGGAATCACCATCCCTGAACGAGATGTGGTGGTTGATACACTCACCGGTCAACAGGAGGTTACAGTGCAGCTTCCAGGAGCTGGCGTGATGCTCGAGGTTGCAGGACGTCGGATCGCACCACAGGGCCGTGCCTCGTGGTACTTTGGGAGTTTAGTGGCTACGCCTTCCCTGCTGAGCAGAGTGATCAAGTCCTAGCGACGGGACACATAAATATTGTCCATCAAGGACCGTGTATGGTCGGATATAGGTGACGGGCAAGCCATTCATACAAGATGGTAGCTTCTTATAGATGATATGGCTCCTAGTTGGCATCTAAAAGAAGATACTCAGTGAGATCCATTGTTCTGCTTATGCTGGGCATCCGTGGTACAAAGATGTACCTTGGATATTCATAGCCAGATACTGAGGTGAAGAAACACGTTGAGATTTTTCGTCGATGCCTCACGTGTCGTTGTAAGCGAAGGCTAAGCACTGCAGGCTAAGCAGGATTACCTAACCTCAGAGGTAGCTGAGTGGAAGTGGGGAGCATATCACGATAGATTTAACTCACTGCCACAAACATCGCGAGGGCATGATGTCGCAGGGTGATAGTGGACCTACTTACTAAGTCTTATAGACACTTTTCGTCGGGTATGATGACTCACTCAGAGACATATAGAGATTGTCCAATTGCATGGAGTGCCAATATCCATAATATTGGATTGGGATCCCAGGTTTACGACTCATTTTTGGAAGAGTTTCTAGAGAATCATGGGGACACGGTTGATGATGAGCATTGCTTTCATCCTGCATCTGACGATTAGTCTGGCAGACCATCCGCACGCTAAGACATGCACCGGCATGCCCTCCTCGATCTCAAGGGTAGCTGGGAAGAGCATTTACCCAAATTTATTCTCCTAGAATTCTAGTTTACCTAGAAACTTAAATCACTCAAGTTGGATGCGTGATGGCCAAGTTATGGCCTAAACACTAAAACTGTACCCAAACAAACCAGAAACTGTCCGAAAATAGAGCTTCACTTTGACAAATTTTATGGGTCCAATGTGGTCCAAATTTGAATACACTTATTTCAAGGATAGTTTTTCTCCTAGAAGTCTATTTTACCCAGAAATTTAAATCACTCAAGTTGGATAAGTGATGGCCAAGAGTAGCTCTATAAACACTAAAACTGCACTCCAAACATAGCCAAGAAACTCCGCCAAATGCAGCTTCACTTTGATGAATTTTCTGGGTCCAATGGGGTCCAAATTTGAATACACTTATTTCAAGTATATTTTTTCTCCTAGAAGTCTAGTTTACCCATAAATTTGAATCACTCAATTCTAATGAGTGATGGCCAAGTTATGGCTAAGACAAAACGTAGGTTTTGGAAATTTTTTTACAGTATCTCTCTTAAAACCCCAACATTTTTTTTATACAAACATTCCTCAATTGAGGATCACAACCAACTCAAACATGTTGGAGATTTTTTTCATCAATGTCTCACGTGTCAGTAAGTAAAGGCTAAACACTAGAGGCTAGCAGGATTACTCTAACCCTTGGATGTAGCTGAGCGGAAGTGGGAGCATATCACGATGGATTTTGTGACTCACTTTCCAAGGACATCGAGAGGGCCTGATGCGGTGTGGGTGATAGCGGACTGGCTTATTAAGTCAACACACTTTTTGGCTGTGCGGATGACTTTCACTTTGGAGGAATTCTGTAGGTGGTACATATAGGAGATTGTCCGATTGCATAGAGTGCCAAATATCCATAGTATTAGATCGGGATCCTAGGTTTACGACTCATTTTTGGAAGAGTTTCCAGAGAATCATGAGGATAGGGTTGATGATGAGCACTACTTTTCATCCCTAGACGGACGGTCAGTCGGAGATGACCACTAGACGTTAGAAGACATGCTACTAGCATTTTTCCTTGATCTCAAGGGTAGCTGGGAAGAGCATTTACCCTTAATGGAATTCGCCTACAACAATAGTTATTAGACGAGCATATAGATGATTAATGCCCAAAAAGTGCAATTTTGAACCCTATATTAGATAGGTTTTGAGTGATTTTTGCGCATTAATCATGTCATTTATACCAATTGAAGTGTTCAAGTCTTCTTAGTAGCACTTTATGCCATTTAGAGTATTCGCCGTTTCGTTGGTGTTTTCGCGCACTTTAAGTTCAATATCGGGATGTATGATGAATCATGAAGTTTGAACTCAAGCGTCAAACAACAATCGCCAGAGCTCAAGAATCAATGAAAATCAAGGCAAAGTGAAGCAGAAAATTGATGCAAAAGAGAAGACAGAGGCGCTGAAAATCGCGAAAACTACAATTTTCTATTAAGCTCGCAAATTTTTACCGGGATCAGAGAAAATTTAGCGAAAATTTCGCAAGTTCAGCGAAATTGTGGATTTTCGCTAGACACCAGGGTTTTCGCTTAGGCACTGTTCCTAGCGAAATTTCATGATTTCGCCACTCATGAAAAATTACTAAGCTAGCTAAATTTCGCTATTAATAATTTCGCATAGCTTAATTGAATGCCTTAGCTAAATTTCCTATTATTGAGGTTTCAGACGCTTACTCAGCCAAATTCTTCACTCCTAGCGAAATTCACCGCTCGGCCATGTTTTTGTATTTAATGCTAACCTAATTTCAAATTTGGTGTATTACTTTCTCGCTCTTAACTTAGCCAAATTTGTTAGGTTTTTTCGTGATTTCATGTATCGAGTACCACAGAACTCTCTTTGTAATAAAGATATAGAATTTTTAGAAGCAACAATTTGGGGAGAGAAGAATTTGTAAGTTTTCATTTTTGTAACAAAGTCTCGATTTTAGTTAGGGTTTTATTTTCCTCTTCTCTCCTCTTCTTACTTTCACTGCTAGCACTCCCTTCTCGAGGATGACAACTCAAGAGATCATGCCTTTCTTTGAAGAGGAAGGAAGCTAGCTTGGTGGTGGGGCACATGTTGTCCTCTTGTACTAAAGTCACAGTGTACTGTATTTATGGCCCTCATCTTCTCAAAATTAGGTCATTAGTATCAATGTTGTTGATTCGGGCTAATACTCTCCACATGCTTTAGGATACAGTGTATACTTATTGCTAGATGCACTGTGGTTTTTTAGATGGTCTTTACTTAGCCACTAAAATGATGCTTAATGTTGTGGTTTCAAATCAGAGAGAGGCCATAGATACAGCACTTTGTGGTAACCCAAATAAGAGTTGATTTTAAAGAGGGTTTGCTAGTTAACATAGATCCGTTATGCCTCGACTATAGGTTGCATGTCATAACGCGAGGATAAAACCCGAGATTACTTGTTTGCCCTAATCTCACAAGTTAGTGACCTAAATCTTCTCAAAGTTAACTTTTTTCACACTTTACTTTCATAGCTTTTACAATTCCTCAATTTTCAACCATTTACTGTTTTTGAAGCAAACTAAAAGTCCAAATAGAAAGCCTTTACCTTTTACACTATGCAAGATTAATTCTAGGATGAAAACCTATCCGTGTTCGACCTTAGACCACTATATCAGAGTAGCTGACTAATGGCAAGAGGTAGGAACTTAGGTGTATATAAATCTTGTTGATTTTAGTTTCACCATCGTATAATTTAATCAATAGATGGCACTCATGAAAATTATATGGGGAGGTCGTGAAGATATCCACTTGTTGACGTTGTTGGAGAGAGACCTCCACTCGTCCGGGATTTGCCAAGGACACCGAGAAGGTGAATTGACACTAAAGAGTTCCTCTCACAACCAGTGTTCGCAGAGGAGCTACGCCGATGACGACGCGAATTCTAGAGTTTGAGGTGGAAGCATCATGTTCTCTGAAATGTGATGACCAAGAGAGGAGTGGTCAAGTTCGGTAAGCGGGGAAAGCTATTGCTAAGGTATATTAGGCCCTTCGAGGTACTCGAGAGGGTAGGTACAGTTGCTTATTTGGCTTTACCGCCAAGCTTATCGAGTGTTCAAGTCGTATTCCATGCCTCCATGCTCTGAAAGTACACTCCAGATCTGACCCATGTGGTGGATTGGGGCAAGCTTCTTGTTAATGCGGATGGAACCTTCAAGGAGGGACCGGTGAGTATCATGGATAGCCGGGAACAGCCTTGCAAGGCAAGATTTGCAGAGGCTAGTAAAGGTGCTAGAGCGGAGAAGGTAACATGGAACATGAAACACCGTGCATGCCAATTATCCTTTCTCGTTTCGAGGACGGCGTATAAGCTTTAGTCATTTGGTGATTAGATGACTGTTGCATATGCATGTGATTTGAATGTGTATGTGTTTGTGAATTTCGGGGATGAAATTCTTTTAAGGGGGAAAGAATATAAAACTAAGGTAAATTTGAATTTTTCCGAAAAAGGCAAATGCTAAATCGCCGCTTATAAGACATGTTGCAAACCTGAAATTTTTCTATATCTCGGATGAAAAAATGGACCTCACCATTGGATCCGTCTCGTGAAATCTAGTTACCTAGACGAATTTCGTTGAATTTCGAGACAGTTGAAATTTTCATGTTTTTCGAGGCGACGGATGTCTAGTGAATTCTAAAAACGGGATTTTTGAGAAAAATCTTGAAAGTGAGAAATAAATAAGTAAAGCTCATTTTAAAATAAATTGAACTTGAACCAGGACAAAATAAATTGTTTCGGGGCAGAAACGGACCTAGATAGATCGTGGACACATGGCGCGACGTGAGCCACCCACTGAAACCTTAAGTGAGGGGCTTGGGGGACAAAAAGAAAATATTTCATTTCTTTTCCTGCTGGAGTGAAAAACTTTGAGAGGAAGGGATAGGAGAGAACTTCCAAGAGCTTATTTCTTCGATCCTCGGAGTTCCGCCTATTGGAATTCGTCGAGCCAAGAGTGAAAGTTCATCTACTTGACAAGGGGTACGCGCACATACCAAAAAGGAGGGATTTCATCGAAGATCCAAAAGAGGAGATTTCGGAAATCAAGGATTTTGGGCTAGGGAGGCTTCCTACCCATGCTACTACCTTCAAGAAATATTGATTCTTCCTACCTTGGTTTATTTCTACTTTTGTGGACTGATTTCTACCTAAGGGGCTGTTTGGTTGGATTTTCTACCCTAAGGGGTTGTTTGGCATGGGTTCAAATGACTTTAATTGCTGTTTTGCAGCCTGTTGTGGTAGGTTTTGTGGTTGTGCGTAATATGTCCCAAAAATTTTTTAGGGACTGTTTGGATTTAAAAGAATTATCCGGACTATTAATTGATGCCTTGGCGTTGTTTCGCTTCATTTTAAAACTAATTGTCGCTTACTACCATTTGTTTCGCTGCCAGGTGTTGATTGCGGGTTGTGTGTAATATGTCCCAAAAGTGTTTAGGGATTGTTTGGATTGAAAATAATAATCCGGATTGTTAAGGGCATATTTATCTAGTTTTATGGCCGATTTAAAGGCTTGTTTGTTTGATTGTATATTAGTTCAAGAGCTTATTGTCGCGAAAGGGTCGGGCATTATATATGCTACAATTGGCTCCTGAGGGAAGGGTAGTTATATTTGATTGGTAATAACATGCTTGATAATTGTTGTTTGCTGAACGTTGATATATGTATGCTTATATATTGACATTGAATTGAATGGTTGTTTTGGAAATTAAATGCATGTAATATAATTGTCCATGATACATGGTTATATGTATGAGATAAATTGTTCATATGATATCTATTATATATATGTGGTATGGTATTAATACGCAAGGTACGCTACATTACATATTGATTCATTTAGTTTAAGGTATCCTAATCAACAAAATTCTATACTCGATACCTCCTACCACGTACATATCAGAGTATGCTGGTTTGATCATTCCATGTGGATGGGTTTTCTTCAGAATGACTAATGTGTTGAAGCTCAAATTAGTGAATCTGTTTCTTGGATTTGGGTTTGATAAAACAAAGGAGGAAATGTTTGGAAACTGAAAGTAAAATGGGTTAAAATGTAAAGGGAATTCCCTTAAAGTATCAAGACACTGCCTGGCTCTAGTGGGCAAATGAGTGGTTTCTGTCTTTCTTCAAGATTGGGGAGGATGACCTATAGTCATCTCCCGAACCGGTTCTTCATTTAGCTATAAAAATTGACCCAAAACAACTATCCTTTGAAAATGGTATTCACTGAGCATCAGTGGTCCGAACAGTGGTTTCATCAGTGCTTTCACATTCCAAGTAAAAGACATGCAATTTCCACTATGGAATCCTACATTTCATGCCATGAAATGAGATGAGACTCAATCATGTACAATGCCCCGAGTCCTTACCGACTCCCATTACACCCAAGTCCTTATCGACTCCTATCACACAATGCCAACACAATGCCAAGGCACATGCGTGATAAAATCCATTATTTCTAGATTACATCCAATGATCATTTTACAAAACAAATTCATTTGTTTTCAAACCAAAAGCTTTTTTGATGTTACACCTCAATGATCATTTCCATACAAACTCATGTGTCTTTTCCTGGTAGCGACTTTGGTGTTCCACCGCAGCTTTACACCTAGACACTTTCAAAGGCTCACCGCTTGAAATTATATCTGTTCACAATAATCTGCCACCCGAGGGTGCTCATCCTTACTTGCTATTACTCCACAAGTTTTCTTACCGTTTATTTAACTGGTGGCGACTGCTTGAACTGGGCCCAACGATACCGAACCCACCTAATCAAACACCAAATGCGGTGTTGATTATAACCATACACTCACGCCCATTCAATGCGATGTCCCCGTGCATATGCAATGCAATGCGCCATTGCATGTTATATCATGCCACATGTATAGTGAATGCCACATGGACAACACAAACCACACCACTCATCTGGTGTCAAGGACAATCACATCACCTGCATATGACTTCCATACATCATTTCATTCATGTCAATATACTATGCACGCATATATCAACATCAACATACAACATGTCATTCCATGTTCAAGAAATGACACACACACAATCAAGCCATGTAATGGCCATTTTCACACATAAACTCATCACATGCCAATACATTAGAACACACATATTGACATCCAAACATGTCACTCTTAGTTAAGTAATGACACTCTCAAACAAGTCATACAATGGCCTCCAAGCAAGCCACAAACAATCACAAACCAGACCATGAAATCGACCCCAAACGGGCCATGAACACAGGCCTCAAACGACCACAGGCTCACTTAGGCGTAGCCTACCTTCACCTAGGTGAAGTGGCGGACCAGAAATTCCACATTTTCTATCCTCGAGCTCACCTAAGCATGAATTCCCTCGCTTAGGCGAACCCCTTTGCCTAGACAAACACCACCTTCACAATTCCCTACCTCTTGGAGTGTAGAAGGAACCCTAGGAAGCCTCGTGGACACTTCCTAAACTTGAAACCTTTGATTTTCCTAACTTCTCGTTTGGATCCTCAGCGAAATCCAGCTTTTTCGGTACCCAAGCGTAGCCCTTGTCGATGCAATGAACTTTTGTTCTTGGCCCGACGAAAACCGACCAACAAAACTTCGTAGATCTTGGAAGGAATCTCTTGAATCTCTTCTCTCACTCTCGAACAAAACCAGGAAAAATGGGATCCCTTTTTTCCCTTTTTGCCCCTTTGTTTTAACTTAATTTTGCAAGAGCGTCTACATCTCGCCACGTGTCCACATCTGCTCGAGTCCGTCTCTACCCCGAAACAATTTATTTCATCTCAGTTCAAGTCCACATTATTTTCTATGAACTTAACTTAACTTATTTCCTAAAATATGGTTTTTGGGCTTTATCGGTCACTTGTTGCCCCGAAATTCGTGAAAAATCCGACTGTCTCGTAATTCAACAAAATTTTTCTGGGTAACTAGAATTCGTGAGACGAATCCAATGGTGAGGTCCGTTTCATCATCTGAGATCTAGAAAATTTCTAGGTTTTCTACCTGTACTATAGTGGCAAATTACCGTTTTGCCTTTTTTCATAAGAATTCGATTTTTCTCAGGTTTTACATACCTTGTTTTCTCTATAGGTGTGTTTCCCACAATATGAGCCAAGATACTACAACAAGAATATAAATTGTGAAGTGTTCCGAAACTACATGGCCAAAACAAAGAAACAAAACCGACTAAGAAATCAAACCGAGATCGAACTGAAAAATAGGTTAACTAAACCAATTGACTCGGTTTTGGTTTTGGTTTTATACAAATTTTAGTTTCGATTTCCAAAATACAAAACCTTGGTTTCGATTAACTTATCGAAAAAAAGAACTAAAATAGGTTTCCCTATTTGTGTGAATCGTGACTTTCCCACTCCCATCCGTCGCTTTTACTATTTCCCCTCATTTATCTTCTTGGTCAGCATAAATCACCATTCAAAGGTTCGATTATTGATTACATTTTTTTTATTGTATTTGTAGTAATTATTGTAATTTGAACTTTAATAAATGATTATAGAATTGAAGATATATTTTTTTATTCTACTTAACCAAAAATCGATATATGGTTAATTGAAGCTTTGATTAACTGTATTGATGGTTAGATCATTGGTTTATATAAATAACAAACCTACACACCCCTAATGGCAACTCAAAGATCTAAGGATGATGAAAGCAAGGTAGAGAAGTTAGAAATGCATGAGAGAGCCTTGAAGATGAAGACAAGGATAAGAGGCATGGATAGAAAGTTGACAGGTTCCAATGGTCAATTTAATGAAAGAAAGGAGTTCATCACATTTCAATACAAGAAGCATAAGTCATTGAACTTCTAATGGAAAATTTTAATAAAACAATGATGGTTTAAATAGTACCTACCTCGATGCCCATTGTTGAAATCGGTTCAATTGTAGTGAAGTGTAGCATCAAAATCCTAATATGGAGGAAGATAATTCAAGCCTCAATTCATTAGGTTGATTATAGATCATACCAACTTTGATACTTTATCCAATACAAGGTTGCATTTTTCCTTTTGAATTTCAATCCAAGAAGGAGGAAATTCAAGTAATTTAGGATCGATAACAAAAGTATTAAAATTAGAGGCATGCAACTAACTTCCTAATAATTTTAGATCTTCATAACGATGTTACACCGATAGTACATAAACTAAGATAAAAAGAGAAAGAAAAAAAAAAACTTACGAAAGGAAATGGAAATTAGACTGAGTCTTATGCAGCCACAATTTCCTTAAAGAAGAAATGCACCTTTTTCGAGGGTGCCTTAAGACTTCGAGAATGTCTGCTTCCTAAGATACAACAATCTTCTTTAATCGACAGCAATAGCCTCCTGCTTGCAAGCACTCCGAGAATTGGCTATATTCGTATCTCTATCACATAAGGAATCTTATTGATGTAAAAAATCTTCTAACCAAAGAGAGTCAGAACTCTCTTTAAAAGGACCTCAGCCAAATGGAAGACTTGAATGACCTCCGACTGTTTCAGGCTAAAGGAAGAGAAGATAAAAAAAACACTCATAAATAGAATTGAAAGGATTTAATTCCATAACTGCAAACGTTTTGAAAAACAAGCATTTCAAAAGGTAAATTTCATTCAAACGTAAAAGGAAATTTGGTCAATTTCACATGAATGAAATTGACACCCAGAGACAAGACTAACGATTTCTCACACGACAGAGTAATAAATGGTTGAAAACCCCGTGACAGGAAAGGTGCGTAATCCCTTTGAACTTTCATAGAGTAAGTGGCTTGTGCTGCAAATTGTCTTAGCACTTATTGTACGTCTTATGTTACTATTAAAGGCATCTTCATTAATTTGATATTCATTTGTTGAATTGATATAGATCTTTAATCGAATTAATTGAGTCCATGATTCATAACATAGCATGAAGGAAATCATGATGATCATGATAATAAGATTCCTATCATGTGCAATTCTGTTAGTATCTAAATTATCCTTAGTCATAGGATCAATGAGACTGGACATTGTTGATCCGGATATACTAGCACATGTCATAATTTTTGATTGGATCAAGGTGGATCTTATAAACTATGACTGCGAAATGATTAGGAGTTGACATGTGAATGCTTGCTAAGAGTAGCTAAGTTCATTGGAGAGCTGCCATGAGACAATCATATGGATTATCTATTTAAATGTAGATGATTGTCTCATCATAGCAATAACGCATGTATCCTTAGATTTTAGGTGCTCAAGGATATCTTGTGATGGTGATTCGCATTAATTTCAACCATGTTGCCTCTCGAGGTCGTCTGGTGATAGCCGCATAGCTTGGAGGTATTCAAGGTACTGAGTAGCCAACAAAGGATTCTCCATTCCCAATAGAGGGAGAGTATACCTATGGCCTCTTGTCGAGATCATTATTTGAGAATCTCTAGCCATAGTGAAAATTCCATGAAGAGTGTCTTCAGGTGCATAACTGATGAGTAATGAGTCTAAGGACAAGATCTAATATCACATAGATGCATTATAGCTACCCATGGAGCTACACTATCCATGCTTTGAACCGAGTCGGGTATAGTTTGGTGAAATGACAAATTGCACGGTATTTGTCTATGGAGGGGTTAGCAATTAGGCCACTGAATCTTCGGTCAATTAGGGGTTAAAATGTGTTGCTAGAAGCCGCTCATGACTTGCTTGATTAAATAGTTGAATCATGTGGCCAACATAACCAGGAACCTAATGGGTCACACACTTAGAAGAGTATGGGGTTAATATAAAACAAATTTGGATGTGATCCAAATATGAGGGAGATCAATCTCGAGAATTGAATGTCATGGGATTAGTAACTTTGGTTTGAAGGCGCGAAGCTAGCTTGCTCATGGGCTTAAGGCCCATAAGGGAACATGCCATGATGCATGGGATGCATGTAGCCTATCATCTCTTAAAGAGAGGGGCACTTTAGACATTTCATGAGCCATGGTTTTCCTATAAAAGAAGGACCTTTATGGAAAACCCTAATAAGATTAAGCCATTTTGCTCACTCCTATCATGAAGGGTGTTCAAGAGAGATAGAGAGAGTGTTCTTCAAGAACAACTATTCTAGGTGAGATTGGGTTTTGGCTTCCCCCTTCGGATCGAGACTTGGCTAGTACCAGGACTTCTTCCAAGAATGTTGCCTTGGAGGTTGTAGGCTCCACTCTTCATGTGGATACTATTAGAGGAAAACCTAGGACTTGGTTCACTTCAGTCTTCATTGCCCCGACCATTGTATCGGTTTTTGAAACTGAAACAAGGTAATCTCACACCCTCCTCTTTGGCTTGAATTGGATTTGATGCCTCAAGGGGTCCTTGGGTGGGTTTTTGAAGAAAAGTTTTTGTTTTCCCATTGCTTTGGCAACTTTTTCCACCTACAAAACCCTTCAATGATATCAGAGCACACTTGTGTGCATCAAAATCGATTCTTTGTTGAAAGTTTTCGGTTTTTGGTACCCATGTTCTTCAAAGGTTCAAAATTGAGATTTTTGTTTTGAAAAGATTGATCCAGTGTTATTATTCATGTAATCTGGTCATGAGATGATCAAACATGATTGTGGTGAAGAAGAAACTGTTTGGATGAGATTAAAACTCCAAAGTTGGGATTTTTGATCGATCCTCAAACCTTGAAACTCCAGCTCCACGCTGCAACGCAGGCATCCGAGCCCAAGCAATGCCATGACTTCACGCCCTACACTGCGACGTACGCAGTATTTCACTCAAGTTTTCAGAAGGACATTGTGACATGGGGTCTCCACGTCACAATGTGATAGTTTGTAGTGCCTTTAGTTTGTTGAAGAACTAAGTCATGACGTCGGGACTTCACGACGTGAGTTCTCACGAGAATGTGGAGCTTTGAAGCTTCCAGACGCTAGACGTAGTCTCCGCTGCTCGCAATGCGGTGCTTGTGGAAGCATGCATACCGCGGCCCACGCCACGACATGCATCTTCGGCTATCATGACGTGGGACGACTATGTTCCTCATCTAAACAGTTAGATACTGCGATTACGAGTCCTCATGTCGCTGACACGTGAGTCTTGCATCTTGTATTTTTTGCTTCTTTTTCTCTTGTTTTCTCTTGTATTTTTGAGGAATCATCTCTAGTGTAACTAAGATGAAATATGAAACTCAAGATTGAAGTGTTCATTCTTAAATTTCAAGAATCATGGATTTACAAGTTTTGAATAAAATAGTAAAACCATGATTGAAATTACTTTCAAGAGACATTTGAAAAAATTAGCACAATTTGGAAATCACGATTCTAGAGTTGAATCGAGATTATGGTTCAAGGAGTTAAACCAATTAGAGATTCAAGAGTTGAATCAATCTTGTGATTCAAGAGTTGAATTGGTTTATGGATGATTTTAGTTCAAGTGTTGAAAAATCTTTTCATAAAATGCATGTTAAGGGTGTATGTTGGCATGATGGATGATTATGGACTTTGCCCAATGGTGATTGAGCATATTGCATTTGATTATTATTTCTTTTGGGTAAATAGTGTGTGCGTGTCCTCGCCTCACTCTATTTTCTCAATTTATTTATCTTCTCATCTAAATCCCCCTCAAATGTAACTTGAGGTTCTTCATTTGAATGTATGTACTTAGATTACATAGATTAGGATTATTTGGTAGAGATACGAAGGAGCACAGAGCATGGAGGAGGATCCAAGAAAGAAGACCTTGAAATGTAAATTCGATTTAATTTCATAGGTTGTATAATCATGCATGTCCCTAGGTTTGACCTAGTCAATTTCATTTTGGCTCATGGAATTGATTTTAGAATGTCCATAATCATGTCATATAGTTAGAGTAACTATCTTTATATTTTCATGAGATAAATGGACATATATATATATAAGGCATGCTAATGAAATGATGAGACTAATCTAAAGAAACCCCTCAATTATTAATATTAAGGCTAATGTCTTCACTAATATGGTGTGAACCTGAGTTCTTTTTTAATTGCTGGTTGCAATCCAAGCCCTCTCTATATGACATGTTCATCCATGGAAATGAGTTTTCTGACACAGGTTGGCCTTAACTAGACTCATTAGCTTGTTAAGCAAACCCAAGGATAATGTTGGATAGAGACACAGTTGGGTTAGAGTACATAAGATGTACACGCATCAAGAGTTGATAACCCAATGATAGTGCACAAATCAACAATTGATAGCACTGGTTTTGATAGTTGCATGAAATTGCTATTGGTATGGACAAGATACCTACCTATTGACCAAAGGAGGCTTGTTGGGAAAACCTAAGGTCATTCTTAGTGATATTGGATATCGACCCACTAGGAGAACCTCCATATAGGTTCTCTTGAATCAATTATGAGGGCTAACGATTCTTAATAAAATAGTGGGAACTATAATGCCTAATTATCAAGCCGTAATAATCATGCATTTTAAGTACAAACTAGATCGCTTTTACATCTAGGTTGTTAGAATCAAACCATGTCAACGAATGTGAACTCGCAATCAATAATGGATGCCAACAAATTGACCAGGCCTAACTTTTTGGACTGGCTAAAGAATTTGAGAATTGTTATCAAAAGGGAAAGGTTAGCTTATATCCTTGTTGAGCCACTCCCTCAATCCCCAACTACTGATGGATATGAAATAGTGTAAAGGGCACATTAGAAGCACTTGGTTGATAGTGCGAGGGTATAATTGATTATCCCCACCCCCATGTCACCTGAGTTTCAAAAGCAGTATATGACTATGGATGCATATTCCATAGTACACCATCTAAGGGAGTACTATAATGAGCAAGTGATTAGTGCTCAAAAAGTGCTATTTTGAACCTTGTTTATTGCAGGTTTTGAGCACTTTTTGTGCTCAATCAAACAGAATTAACTGGATTTGCACATTAAGGTCCTCATGATTCTACTGATCACATTTTGTGGCTAATTTTGTAGTTTTGCAAGCTATTTATGCCAAAATTATCGAGTCAATTCAAACATGAAGAACCCGAGTTGAACTCATCGTTGTAGATCAGATCTCGAAGGAAAAAAGAAAAAATAAAGGAGAAGGAAATGCGGTGGTTGTGAAAATTTCGCAACCTACTGCATCAGAGGTCGGGAAATTTCAAGAATCGCGAAATTTCTAGTGTCAGCGAATCGCTTCTATTTCATGTGCACTGCTCAAGTCCTCACTTATTAATCGCCTTATCGCTGCCACCCTTTTGCCTTTTGTTCTCTCTTTGATTTCTTCCTATTTTTGTTCCTTGTACGCTTAACGCCATGGATTTTGGTAATTTGTATTGTTTTGGAGCAAAGATATAAGCCTACAAACATCAGAATCAGGATCTCTCTTGTTCATTATCAAATTGGCAGAATTTTCACAGCCTCGCTCTTTTTCCTTCTACTTTTTCTTCATTTTCTCCCTTCTCACTAAACAACACCCCGAGGATGACAATCGAGGATGAGCGGCTAAAACCTTTCTCCTTTGAAGTGGAAGGTCACTGGTACAAGATCTTAAGGCTACTCTGATAGTTTCATGTTTCACGCAGTACTTCACCGGAAGTTTTGTGTTTCCTTTGAACTTAGATTTGTATCTCTTAGATTCACTCAATGACTCCGTATTTGGTAATCTTTTAGGTTCAAAGGATGCTTATTGCTAGATCCATTGAGATTCATTAGTTACCCTTTATTAATCATTGTAAGGTGAGTCAAGGAGAATTGTTCTTCATTGTCGGAGACCACTGATGCTCCGTGACTACAAATTTTTCAAAGGATGGTTATTAAGAGTTAGGTTTTATAGCTAAATGAAGATCCAGTTCGGGAGATGACTATAGGTCATCCTCCCCAACGCGAGGAAAGGACCCCTAAAAGATCCTCACGCTCTAGAATCCAACCTCAAAGGACCAAACACTTCAAGGAGACTTCTTTATTTGTTTGACTTATTTAACTTTCAGTTTCCAAACATTGCTTCGTTTTTACAAAACTCAAAATCCAAATTGAATTCACCATTTTGAACTCAACTCCAGAAATCATTTGTGCGAAGAAAACCTATCCCCGTGGTTCAATTTAGAGTTACTATACCGTAGAAGAGCTTGTGCTACAACAAAGAGAGAAGGTATAGGTTTATAAATTTTTTTGATTCGGAGCTGCCTAGATACACGCTTACGTGCGAATCAACAAGCGAGAACTAAAAGGTTCAAAGTCTCTGAACTGCATTTTAGTTCCAAGATGGAGGAGTGGATATCCTTGGGTGCATCATGCATCAAGATGTAAGGAACACATCGAGAGGTTGAATCAATCAAGTTATTTGACGGACTCAATTAAGTGTAGACTTGATTATGTCAAGTTTACTCCATAGTTTCAAAGTAGTTTATGCTTGACTATAAGATGAATCAGAATATTCTCAAAATATACCTTAGCGCTTTTCACATGTTTAGTGGCATTTGCAGCGCACGGAATGTTTCGTGAGTTAAATGCTAAACAGAACGAGAGACCGAAAATTTATAAGAGTTAAGGATAAAATTGTACTTTGTTCAAAAGAGACTTAAAAGTCATATGAATAAGATTTGAGGCTCAAATGAAATAAGGGAATTAGAATACTAATGATCAAAAGTCGATGACCAAAAGCAAATAAAGGAAAACTTATTTATAAATAGAAGGAGTTATGGGCGAAGACAATTAGAGAGACTTAAAACCAAAAAAATGGGTTTTTTGTCTTGGCCAACATGGCCTTAACTCACAATTGATTTAAGACCAAATTTGGTCTCAAATTGGGGAGAGAAACCGCATGGAGAGTAGTTATAAGGAAGAGCAAGGGCAAGGTTAAGAGGGAAGAAGAGGAGGAGCCAAAAGGTATGGATTCTATGATTTTCGTATGGAATTGTATGGATCTTTGATTTTGTATGAAATTATGTGTATTTGACCATGGTAAGGATGTTCATGGTTTGGCAAACCTAGGGTTTTGATATGATTTATCTCAACTTAGATTTCTTGAATTAAAGTAAACCCTGGGGAGTGGACCAATATATAAAATCCTCCTTGATGTTGATTCATAGTTAAATGGAAAGAAATTGAGTTATTTAGAACAAACTCTAGCAAATCTTGGTGCTTGGTTTGTGCATGGGTTAAGACCGATAATAGAGTTGTTTCAGAGTATTCATGAAAGGTTTTGAAGAACATATGTATCGGGAAGATGATTATGAAGTTCTAAAACCACCATTTCAAGATGAATTCTGGAGTGGTTTTGATGTGTATAGAGAGTACGGAGTTGATTTGGGTATCAACATATGGAAAGTGAAGAAAAGCCCACATTCTCGGGCAATTGAAAGAATCGTACTTTAAGACAGTCGAGTCAGCACTTATTGGTGTAGTGTCTGCTTCATTCCACCAAGACTGTGATTTTGACCATAACTTGCTCATTTATGATCCGACGAAAGATCTGGTTGTTGGTTAAAATAGACTTCAAGGAGAACCAAACATCCTGAAATAGCTACCTTCTAATTTTGACTCTAGGTGGCCCAAAAAAAATTCACTCAAAGTAGGGCTATGTTCAAGCCAATTTCTGGTTCAGTTTTTGAACATAGAGTAGTCCGGGTTGTTTCGGACGTATCTTGAGTTTCGTGTCTGGAATTGGGTGATTCGAAGGAGGAGCAAAACCTTTAGCACCTTAGATTTAAAAGATCATAAAAGAACCAAAGTGTCAAATATAGAGTCAAGGCACTGAAAATGAGTATTTCAAACCGCCCTGAGGAAAACGTAATTGACTAGTTTGGCATTAAAATGCCATAACTGAGTTTGAAGATTCAATTGAATGATTCCAATTTCTGAGTAAAGTTGATTCAGAGGAACAAGAATACATGAATGATGTGAGAATACATAGGCAAAACACTCAGATAAGTATATGTTCGTGATAAGGATCACATGTAAGGCATTTCTCAGAGGTGTTTATGAAATGCCATGTGTAATAGGCATGAAACAAGGTAAAATATAGGAAATGCAATATGTATAGCGGTGTTCATGCAACATGAATATGATATGATATATGAAAATGAACTGAAACAGGAACATGAAAATGAAAATCATACATTATGAGTTATGAAAGACATATGATTATATGACTACCTAGGACCAAAGAGTGAATGAGTGGACGTCCTGATTAGTACTTCGGTACTCTTGTTAGTGCTTCGCACTCGTCTCCGACAGGTACTAATGTACTCCCCGTTAGTGCTCGCTTCCCGCCCCGATTAGTACTTCGGCATTCTGCTAAGGCTTCGCACTGGCCCGACAGTACTCGTACTTCAAGTAGCTGCTCGGCACTCCCGGCCCCCGATAGTACTTCGCAATTTTGTTGCCGCTTCGCCAGTACTTCGCATCTCTATTAGTGCTACGGCACTCGTCTCCGATTAGTGCTACGACACTCGTCGCTGTTTCAAGTAACCCATTGCGGCTACGACACCTCGCATCGCATTGTACCTTCGGGCATCACATGACCTACCATTCTTATGATTGGTCTAGGTAGTTTATTGCATATACGATAAGACACTAAATAAAGAATAAGAGTAAAGATCTGAATGTATCAGATTCATATGGTACCCGCATGGTACTCTCAGACAAGAATACGAGTATAAGTTCAGAGTACCCACGGTACTCCCGCACGATAACAAGTATAAGTTCAGTAGTACCTACGGGTACTCCCATCGATAACAGTAGCAAGTTCAAAGAGTACCTATAAAGTACCCTGTATCGATAAACAAGTATAAGTCTCGGGGTGAGTACTCCACGGTACCCTGACGGTAAAATAAGCATAGTTCGCAGGTACCTACGTGCCAGACGGCTAAATGGTGCATAAGTTCACAAGATCACGGTACTCCCGTGATCGATAACAAGTATAAGTTCAAAGAGGTACCTGTACGGGCACTCCCGTGACGGTAAAATAAGTATAAGTTCAAGATACCTACGGGTACCCCCAGATCTAAACAGATAAGTCCAAGAAGACTGGCTGCAATCTCGACATCGGTAAAATACATGTCTCAAGAGCACCTACTTCAGTACTCCCGTATTTGTAAGACAAGTACATGTTCTGTAATACAAGTATAATGATCTGTAAGACAAGTACATGTTCCGTAATGTAAGTATAAGATCCGAAATACAAGAATAAGATCCGAAGTACAAGAATAAGCTCTATAATACCAGTATAAGATCCGTAAGACAAGGATATGTTCTTAGGGTACAAGTACAAGATACAAAGTATCTTCCGTATAAATATAAGCTCAAGTACCTACGGTACTCCCGCATTCGATCCACGGGTACTGTGATCCGACACCTCAGTACCTACCGCATTTCCGCATAAGTCTCGGATAGCGATAAACTCAAGAGTAATTTCCACGGTACCCGTGATGAGTATAATATGTTTGACATAAGCACGCGGCGCGCCTCGGGACACGGAACAAGTAGTATTTACGGTACTGCATAAGAACACGCTCGTTATCAATGATACGCCCGTGAATATCAATCGCAAAACTTCTACGAGATCTGAGATAGATATAAGTACCAGTACGTGCATAAGTACCTCTGTATAAGCATAAGTTCTATACTCCTATGGGAGATGTAAGAATTCTGTTAAAAGCCACAAGGTACAAGTAAACAGAATTATGTCAATGACATGAATAGGAAAACGACCTGAAAACCCGAGAAAGTCATGATACATGTAAAAGAGACGAATTGGATGCCTTGCCATGATATATGTCTAAGTTTGCTCAATATGATCCTAATTGCTATACATTCGGATTATATGAATTCGCGAAGATTTTGATATCTGCTTCGCTATATGTTTATCACGATTCAAATTTAAATGCATGTGTATCAATATAAGTTATAAGATATGTTCTTAATTGAAGCGCAGTTTAGCACGCAGTTTTTAATCCGTGTAGGTACAGGAGAAGACGTTTGAAGACATCCGCATGGGCGCCTAGCTAACACACTCAGATAGCCAGTATTTGTAAATGGACTCGGTAAATGTGTATAGATTTTTACACTGTTATAGAGGGGCCATACCCACAAAATTCTTCGCATTTAAAAATCAGGTAAAGAGTCCCAAATATGGTCTCATGACCTAACCTGCCTGATCCGCCAACGGCTCACCAGAATCGGGTGACATGAACTACATTGTGTCCACCATGCCCAAGTTGATCAAAGTGCTCAAGTTAGCTGAGGGAAAATTGGCTAAGAATAAGGCAAAAGAGACTACCTCGAAAAAGACTTACTTCTATTGTGGCCGGTGCCACATTGGAAGAGGAACCGCAAGGCCTTACTGAGCTCAAGAAAAGGGGTGGCATGTGCCGACCATCATCTTCAGGTATTTATGTCATTAAGGTTAATACTGTTTCTCCAAACTACACATGCATATGATACCACAAGGCTATACAAATGGATTGATATGTGTGGCCTAAGGAGCGAGGGAAGCTCACAAAGGGAGAGTTTTGACTTTCGAGGGGGTAATGGTGTGCAAGAGTTGCAAATCATTGCTATATGAATTTATGCTCAACGCCCCAGTAGTCTATGTTTAAATTTAGATGATTTACGCGATGTCCAAAGATCGATAAAGAACTTTTTCCAATTTCTTAATTAAATAAGAAAGGTTTTCATTTATATTTTGTAACAATGGTTGTTACATTATGATGTCTTTTATGCTAGTGGTACATTAAGCAATGGAATTTACATATTAGATATGTCCAATCCATTTTAAATGTTAATGACAATAAGTGCTAAGGGGAGATAGTTTTAAAATCATCTTACTCATGGCATTGTCGCTTGGTCATAAGTGTTTGTGAGACGATGACTTACACAAGTGTGGTAGCTTGGGGTCATTTTATCGTGAATCATTGGACACATGTGAATCTTGCAATGTCATGCGATGACCGAGCTGTTCTTTATAGGAAAGGTAGTCATGCCATGGGACCGGTTAACCTATTACATACGAATGTATATGGTCCTATGTCCATACATGCTAGAGGTGGTTTTATTTGCTTCATAACCTTTATTAATGATCATTCATGATTTGGGTACTTGTATATGATAAGATGCAAATCTAAATCCATTGAAAGGTTCAAAGAATTCAGAGATGAAGAGAAGAAACAACTTGGGAAAGGTATCAAATCACTTAAATCGGATGCAAGTGGTGAATACTTAAGCCAAGAGTTTCTAGATTATATTCAAGATAATGAGACTTTATCCAAGTGGACTCTATCTTACACATTGAATCAAGTGGTGTTGCTAAGAGGAAAAACCAAACCTTGTTTGACTTGGTAAGGTCTATGATGGGCAAGGAAGATCTACTCGAGTCACCTTAGAGGTATGCACATGAGACTATTATTTAAGTGTTGAACAAAGTCCAATCTAAGTCAGTTGAGGTTACTTCATATGAGATATGGACTAATAAGGAGCCTTATTTTTCTCACCTGAAAGTATGGGGTTATCTAGCTTATAAGAAGCAAAATTTTCAGACAAGTTAGAAGCTAAATCTAACAAGTGTTTGTTTATAGGATATCCTAAAGAGACAATTGGATATCAGTTGTACAACACTTTGGAACAAAGGTTGTTTGTTTCAAAGTATATAGTCTTCTTAGAGAAAGAGTTTCTTCTAAGAGAAGACAGTTGGAGCAAGGGTGAAGTTCAAAGTGCTCAAACAGACATAGGTCAATCGACTTAATCCTAAGGTTGTTATTCATGTTGATGAAGTAGTAGCTAATCCTTCAAAAACACAAGCACATCATAGGATAAGTAGGATACACATTGTTCCAAAGAAATATGGATTTCTCATTGGTGAACAGTGGGACGTATTGCTCACAGAGGTCGATGAGCAGACCTACGATGAATCTTTGAATAGTTCAGATTCTGAAAAATGGGTTAAAGCCATGAAGTCAGAGATGGATTCCATGTGATTCAAACAAGTATGGACTTTGGTTGATCCACCAGAAGGAATAAAACCCATAGGGTGCAAGTGGATCTTCAAAAAGAAGACACACATGGAAGGTAAATGATTACCTAAAGATAGGCTTAGTTAGGGTTTTCACGCAGTCAAGGGAACTAATATGACGAGATTTTTAGTCCATTAACTATGCTTCAATCCAAAAGGGATACTCCTTGCCATTGCTGCTCATTATGATTATGAGATATGGAAAATGAATGTGAAGACGGTTTTCCGCAAACGAAACCCAAGTAAGGATGTGTGTATGACACAACTGGAGGTCTTAGCACTTGGAAATGGTAGTCAAGTATACAAACTTCAGAGATCCATTTATGGATTGAAGCAAGCATCTAGGAGTTGGAATATCCGATTTGATGAGACAATCAAAGAGTTTGGTTTCTCACAAAATGCGGATGAGCCTTGTGTGTACAAGAAGGTTAGTGGGAGTGCAGTCGTATTCCTACTATTATATGTGGATGACATATTAATTATTGGAAATGATGTCTCAATGTTACAATCTCTCAATATATATTGGTTATCCAAGAATTTCTCCATGACAGACCTTGGAGAAACAACCTAATCATTGGAGATCTAGATCTATAGAGATAAATCAGGAAGGTTTCTTGGTATTTCAGTATACATACATAACTTAGATGCTAAAGAGGTTTAGCATGGAGCAATCCAAGAGAGGAAACATTCCTATGTCACATGGGATAACGGTCTCAAAATCCATGTGTCCAAAAGACACAAGATGAGAGGACACACATGAGTATGATCCTTTATGCTTAGGCTATAGGATCAATCTTGTATGCAATGTACTAGAGCCGACGTATGATATGCTTTGAGAATCACGACCATATACTATTTGAACCTGCAAGGGTCATCGGGTGGCTACCGGCGAATATCCTCGAGTACTTGGCAGGCTAATCTAAGGATGAGTTATTGATTTCTGATGAAGGGGATCTTATGGTAAAATACTAGTTTCCAATATGATAGAGATGACACCAAATCTCAATCAAGATAAATGTTCACATTGAATAGTGGCATAGTTAGTTGGAAAAGTTCCAAACTAGAAACGATTGTGAATTATAAAACTGAATCAGAGTGCATCGTTGCTTCCGATGGCAGCTATGGAAGCGGTTTGGACAAGTTAGTTCTTTATGAACTAGGTGTAATTGTTGATATGATATTGTTGCATTGGGATGATAATGGAGCCATTGAGAAAGCAAATCATTAAAGGTCCAAACTAATAATCAGGGTGATACCATTTGATTTGAGAATTCTTTGGTGATCATGAAGTAAAGATAGAGAAATGCCCACTGATGAGAATGTGCCTGATCTCTAAGCTAAGCCATTTTCCCCAAATAAGTATGATTCACATCTACTTTCCAAAGGTATGGGATACAAAGGCACCGGTTTTAATGCAAGCTGGAGTTCGTTAGAGAAGTGCTTCAAAGGGGCACCGCCCTTAGCACTTATTTTACATCTTATGTTACTATTAAAGGCATCTTCATTAATTTGATATTCATACGTTGAATTGATATAGATTTTTAATCGAATTAATGGAGTCCATGATTCATAACATTGCATGAAGGAAATCGTGATGAGATCATGATAATAAGATTCCTATCATGTGAAAATACGTAAGTATCTAAATTATCCCAAGTCATAGGATCAATAAGACTGGACATTGTTGATCTGGATAGACTAGCATAAGTCATACTCCTTGATTGGATCAAGCAGTAGATCTTATAAAATGGGATCATGAGTTGATTAGAGTTGACAATGAGAATGCTTACTAAGAGAAGGTCATCGAGACTGGCCATGAGACAATCATATGGATTATCTATTTAAATGTAGATGATTGTGCCATCATAGCAATGGTGCATGTATTCTTAGACTTGAGGTGCTCAAGGCCATTCGGGATGTTGATTATATACTTGATCTCGATGTATGCCGTCTGCAGGTCTCTCTTCGCGATAGTGGTGTGAAACCTAGAAAATTTTCTATATTTTTGAGTGAAAAAGGGCAAACTAAATTTTAAGTTTAAATAGTACATGGGAAGTTAAAACTGAAAAATTCTTAGATCTCGCAGGGATGAAACGAATCTCTCAACGTTGGAATCGTCTCGCAAAATCTAGCTACCACGTCGAATTTCGTCGAATTCCGAGACAGACGAATTTCACGTTTTTGGAGGCGTAGGATGTCGGATGACACATGACATGGATTAGGGGATGCCATATGGCACCCTAAGAAAGTGACACTTGGAAAAGCCATGGTTCACTGATGGTGGTTTTCTGATTGTATACCAAAATAGTGCTATTTGAGCCCCGTTTATTGCAAATGGCTAATTTTTGTGTACTAATCAACTTAAATAACCTAATTGATACATCGAGGTCCCGACTTTATACTCGATCACATTTGCAGCTATTTTTGTAGTTTTGCAGGCAATAATTTTTATTATCTTCTAATCCACTAAACACGATGAACTCCGGAGCTTAAATTCAAAGATGCATGATTGAATCCAGAGGAGATTTGGAGCAAAAATGCAGAAGAGAAGGAGGGCATAGTGGAAATTTAGTATAGAGTTGAGGAAAATTTGGTAACCTACCGTAAGCTGCGAATCCCTTTGATGATGACAAATCAAGGGATGTTGGCCAAGGCCCTCATCCTTGAAGATAAGGCCACTAGGTTAGTTTCGAGGTAAACTAATTGTTCTCTTGCTTTTCATGTAAGCATTTATGGGTGTTTGTGTTCCTGCTTCTCACCTTAGGTTAAAATCTCCTAGGCATGCCCTAACTAACGTGTATTTGGCAAGCTTTTTGGGTTCAGTGGATACTTATCACTAGATCCACTGATACCCAGTTAGTTGTCTCCTATTAGTTACTGTAGGTAGGTTTAGATAGTGTGTTCACTGGTCTCTAGAGCATTTATGCTCATTGAATGCCATTGTTCAAGAGGAAAATTGTGGTTTAGGTTTTAAAGCTAAATGAAGATTCGTTCAGGAAATGACTATAGGTCATCCTCCCCAACGTGAGGAAAAAGATCCATGACATGTCGCTGACTTGTAACCTGCCTTCCAAAGCGGCCCGAGACTTCAAGGAGTTCTTTTATACTTTATTTCGATTTATTTTCAGTTGCCAACCATTGAAACCCACTGTTTTTGTAAAAATCCTGAAATCCAAAGAGGAAACACCATTTTCAATCCATTACAACTCTTCTCTCACGAAGAAAACCCATCCTTGTGTTCGAATTTTTAGACTATTATATCACGTAGCTGCCACGCAGGCAGAGGAAACCCTAGATACAATTTTGTCGATTCAACACCTACCGGCCAAACGAATCAAAATGGCGCCGCTGTCGGGATGGTGCCTAGGTGAGAAAGAGATTATGAATCTTGTGATCCACATCACAAGTATTGGTGAATTCTCATTTCTTTTTATTTTACCATTTTTCCCATTTATAGCCATCATAGAGGAATTTGGGAATTCTCAGATTGTTCATACAAATTTTTCCTTGTTTTTTTATTTTAACTAATATCAACCTTTCTGGTAGCCTTGTTTTTACTGGTTTCTTTCTTGTTTGAGTGTGTTCATATGCCTTATGCAAGGGATGTAAACACCGCAGTGAAGATTGGAAAGGCTTAGTGCTCCAATGAATAAGGGTGTGAAATCGCTTGTATAGCAACTAGATGGGAGCCTCACTTGAAGAGCAAGAGAGCCAACAGGGTTCAAAGGGAGCCTAATGCCTAATGAGGATCAGATACACTCCTGAAGCAGTGCACTCCTCATGCATTATACTTCGATCGAGGATGTGGCAAGAGTTTATCTCGTGCCCCTCGCTTCTCCAACTCATGGTATGGAAAATGAAAATCCATACACACACATCCGGGATTTTGAGGAAGTTTGCAGACAACTTTCAAAGAGGGTGCAACCGATATGGAGCTGCTGAAGTTGAAAGCTTCCTCACTCCTCAAAGAAAGCCAAATTTGGCTTAATTCACTAAGGCCAAGGGACCATCAGACCGCGTAGCCGCAGTGCACTTTGAAGAGTTCTTCAAGGCAATACGTTATCAACAATTTGAAGAGGCAAATCTACACCTTGCAAACCATGATGTTGAAAATTTTTTCAAAGGCTGGGAAAGGTATCTTGAAACCATCAATGCATGCCCACACCATGGCTTTGATACATGGATGTTGGTAAACCACTTCTACGATGGAATGTCCCCTACCATTAAACAACTCTCGAGACTATGTGGAGGGGACTTCAAGAAAACCCGTATTTAAGCCATGGATTTCAACTATGTCACGAGACCTCCAAAGCTTGGGATGAACCAAATCCCAGGGAAACTGAAAGACATAGGCCACCGGTAAACTAAAGGGGAGGCATATATATTTATCGGCATGGGAGTGATGTGGAACTAAAGGCTGTTGTCCACCTCACCGTAAGAATGGAAGAATCCTGAAATAAGAAATCGCCAGAGGTACGGGCAAAGGATCACCATCTGGCCCAGCCAACCATGCTTTACTTGCCAATCCAATGGTCACCAAGGAGAGTATTGCCCAATTTCTCCCTTAGTAAGGGATTTGATGGTGAAAATGCAAATGTTGTGGGCCAAAATAAGCCACCAGCTGATGCCTAGTATGGCAACACCTACAATCCCAACTAGAAGAACCACCCCAACCTCTCTCGAAGCCTAACCCAGCAGACATGCTCCTCAGTACACAAAGAGGCAAAGAATAAGATAGGTCCACCTCTCATCAAAGAAGAGCTAACAAACCCTATCACCGTTGAGCAAGTTTATCAGAATTTGAGCAAGGTGGTGGGAATTTTGTAGAGGAGCAGAGTTATTAATGCTCAATTGAACCAAAGAATAGAAAATGTAGAAAGCTTCATGAACAAAGAATTGATGTGTAAGCCCACACAAATTTCAACAAAAAAATTGATACCTCGCAATATCCATCACAACCCGATCAATCGTCACAGTGGTGAGCAGTGGAGATTCCTTCCCAAACACCGCTAATCCTAGGAGCATGAAATTAGCGATATGATGAGCCCGCACCAAAAATGGAGGAAGCTGGCGCCATGTTATCACCTTAAGGAGGGTAAGGAATCGAGCATTAGTGCCCAAACCCTGACAGAGACCAGAGGAGAAGAGGCAGAAATGAACACATATTCATTAAAAGAAGATTCGATGAAGAAAAGTAGCTTCCTCCATTTCCCTGGCACCAGAGGAAAAAGAAGGCCTCATAGCGCATCCCGAAGTGCTAAGGTAAAGCGTGAACATCCCACCGCTGACATGATCAAAACAAGTCCCTACTATGCAAATTTAAAGATCTCGCAAGACAAATAAGAAAGGTATTGACAAGAAGGCCTTCCCGATCGAATGGGCTACCATCATCCAAAGGCAAACCCTGAAATACAGCGATCCAGGATCCCCACCATCCAGTCAACACAGAGATCCGTGATACCAGCGTAATCACTGATCTAGGAGCCGTTGGTCAACCACCACCATGGTACAAGCAGTTAGTCTGGTGAGTCAAGCCTACCAACATTACCCTATCCTTATCGACGACGCTGAAAATCCCAAAGGAATAATGGAGGATGTTTTTGGTAAAGGTGGATAAAGTCTATTTATCCGGTAGACATCGGTTCTGATAATGGTCAGTAGAGGGCATCACCATGCCCATCATATCAGAGGCCATTCTCTTCGCCACATCTTAATGCTATGAATCAATCACCGTAATGGAGTTTCATGCAGCTTCTTGGCAATATGACCTGAGCTCAACATTTTCACCTGAGCAAAGGTAAGCATCAGTCAAGAGAGATGATAAAGACTGATGGAAGTATGCTCGAGGGAGCAAGTGAGAAGAAAACAAGGCACAAGAACCGCAGGAAGAATCGATGATGGACACGAAGCAGCTTAATGAAAAACTAACTACACCAGTCATCTTCCGCAATGCGAATCCCAACAACCACTGCACCAGAGCGGTGATGCTTAAATACAAAGGTGTCGATTCAACTCGCAGTACACCTCATCGCAAGCATGGAGGGTCTTCCGACTTCACAGAAACCCCCGTTACACGGAGTGGTCATAAAGATCCTAAGTCACTTAATTTAATTGCTTAATTTTGTTTAAATTTCAGTTTTGTTAATGATCTGCCGTGATGTTGTTTGGTCGCTTTTATGTTGGTAGCTATGCAAAGATCGCCTACCCACTAGCAAAGACTCGCTCCGTCTGTGCTAAGGATGATTCTTCATCAGCCACCGACTGAGGAGGTACCACTTCCTCCATTAAATTTCCGATCTACACCCCATTGCGGACAATGGCATACTTGATTGGGGGAGAGTTAAGACGAAGTGATGTTCATAATGGGCCGATTCGCTTTGTTTTGTACCACCCGCCAAGAAAGCCTATTCAGATGTTAATGGTTTGTTGTATACTTCATTTTGAAAAGATGAAAATCTTGTGAAATAATAATCGTTATATATTTCACATGTACTCTCCACGTTTCACTTTTGCAATCAATTTTTACTCCCAATTTTTTTTGTATAGTTCGCTCCCGTGAATTGAAAATCGAAATACCGCAAATACCATCAATGCTAGACTAGTCTACAAGACTGAGTTGTGCCAATGGGTTGAAGACCAAGGTATTCAACCCTTGTCTTCCACCATTAGCTAACCAAACACAC